>MUZC01000091.1:110758-129373 GCA_002072015.1 Radix auricularia | reverse complement strand
GTAGTGTGTGGGGACTCATGACTGGTTGTAGTGTGTGGGGACTCATGACTGGTTGTAGTGTGTGGGGACTCATGACTGGTGGTAGTGTGTGGGTACTCATGACTGGTTGTAGTGTGTGGGGACTCATGACTGGTGGTAGTGTGTGGGGACTAATGACTGGTTGTAGTGTGTGGGGACTCATGACTGGTGGTAGTGTGTGGGGACTCATGACTGGTGGTAGTGTGTGGGGACTCATGACTGGTGGTAGTTTTTGGTGACTAAAGACTGGTGGCAGATGCAGCCACGCGAGGTTATCTCATACGGCCCCTGGAGATCTTTTAATCTCAAAGAGATACTATTTTTACCTGTAGTTTACCACAAAACTGTGTGTAGTCGGCCCTCAAACTACCGTTTGACACTTAATGCGGCCCTCGTGTTGAAAAGTTTGGAGACCCCTGCTCTTTTCTTTACCGCAACCAAGAGCAATCGACACTTGGCCAAACATTTCCACGAGCTCAATCAGACCTGACCTTACACGAGTGATCTCCCATTGAGTACAGGTTAAGTTGTGTTAATCGCCACAGTATCACTTTACCCGAGGCGGGTGCCAAAATTGACCACAACCACCCCACTCTTCGAATTCGTGAGTTTTTTCGTTTTGTTTTTTTTTTCTTCAAAAGAGGCCAGAAATGTGTAATTTCCCTAAGGTCAGAGCCCGGACAACCCAACACCGCCCCTACACCAATGATAAGGAGATTAGCACAGCTCGCCTGATTGAGCGCCGGGCGAGGGCTGATCACAAGAAGACGAGCACGAGGGACCAGGAGGTGAGGGGGGGGGGAGATATTATATTCCTCAGAGAGAAGAAGGATATTTCTCCCCGAAAATTTAGCGGTTGACACGTTGTGTCCTTGACTCGCTGAGGTCAAAAGTAGACACGTTTTAACGTTTTGTTTTTATTTAAAGGTACATTCTTCAACGACCTGGATTCGACGTGAGATTATACAGAATAGCAAATTGTCAGCTGTCGACAAGACCAACAGTCAGCTGTCCAATAAACATAGAAAGTGCTAGAAATATTGTCCAATAAACATGGAAAGGGCTAGAAACATTTTCCAATAAACATTGAAAGTGCTAGAAACATTGTGCAATAAACATGGAAAGTGCTAGAAACATTGTGCAATAAACATGGAAAGGGCTAGAAACATTGTGCAATAAACATGGAAAGTGCTAGAAACATTGTGCAATAAACATGGAAAGTGCTAGAAATCATTGTTTATGCTAGTGTATTTGGAAAATGCTTAATATAGATGCGGTCTTTAAAACATATTAATTTTAAATATTATAAAAATCCAATATAAATCCTTGTGAGCGAGGCGCACATAACCCCATGGTTTCTTTTTGTTTCTTTTCGTTGGATGACGATAACTTTTTAAAGTGTTCCAAAAGAAAGGCGTTAACATTATGTTTTGGTGTTTTTTTAGAGTAGGGTCCCTTTATGCAATTGCGTGTCTGGGCTGTGCGCACCGAGCTTAAGATATGCGGGGATTCCCGGTAAAAGAATTCTTTTTTGTTTTAAAACATCTTTTGACCGGATGTGCGTGTTGCAGAAAGAGTGGGGGGAACGAAGGAAGGGAAACATAAGAAAGAACAGTTGAGGGCTACAGCTGAATAAATTCATGGTACGGTCACGTGATGTATGTGTGTAACAGTCATCAGCTAGGTATGGAAATATGTAGCAATTCAACAGCTAGATGTTGGACATATGTAAGTCTATCTATATAACATCCGTCAAAGTGATAGAGGTCATTCTATAACGTACGCCATAGTGATAGAGATCATTCTATAAGGTGCCCCCTATTGATATAGGGCATTGAGATATTCTATAGTGAGGGGGGGTTGGTGACCGAATGTCACGTGACTTAAAACAGAACATACCAAGTGGACATCCGCTGACGTCATCTTTCATCCACACGTCGTCCAGCTCGCCGAGATCAGAGAGTCTACCACTGTCTCCACAATGCTGACCAGTGTCCAAGCCACTGGAGCGAGGAGCCCCGTCATCAGAACAGCGGTCATCTTCGCCAGTGGTCAACACGCGATCAGTAGAGAAGGTTATGTCCTCAGGGCTGTCCATCGCAAGGACCTTTGTTTTGAAAAAACAGGAAGACCCGAGTGTCTTGTAGGTAGAGTTGTTGCCCATATAAGTAGAGTTGTCCCTCGTATTGGTAGAGTTGTCACTCGTGTAGGTAGATTTGTCCCTCGTATTGGCAGAGTTATCACTAGTGTAGGTAGATTTGTCCCTCGCATTGGCAGAGTTATCACTAGTGTAGGTAGAGTTGTCCCTCGTATTGGCAGAGTTGTCACTCGTGTAGGTAGATTTGTCCCTCTTGTGATTAGAGTTTTCCCTCGTGTGGGTAGAGTTTTCCCTCGTGAAGGTAGAGTTGTCCCCCTTGTGAGTAGTGTTGTCCCTCGTGTGGTTAGAGGTATCTCCCTTCTGTCTAGGTATGATGGCTCCCATGTGTACTGTGTACTTCCTGCCTGGTCACAAGCTGTACATTGAAAGTCTGCTCTCACACCCAGACTCCACCGGACGTACTCCAGTTTCTGGGGGAATTGTGGGTAGTTGGCCGACGTAAGAGGGGGTGGGGGAGTGACAATGGAAAACGCCAGGATCAATTGCCTCCCATTAACATAATTGGCTGATCGACTGAATCCAATCAAAGTGTTTACTGCTATCAGGCGCTGTACACGTGACCTTTGCGGTGATTTCTTGGAAACTGTCATACTCCATGTGTAAACTTTGTTAATACTCAATGTGTAAACTTTGACATACTCCATGTGAAAACTTTGACATTCTCCACGTGTAAACTTTGACATACTCCATGTGTAGACTTTGACATACTCCGTGGGTAAACTTGGTCATACACAATGTGTAACCATTCTCATACTCCGTGGGTAAACTTGGTCATACACAATGTGTAACCATTCTCATACTCCGTGGGTAAACTTTGACATTCTCCATGTGCAAAACTTTGTCATACTCCAAACTTAAAATTTGTCATACCCAAAGAGTAAAATTTGTCATACTCCATACGTACACTTTGTCCCGCTATATGTATAACTTTTCTCATATTCCATGTGTTAACTTTAGAATACCCCAAAAATCCAATATAGAACGACAACTTTGTGTGTGTGTGTGTGTTGTTGTTGTTGTTGTTTTTTTTTTGTTTTTTTTTTTTTGGGGGGGGGAGGAGTTAGTAATTGATTATCAATTGTAAAAATGAAAGTACGAGAAAATAAGAGAAGGGGGTAAATGAAACGTAGAAGGTAAAAAGAGGGAGGGGTCTGAAAGCCCTCGCCAGCTCGTCAGGTTGTACCATCGGAACCGTGAGTGATTGCCCCAGTGACGTCATGCCCGTCAGCCATTACTGTATGACGTCTAAATATAGAACTTGTGTCGAAATCTTCATGGGGTGATGGGGGAGGGGGGCGGTAACCAAGGAAAAGCAAAGTAAAAATAATTAGAAAGCTGAGTGGAAAATCTTTTAAGTGGCTGTAAATTAGAACAACTTTCAAGGTCAGATAACAGCATTCAAGGTCAGACATGCTCAGCCACTGGGACTGAAATAGCTCCAACGGAAATAAATCACTTTATGAACTTTAATTTGTAAAATGAAAAGCGTTCGTGTAAAATAGTAACATTACATGGAGAATACATAATACACATGTAAAATAAACAAAATCTTAGATATACAGACGCTCCTTCTATGCAGAAGATAATTGCGTCCACAGACCATGAGAGATGATCTGTTGGCAAGTGATGCAGCGGTCACAGGCCACGGCTATAGGGGTTCCACGCATTACCCCAGCCGCCTAACTATTGTCTAGTTAGGTTCCTATTCGGAGCTGGGTAACTCGGGGACTCCTCAGGCCCCGCGAACAAATCCTCGCCTTCACGTGGATTTGAACTCGTGACCATCGGTACGACAGACAAGCGCGCTACCTCTCTTATTAAATAAACTTGATGCTTGGAATTTAAAGGCGTAGAGGGTCAGAGTCGTTTCAGCAAAATATGTATTCACATGTTCAATTTTTTCTCCACATTCTGATCCCTGCAGGAGAAACTCACATCTTCATTAGAGTTAGAGTGTTGCATGTTGATTGAATGATGGTTTTCCAGGTTTTCCCAGACAACCCATTCCACGCAAGAATTACCAAAACAAAGAAGGGGAATGTGTATGTTTTTTTTTAAAATTTTTTTAAGCATACGGAAATTTTAACAGGTCCCCCCCCCCCCATGTCTATCTGAGGGTTGTTTACGATTATCTTTGTGTTGTATTTCCAAGATAGAATTATTTGCCTTGTGTGTTGTTACTACTTTGCTCTATTAAATAAATGGTTTGGGAAGCACTGACCTGGAATATCATCCCCTCCCCTCCCCCATCCACCCACACTACCAGCTTGTCGTGTTCGTCACCGTTAAAGTTTAATGCGGCTCACACCGAGTGGAGAGCTGTGATGATAGATAGCCGAAAATAACCGCACGAGAAAATAACATGGATGTCGACCCGGAGGTGTCAATGTGGGTCTCCGAAAATAACCGTACGAAAAATTTATAATTATTTCTTTAGTTTAAAAAATGGGTTTGGTTTAGGGGCCGTTTATTGCATGTCAGTGAAATTGGCTGTACAAGAGACGTGACGTGAAAGGTGAATGCATAAAAAAATGGAGGAGTCGGTGGCAAGGTTTTTCCAAAAATTGTTGTTAGAGAAACATTGAAAAGATTTATTTATTATTTTGCAGGAAAATATGTTGCTAAGCTGAACACCTAATTTTCTAACATATAAAGTTCCTACACCTAAAGTTCCAACACATACAGTTCGAACACATATAGTTCTAACACACACTGTTCTAACACATACAGATAATATAAAACATACAGTTCAAACAAGTTAATAAAAGAGCTAAGCCATGAACTGTCCCCAATCCTTGTAGCTCTTTTTCAAGCCTCTCTTAAGCAGGGTAAAGAGCCCCAGGACTGGGAATTAGCTAACGTAACTTCACTCTTTAAGAAAGGTGAGAAATCATACCCTGGTCATTATAGATCTGTATCACTTACTAGTATCAGCTGAAAATTACTAGAACACATAAGATATGGTAGAATACTTCACCAACTTGACCAATATAATGCCCTATGACCACATCAACGCGGCGTTAGAAAAAACAGATCATGTGAATCACAATTAATAGGTCTAATAGATGAACTTTCAAAAGGCTCAGATAATAATGATCAAATAGATACAATATTACTAGACTTCTCAAAACTATTTGACAAAGTTCAACACCTTAGTTTACTTAAAAATCTTAAATACTTTGGAATCTCAGGTCTCTTACATCACTGGATCCAAGAATTCCTATTGGGTAGGGAGCAAACTGTAATAATTAATGGATGTAAATCTCCACAAATAAAGGTCAACTCAGGAGTTTCACCATGATCTGTTCCAGGTCCCACACTATTTTTAATTTACATAAATGATTTAGCCAACAACATCTCAACATGAACAAAATTAGGTTATTTGCTGATGATTGTATAATCTATAGAACAATTAAAGCAGAGCAATATAGCTAAATTTTACAAAAAGGCTTAGATGATTCAATAAAGTGTGATACTAACGGAGTATGTCTTTCCACCCTGTCAACTGTTAAGAGTATTAAAGAAAAAGAAACAAAAGAACTACACATATTTCATTCATGGAAATGAACTAACCCAAACTAAAGATGCAAAATACTTAGGAGTCATAATAAATGAGAAACTATCATGGAATACCAATGTCAATAAAGTTGTTAAAAAATCAAACAAAACCTTAGGCTTTATAAAAGGAAACATTTTACAAATGTAACAAAGATATAAAACTAAAATGATACCTCACACTGGTGAGACCTATACTTGAACATGCATCTTCAGAATGGGACCCATGCACCAAAGAAAATAATTATAAACTAGAACAAATTAAAAAAAAAGAGCTGCCAGATTCATTACTGGAGAATATTCAAAACTGAAATAAATAATACCATTTGTTAAATCATTTAACCTTGAAAAACTAGAGGATAGGAGAACCATGAGTAAATTAGTAATTATACATAAAGCAATTAATTCTTATTTATAAATACAACACAAAGATAACTTAATACAGCCATCAGATAGACATAAAGATCAAAACATCTTTCTTATTCCGTATGCGAGAACAAACAAAACAAATTTTCGTTCTTCCCGCCCGGAATTCGAGCGTGGTATGGGTTGTCTGAAGAAACAAGGAAAATCAACCCTTTAATAAAATTTAAAACTCTAATAAGAATGCAGAAATAGTCAGAAACCATAGATAAGCTCCGGACGTGATAATCTGCTGTATGGAAGGGAGTCTGTAAAAGACAAGATGAGATGAGATAAGATAAATAAACTTTTACACAAACAGTTCTAACACATACAGTTCTAACACATACAGATCTAATACATACAGTTCTGACAAATACATATCTAATACATACAGATCTAATACATACAGTTCGAACAAATACAGATCTAATACATACAGTTCTAACAAATACAGATCTAATACATACAGATCTAATACATACAGTTCTAATACATACAGTTCTAATACATACAGATCTAATACATACAGTTCTAACACATACAGTTCTAATACATACAGTTCTAACCTATACAGTTCTGAAACCGTACAAATGTGCCAGTTCATTGACATTAATCGCATGTTTTACAGTGTTCTTGGTGGCCCGGGAAATGGATTGAGTCAACGTCTGAAGAATGTTCTGACGTCATAGAAACTCATTGTCCAATCAGCCCCCTAATTCGCTATCGTGGTTACTACATTTTCAGCTTTCTACTCCCCCATCCCAATATTTCCCCTCAGACCACCCCCCTCCCTTTTGGCCATTAGCATGAATTTGACGAAGACGAGTAGCCAACGAATTCAAGCCTCACTCACAAAAGGATCGAAAAGCTTGTTTGTGTGTGCGCGTGTGTGAGAGAGAGAGAGAGGAGGAGTGTTTCGTGGAGAACCAGGAGTGGATATGCTGCCTGTCTTCGGGTGAGGAGTTCCATCTGGTGGGTGGAGGGGGGGAGTCAAAGTCTTTAATAAGCGAAACAAAATTCTCTTGCAAAGCAAAAGTACAAGTTCCGTGAGTAGTTGAATTATCTACTTGGACAAAAAACAACAAGAAAGTTTGTAATGACGTAGGGGGAGGATGTGAGGGTGTGTGGTGAGGGGGGGCGGGGAGAAAACTAAGAAGAGCAGACCTTGTCTGGGCACAGACGGGGGTCTTCCAAGGCAGGCAGCCAGTTGAAGTGTTTGGCCGTGGATCACGTCAGTAAGTGTCTTCTAATCTCCCTTTAAATTATAAGTATAAGGCAACGTAGGTGCTCAAATTATTTACTTGGCATCCGGGGTCGGTAGAAAAGGTTTTAATTTTGAAAATCCAAGAGAAAAACAAACAAAAAACCAGTCAAAAATCACAGAAAGGAACGATAATTCAAGCAGAAAACTATAGCGTCTGGAGTGTAGCTCAAACTTAGGTCCCCTCGATATTAATGGATCATAGCATTTCTATGACCACACGTGTTATTGCCATCTCACCTCGTTTACGTCTCTTTCCGCCCCAATACCCACGAGCAGGGCACACAGCTTCAAATTCGTTGTAAAATGCTCGTATGATGCAATATCTGAATGGATTTCTTCTTTACAGTCAGATAGACCACCCCCCGCCCCCCCGCCCCCNCCCCCCCCCCGGAAAAGAGAGATAAAGAAAATCATGTTGACTCGCTGCGACGGAAAAGAAAAATAAACTCATGGAAAAAATGGCGTCGCTTGTAATGTTGAGGAAAAAAAAACATTCAAGGGCGGACCCTTATCGGTACATATGAAGTTAATCACTTGATAGATGTAGTTGAGAAGATTATAGATCAAATCTCGAGCCCTCGTCAACACATCGTCTTTTAAGTAGACTAATTCTATCAGTTCTCATAGCACACGGTTCGAGGACACGAGATAGGAGAAAAATTTTAAAAAACGCGCGCAAATTCTTTAGGTTTGGGAATTTGGTCCCTGCGGTGAACAAACGAATTCGGATCGGTGATAATCAACAGATACGGTCTGTATGTATGAATCAAAGACATAAAACAGGACTAGAGGGTGTTGGGGAAGGGGAACATGACGGATGCAATAATTGGGAACATGACGGATGCAATGAAGAGGAACAATGGACATAAACCACGTACGTAAAAATATTGGAGAGGGGAGGGTGCGGAAGATGTAGGGTAGTACAAGATGGCGGCAACATACGACTCTTTCCATACCCTCTTGTCAACGGGTTCCATAATCATTTTTCAAAAAATTTCTTAACATTTAATCAAACAAATTAATTTTCAATTCTTTAGGAGTGTCATAACACGCTAAACCATTTAGATTTGAAACAAAAAAAAAACGTAAACAAAACTATGAGTTTATGACAAATAATTAATTTTTTTAAAACTAGAAAACTGTCTGAAGATATTTGTTTTTGCCATAACGCTTCAAAATTTGACGAAAATGTGTCGCAACAGTTTCATAGACATTCACTTTGAAGCGTCCATCTCCTTAATTTTTTTCTTAAGAATAGTGCAGATCGTTGATGTTGACCGATTAAAAGTGCGGGCTTGATTAGCCCCGCTCACATCTTTGTTTTTTTTCGTATTTCAATGATTTTACGTTTCATTTCAATAATTTTATTCTTTTGTGATTGTCTCCTAGTGGCATTTCTTCTAAGACATTTTAACACAGGTTACTACACTTTGCACATTAACAAAATTACGAATACTGTCTGGAAACAAAAATACGTAAGAACGGTTGATAATTTGAAAACTTAGCTCCGCTGTAATAAACACTAAAATGTCTGTGTGGACGTCATCAACTAGAACTGTTCATGGACTTATCTAAACCCTCTTGATTCATTGTCATGTCAGATTAAATTTGTTAAACCCCACACCGTTATGTGGCACGCGTGCCATACTTTGTATCTCCTATTGTCTATTGCTTACCCCCTCCCATTAAAGAAACCCTCCCAAAGGAGAATAAGAACAAAAACTGGCAATTTCACGGCCAACAGTTTCATTCCTGGCAACTCATCCGTCAAACATGCCGTGACATTCTCTCCCTGGCCAATTCGTCTTATTTCTGGATCTCGTATTCTTCCAATGCAGTCTCATTTCTTGCCAGGCGATCACACATGTCAGAATATTGTCATCGGTCATGTGACATTGTGTGGGCAATACCATAGGGAAGCTGGTGGGAAATATCAGGGGGGAATGGTGGGAAATATCAGGGGGGGTGGTGGGAAATATCAGGGGGTAAGTTGGTGGGAAATATCGTGGGGTGAGTTGGTGTGAAATATCGTGGGGTGACTTGGTGGGAAATATCGTGGGGTGACTTGGTGGGAAATATCAGGGGACATTTGGTAGGAAATATCAGGGGACAGTTGGGAAATATCAGTGGGCAGTTGGGTGGAAGGTTGTAGTGGTATTTGAAATGAACAATGAGTAAAACTGTATTAGGTACTTAGAGATGGATTATTGTTAGATGATGTGCCTTGGGTCAGTAGTGAATCGGATATGGTTCAGCAGAGGTTGGTGTAGGGTTGGGCAGAGGTTGGTGTAAGGTTGGGCAAAGGTTGGTGTAGGGTTGGGCAAAGGTTGGTGTAGGGTTGAACAGAGGTTGGTGTAGGGTTGGGTAGAGGTTGGTGTAGGGTTGAACAAAGGGTGGTGTAGGGTTGTGCAGAGGTTGGTGTAGGGTTGGGTAGAGGTTGGTGTAGGGTTGGGTATAGGTTGGTGTAGGGTTGGGCAAAGGTTGGTGTAGGGTTGAACAGAGGTTGGAGTAGGGTTGTTTAGAGGTAGGTGTAGGGTTGGGTAGAGGTTGGTGTAGGGTTGAACAAAGGGTGGTGTAGGGTTGAACAGAGGTTGGTGTAGGGTTGAACAGAGGTTGGTGTAGGGTTGAACAGAGGTTGTTGTAGTGTTGTGCAGAGGTTGGTGTAGAGTTGTGCAGAGGTTGGTGTAGAGTTGTGCAGAGGTTGGTGTAGGGTTGGGCACAGGTTGGTGTAGGAGTTTTGAAAGCAGCTATCACCAACCTCGCATTCCTGTTATTAACGTGTTGGACATTAATAAACTAAAAACGTTCGTTTTCCCTCCTCCCCAAAGACGCCGCTGAGCTACAAGCCATGTCTCACACACAAAGGACTCCCCTCCTCCCCAAAGACGCCGCTGAGCTACAAGCCATGTCTCACACACAAAGGACTCCATTATTTCTGCATCCCGAAAACAGACTCAGATGACATCACAGATACGGTGTTTTTTTTTTTTAATGTTTGCTGTACACAAAAAATGTCATGAGATACAACCCTCGTCACACTGACGGGTTTTCAGGGCATCATCTCACGAGCGTCAGTGTAAGGTCAGGTCTAGTGCATGTTGTTATGTCTCCCTCTCTCACACACTCTCTCCTTTTCTCCCTCTCTTCGCCTCTTTCTTTTTCTATTACCCTCTTGTGTATTTTAATCTCTCACTTATTCTTTCTTTATTTTACTCTCCATCTCTCACTCCATCTCCCTCTCTGTATTATTCTTTCTTTACTTTAGCATTAGATCCACTTTACCACATCATGACGTCAACTTTAACTTAGCATTACCCCAACTTTACCCCAGCATTACATCATCTTTACTTCAGCATTACCCAAACATTACCACATCATTACGTCGTCTTAACCATACCATTACGTCATGCAGGAAATGCGCCAGAATCCTCAAGCATATATAATAGTAATACGAAAGCTTTCAACATGAGTAACTACCTATATTTATTCCAAAATTCATGGAAGATTCCAGGTAATGAATTAATGAACATTCTCGATATATTTGGAACATAGGAGATTATGTGGGAAACTTATATTAAGTTTTCGCCTTGTCAAAGTACACGCATAATCTCTACACCGAAGAGAGCGTAATAAAAAATAACTCATCCAAAAAATCATATTACACAAGTTATAGATCTACATAACAAATTCTTTTGAGTATGGATTAATTATTGTTTTTAAAAAAAGTGATCTTTTTGTGCAGTGATTTAATAAAGGAATAAAGCGCATGGACTTGGGTTATTAAATATTACGTCATTTGAAAGATTTTTAAGAAACCTACCGAAAAACTTAACCGCAACCCCGAACAAATACCCGCAACTAATAAATTGGAAACATATACGTATATATATATATATATATATTTTTTTTTTTTTTTAAATTATACTAGTTGAGTAAATGATCATTTTATAATGACTCTTCAAGTTCAGAGACAGAAAGAGAGAGAGAGAGAGGGGGGGGGAGAGATGAACTCATAAACCTATTAACATGCTATAGCCCCATCCCCCGCCCTGCAACCCCAAACCTCCCCTCCCCCCTTAAACCCACACGCCAAACCAAAGCCCTGGTACATCACTAAGCCGGGATGTTTAAAATTCACACTTAAACTATTTTTAACAAATAAAAATGGTGAAACATCAATCAGAGTGAGACAAAACCAGGTCTTTGAGAGTCTGCGATCATCTAGGAGTCACGCGTAGTCCCAACAGAAGTGGGACCAGCGCTGATCGTAAGGGGTGACAACCCGAATAAAAACTAAGGTGATGCAAGGGAAGATAACTCCACGTACCACCGAGGGTTCTCAGTCCGCATACACAGAGCCTTATTTCAAGTAGGACCCCAGAACAAATGGGTTTGATTCAGAGTCCTACCTATAGGGTGATCTAAGACAGGCGTAATTCATTTTACGCCCCAGTTTAACTTCAAAACAAATGATGATATATCAGCCATCGTATCCCATTGTGCGCACTTCGCCAACACTAGTTTTGCGCCCTGGGTGTGGAAGGGATTAATGCCCATCTCTTCACGGCTTCGCAACGAGACTGTTGGTTGACTTCATTTTCGTGAATCCAACAACGAAACTATACGGCATACGGGATTACTTTTTCAAATTCTAGATATCTGTCAAATGTTTATAGAAGCGCTGAATTTGTATAGGACATTTAAAAGTGTGGGGCAATTTCAAGTCACACAGATTTCAGGATATGTTGCAAGGCAAACACTCAGTTGTAACGTCCTCTTTGGTTTAAAGATGTCGAACAGTAGAAATTGCAATGCCCAAGAATGCCGTATTGCTGCTGTGCCCAAGGTTTGCGTTATCGCATTACCCAACGATGCCGTATTGCAAAGCCAAAGGTTGCCGTACGTCTTTTATTCAACTTGGGTTTAACGTCCTTACGTCAACTTGTGTGTAACGTCTTTACATCAGCCTGGGTGTAACGTCTTTACGTCAGCCTGGGTGTAACGTCTTTACGTCAACATGTGTGTAACGTCTTTACGTCAACATGTGTGTAACGTCTTTACGTCAACATGTGTGTAACGTCTTTACGTCAACATGTGTGTAATGTCTTTACGTCAACATGTGTGTAACGTCTTTACGTCAACTTGGGTTTCTCATCTTTAAGTCAACTTGGCTTTAACGTCTTTACGTCAGCCTGGGTGTAACGTCTTTATGAAAACTTGGTTGGGACCTCTTCATGTCAACATGGTTGTATGCCTTTTCGTCTTCCTCGGTTGTAACGTCTTTACGCCAACTTAGATGTGACTTCTTCATATCAACATGGTTATAACGTCCTTACGCCAACGTGGTTGTAGCGTCTTAACGTCTAATTCGTTGTAACCTCATTACGTCAATTTTGTTGTAACGTCTTCATTCATGTCTTTTGGTTGTAACGCCCTTACATCAACGTGGTTGTAGCGTCCTTACGTCAACTTTGTTTTAATGTGAGACCCAGTGTTGTAATGTGAGACCCAGTGCTGTAATGTGAGACCCAGAGTTGAAATGTGAGACCCAGTGTTTTGGACGATAATCATCTGCTCCGCGTTCATCCAACAGCTACGCACCGACGTGTCTGCACAGTACGACAGAAATAGCCGCACAGGGAGAAACGCGCCGATAAGATGATGCGTCATGTCTGCCCGCTGATTGGCTGGAAGATGAGATCACGTGACGTGCAGTGCGTACCTGTTTCTGCTCTTCGGCGCGTATCGCCTGTCACATCTGTAGAGCACTGGACTGCTTTATGGGGTCGTCCTCATTCAACCCGAATTTTCACTCAACCCCTCTTCCCCCTACCCACCCACCCCAGTTCAACTGTTTCACAAAATCGAAACAGGTCTTAACACCATTCTGGGTCTCTTAATTGCACCAAAGAGAGATAAACAGCGAGTTGTCCGAGGGTCCATGACAAGACACTTCCGGTCTTAGATTGGTCTTGTCAGGCATCTACCAACCGACCCTGTCTCCATGATTAAATGAATGATCGTTATTGTTTCCAGGGACAAACAAAATGGGGACCACCTGTCTATGAGCAGTCTTGTAACTAAAGGGGGACCACCTGTCTTCAATCAAGTCTTGAAACTAAAGGGGAATCACACGTCTCTAAACTAATCTTGTATCTAAAGGGGGAGCACTCCTGTCTCTAGACAAGTCGATACACTTAACTCTTCATTGCAATACCTCGTGTAAGCGCGATCTCACCTATACACTGTCGGGGTTAGGGTTCATAACCTGCTACATATTGTCGGATCGATATATTTCAATTACAGATAAGACTTTTTGTGTCTGTGCTTGTCCGCAGAAGTACATATGTATCGACTCAAACAAGATCGAACTTCTCTTGTCTCGATCGTACGTCTGGTCTCAGCGCGGCGAGCTTTCAAAAGACCGATACATTTCACGCGCCGGTGATTCCACTACTTTGCGCTACTAATAAACATATGTCTTTAAAAAAAAGTTGAAAAATTTAAGAAATTTTTTTTTTTTTTTAAAATTCAAACGTGGGCCGAATGGTAGGGGATCATATGAAGACAAAGGTGGCGCCTGATATCTTAAACCCTGAAGATCTCAATCGTGTTTATGAAGGACAAATAGGATCGTCTCGGTCTGTGGCAGTTGGACAATGGGCCATTGATCCCTGAGATCGACAGGTACAGGTGATTAGTGGAAATAGAGTTTGAAAAAAAAAAAGAAGAAGTTTAGAGCAAGGGATCTCAATCTGGTGTTTTGAAGACGCGTTTCAGCTTCACGAAAATGTGCCTTATATTCACTTGCGTTGTCTGAATTATGTTTTGTTTGACACCAATAAAAGTAACTTAATTCCCCTTTCTGACTATGGGGCCAGTGAGGCAGCGTTGACAAGTTTCTATAACCGCGACACACGATAGAGGATTGTGTGGCTAGAAAAGTGACCAGTTGCTTTTACTTTCCAGACATATGCCAGGTACCCATTTAGAGTTGGGTGTACTCAGAGACGCCCTTGGCCTGGGGAACAAGACCCGGCCTTCACAGAGACTCGAACCCATGACTCGGTACGCCAGCCGACTGCGCGCTTCCCCTTTGTGTCCCGGACTATTCTCTTTATTGACATGTGTCTCAATGAAATACATGGACTGCATACGTCATCAGCTCTTTGTGAACTGAAGTTATGAATTTAAGTCTAGGCGCTCTCACCTTTTTCAATTTTTTAACATTACAAGGTTACATTTTTTAAAATAGAAATTTCAAATTGTTAACATCACAAGGTTACAGTCAGTGACAGACATTTCAATTTTTTAACATCACAAGATTACAGTCAGTGACACAAATTTCAATTTGTTAACATTACAAGGTTACAGCCAGCGGCAGACATTTCAATTTGTTAACATCACAAGATTACAGCCAGTGAAAGACATTTCAATTTGTTAACATTACAAGGTTACAGCCAGCGGCAGACATTTCAATTTGGAAAGACTTAGTTTTATTGTTAACTTTAACATTTCTTTAAGGGAAACATTTCGCTGGCAGAAAACATGAACTGACATTTTCAATGTCTATCAGAGAGGAGGGGGGAAAGGTGGTGGGGAGAGTTAGGATTGAACCCACACCATGCGCAGTCTCAGCTGGACCAGTGGATGCCGGGTGTTTCACAGTTGGACAAATTCAGAGAGAAATGAGTCTATTAACAGAGACACCGCGGCTTTAATTATAACATATGTATCTTTTGTGGGCAGCATCAAAGAACAGGGTCAGCAGGTTTGCTGTTATCCGTTTACTTATCACAGCTTGTAATGGTACTTATCACAGCCTGTAATGGTACTTATCACAGCCTGTAATGGTACTTATCACAGCCTGTAATGGTACTTATCACAGCTTGTAATGGTACTTATCACAGCTTGTAATGGTACTTATCACAGCTTGTAATGGTACTTATCATAGCTTGTAATGGTACTTATCACAGCTGGTGTTGGTACTTATCACAACTGGTAATAGTACCTATCACAACTGGTAATGGTACCTATTACAACTGGTTATGGTACTTATCCTTGTAATGGTACTTATCACATGCAACTGGCAAAGGTGTAAGTGAAATCCATTCTGTTTTATGTTAGTGTCTGTTAATGAAAAACTGTGCAGTAGGAGTGCTGTATGCGCGGAATAAACGTGGTTTTAAAGAAACATCATTTAAGTCATGCCCTTATCAAGATTCATTTATACGAGTTACAGACAAACATTCAGAGCACAATACATTATTTGAGAACTGAAAGCAAATACTTTTAACATTAAAAACACACAAAGAATATACATTTTAAAAAATATTTAAATGACGTCATCAATATTCGCTTACCTTCCACCACTTCCCCGTTAGGGAAGACAACGACGACCTTGTGGGTTTTGTTGGACATGTATATCCGGGGCCTGTCCCCAGCGGCGCCCGGTGGGCCGGGCTTCAGGTCCTTGAGTTTGCTTAAATCCATGGGGGCAGGCTGGGCGTAGGCGTGTACCTCCGTAGGGACAGGCATGGGACACGGGGGGCCCACAAGTATCCAGGGCTGGGGCGGGGCGGCGCCGATGAAACACTAGTAATCCACATAGAAGTAATGATGATGACAGAAAAAACACTCCTTCGTCAGGTGGAAACGGGGGCGCCGCCTCTGCACTTCCGGGGCGGCGTGGGGTTCGAATAGGGCGGCACTTTATGTCTCGGAACTGCGATCATATTTAGTTTTGAGAAAACAAATCAGCAGTCTGTCTCGGTTTTGTTAAATCCACAGATTTCATCGAAACACATCTTTAACACGGATCACACACAACGGCAAGTCTCTAGCATTCATTCACTACCTGCGATGTTTATGTCATTTCCTGGTACACAATAGAACTGAACCCCAGGGGTTGGGATACACCAAGCTATCAATGAACAATAAGAACTTGAATCACCATTTAAGCTCTGAATACAGTGTAACCCAACACGGAAGTAGCGTTATAGTCATACAAAAAACTTACTGGCTGTATCAGTCATGTGATGGTTTAGTTTAAAAAAAAAAAAATAGAAAGCGGGACATTAATACTTGTATATAACTTATTTTAAAACACAGTAAACCCGATTTTTCCCATATTTACATATAATCAATAATACATAGTTCTTCAAAATACACCGTGCTTATCAAGTGACTGTCTGGGAAAAACGTATTAATTTTTAGTAAGTATTATTATTTTTTAAAGACGCGTTTATAAGAAAGGAATCAGTATACGCCTGTGAACGATGAATGTGAGATATGAATCTATAAGATGGATGTGTAAGACGGATGTGTAAGATGTATGTGTAAGATGGATGTGTAAGACGGATGTGTAAGATGGATGTGTAAGATGTATGTGTAAGATGGATGTGTAAGATGGATGTGTAATGTGGGTGTTGTAGGATGGATGTGTAAGATGGATGTGTAATGTGGGTGTTGTAGGATGGATGTGTAAGATGGATGTGTAATATGGGTGTTGTAGGATTGATGTGTAAGATGAATGTCTAAAATGAAGGTGTAAGATGAATGTGTAAGCTGGATGTGTAAGAATTATATTACGTGTGTTTGGGTGGCTTGCGTCTATGCGTGGCTTATTTTTCAGCCGCACGGTCTCAAACTTAAATCATTGACAACCAGTCAAGAAAACGAAATTTTAATCCGAAGAGAAGTACAGCAATCTTTTTGCTTAAAGATGCCGTTGGGGAACACAAACTAACGGCAGGGGGATAATAGTATGATCTAGGTATGATATAATCTAGGTACGATGATTATATAATCTAGATATAGTGATTATATAAGCTAGATAGGATGATTATATAATCGAAATATGATTATTGTTTAAGCTAGATATGAGTAGTATATGATCTAGATAGAATTATTAAATAATCTAGATGCACGCTAAAAATAGAAAATGTTCTCAAATGGCAGGGAAATGTGTTTCCCCAAACAAGATCTGAGGAGTGTGGGGGGGGGGGCAAACACCAGGACATAAGATTGTGACGTGGATTCGTGGAAAGAGTAAGGTTGTGTGTTTGGGGGTGGGGGGAGTCTAATACATCAAGTGGATGGCACAAGTATTCGGAATATGATTGGATAGAAAATAGGGGTTGGGATACCGATGTGGTAAGGTTACAATGCGAGTCCGGATAAAAAAGATTATTTTTTTAAAATACCTCTATGAAAGCGTTAAATACAACATTCATTGCGTGTTAAGATTTAGGCCCTAAGGTACCCCTCGTCATCCCGCTTCGTGGGGGGGGGGGAGCTCATGAACCTAACACCCTATGATTTGAAATTCATGAAACAAACTATCGTTAAAAATGAAATCATAAGAACGCTGTCACAAGAAACCATGGGATAACGGCCCAGAATGTGTGCATGACCTTTAGGTTTAAAGCTCTTGAACAGGACTGCACACTAGTCACATCAATTCTGACAGGTTAACTTTCTATCAAATGTATACAATCAATGGCTAATTTATCTAAACTAATCCATGCCATGTATACCATCCATGGTTAAGTGATCTAGAGTGATCCCTGCCATGTATACCATCCACAGGCTAACAATATAGAGTGATCCATGAACTGTAACTCGTCCATACATTAATTGATCTAAATTATCCTTGTAATGTAAAAAATCCATAGACCAAATACTAATTGCGCTAAGTGAATGGACAGATTGAGTACGATACTGGCACTAGAATATAATAGATACAAATTCACAAGAAGAATGTTTTAATTGCCGACTGGTATTTGAAGGTGGGAGTTGGTAAAAGACGCCAGCTTATAGCTTCTCGGTCACCAGCAAAGTTCTAAGGATGTAAAGTTTTTGGGGTGGGGTATCAGATTCGCTCAAATAAGAACCAGTCAATGTTCTGTTATAAGCCAGTGTTCATAGTCTGTTAGATGTCCCGATGTTTGGTTGTAAGCCAGTGTTCATAGTCTGTTAGATGTCCCAATGTTCTGTTATAAGCCAGGGTTCATAGTCTGTTAGATGTCCCTATGTTTAGTTGTAAGCCAGTGTTCATAGTCTGTTAGATGTCCCAATTGTTTGGTTGTAAGCTAGTGTTCATAGTCTGTTAGATGTCCCAATGTTTGGTTGTAAGCCAGTGTTCATAGTCTGTTAGATGTCCCAATGTTCTGTTATAAGCCAGTGTTCATAGTCTGTTAGATGTCCCAATGTT
>MUZC01000091.1:80778-100273 GCA_002072015.1 Radix auricularia | reverse complement strand
TTAATTTTTCTTAAAGAAATTTTTATTCTCTGTAATTTTGACTTGTTATAAGCCAGTAAAAAATTTGCCTCCATCCGATTATATACATAGATGTATAAAAGCTTATATTAAAATGTAAAATTGATATTTCTTCTACAATTAAATAATTTCTTCACATTTATTTCTATAGCTATTTATAATAATAATAATAAAATGATGATTTATATAGCGCTGTATCCCAGCAAGGAGCCAGGCTCACAGCGCTTTACATGGAAACAAAAATACATATATAAATAAAAAGAAACATTCATAGCATATTAACTATATATTTAACAGTGACTAAGGGAAATTAGTTCGAACCATTTTCGTATGATTTTATTATTGTAAAATACAATTAAAATGGTAAGAAAGGTTCCATTTCCTTTACAAATAAATAGGTCTATGCACCAATCTTATCCAATTACATATTATAACTATAAGTAATGCAATTTCAACAGTGACTATACGTTCTTTTCACAGTTTATTTTCCATTGTGGCAATTCATGCGAGTAACCATGCAACTAATGCTCAATGGCTCATTTCTTCTAAAATCAAACATAAAGTAAAAACCATATCTGAAAAAATCATTGGAGATTGTTCTTCTTTTTAACAGTTTTTTAAGTCACATTCAATGACTTCCCGTTATCTTTTATTCAAGCACCCATGCAGATCGCATCGGCAGAAACTTGTGTTCATAAACTTAACGGAATTTTTCATAATCCAGTGCATAATTTTAACTATACATAAAAGACACACAGACGCACACACACATAAACACACTCGCACACATGCATATTCACACACTCGGATTATAATCAAGATAAAAAGTAACATCAAATAAATTAATATAATAAAAGCTTCATGACGCCACTTAATTGTTTTTTTTTACGGCGCGCAAAACCACACCCTCTGTTAATCTCAAACCCAAAATCATTATAATTTTACGTCTATATTTTCATTTTTAAAAAAAGTTAGCAAGAGTTGCGTGGTATAGGGGCTTCACACACACTGACGGACGCGCTTAGGCGCATTATATAATAGATGTGAATATTGATGCTAAATTAAGGTATGTATAAGTTAATTTGTTTTAAAATAACACCTTAAATCGCAAGGTTTGAGCTGAAAATGTACCCTGCTGGTTTACTTTAGTTGTGCAAAAAGTATTTTCTATTTGGTGGTTGGACACTTCGACCCCAGACGATTCCACCCGGACGGTTCGACCCTGGCAGTTCGACCACAGGACGTTTCGTCCCCAGGTCGTTTCGACTCTGGTCGGTTCGACGACGGACGGTTCGACCCCGGTCGATTCGATCCCGGGCGATTCGATCCCGGACAGTTCCACCACAGGACTTTTCGACCCTAGGGCGTTTCGACCCCGGACGTTTCGACCCTTTTGTTTCTAAACTGAGATTTTTTTCATTTATAATGTGCCACTTTATTACTATTATTATTTTAAATTAATTTTTGGTATATTATGAATTAGAAATTAAAAACAGAATTTCAACTAATATCCCAAACACACTTAAAAAGGACCTAAGTTAAATTGGGTTTTAAAGATGTATATATTAAAGTGGCTCAAAGATTTTCACTGTGATAACAAAAATAAATGATTTTTTAAACTAATGTTTTTTTTTTTAAATGTCGATACGCTGAACAATGCACCTCGCAGGCGTTGGAACCATTACAAACGCGCGCCCTTCAATTTACTTCTTGTGTTACTTAACAAAAAGCACCCTTCAAATAGTCTACAAAGTTGCTCCTCTATAAAAAAAATTACATTACCGCTATTTAACCCCACTCTTACAACAGTGTATAAACGTTTATACACGTACCATTTTATTATTTAAAATTCCTGAGCGTTTACTTTCAATACGAATTTCCTTACTGTCAGTTTATAATGAAATCCATCCAAACACTTACTTGTATTAAGTAAGCACCTAAGAGAAATACATCTTCCTCCTAACAAATATTTGCAATTGTTTTTATGATATATCACTTGTTAAATGTTTCAAAAGCGGTTCCGTGTTAATTTTTCTATTCAGAAATTTCATTTTCTGTAATTTTGACTTGTTATACGCCCGTATAATATTTGCCTCCATCCAATTATATACGTAGATGTATAAAAGCTTATATTAAAATTTTAAAATTTATATTTCGTCTGCAATTAAATAATTTCTTCACATTTATTTCTATAGTTATTTAACAGTGACTAAGAGAAATTAGTTCGACCCATTTTCGTGTGATTTTATTATTGAAAAAAAAAAATTAAAATTTTTAGAAAGGTTCCATTTTTTTAAAAAATAAATATGTGCCAATTAGCCTCAATCTTATCCAATTACATATTATAACTGCAAATAATGCACGTTCAATAGCGACTATAAGTTCTTTTCACTGTTTATTTTCCATATGGCAATTCATGCGAGTAATCGTCCAACTAATGCGCAGGGGCTAAATTCTTCTTAAATGAAACATAAAGTAAAACCATCTCTGAAAAAATGATTGGAGATTGATCTTCTCATTAACAGTTTTTTAAGTCACATTCAATGACTTCCCGTTATCTTTTATTCAAGCACCCACGAAGATCGCATCGGCAGAAACTTGTGTTCATAAAATTAACGGAATTTTTCATAATCCAGTGCATAATTTTAACTATACATAAACCATTACGTGGTAACATCTTTTTCATATTTAATTTCACTTTTAGCAATCTATGAAATAAATCGTTATTTCATAACTAATACAAAACACACAGTCACACGCACACACAGACGCACATACACACACACATGAACACACTCGCACACATGCTTATTTTCGGATTATAATCAACATAAAAAGTAACATCAAATAAATTAATATAATAAAAGCTTCATGACGCCACTTAATTTTTTTTACGGCGCGCAAAACCACACCATCTGTTAATCTCAAAACCAAAATCATTATGATTTTACGTCTATATTTTCAATTGAATAAAATAATCCAGAGTTGCGGGTCATAGGGACTTCACACACACTGACTGACGGACGGAAATGCGCCTTGGCGCATTATATAATAGATAACCAGCAATTGATAATTAATGGCACAGTCATAGTAAGAAGAGGTTTATTTAATACTTTATACCTTAAAATAAACACAAAGTGTTCAATAAAACTAGAACGGCAATGTTGGGGGGAAAAAATTCGTGATATAAAGACTTTCTTAAAATATGAAGTACTCCAACGCAACATTCAGTGCCTTTACCAAGTTAGCAAAAATAAACAATATTACGTCATCGATTTTTTTTCCATCAGGCGTCATTGACTTTCGTACACATAACTGAATAATAACACATTATTTCATCATTTTTTTAAAAACAATCAGTATGTTATTCGGTAAATATATAAACATAGTCGATTTTCGTCATAATTTGTCGTCGTTACCGAAAAAATTCATGAGTCAATTAAATCATTAAGAAAAGGTCGGAGGAAGTTACAATTTTAACCCGGATCGTCTTTGAGCCGTGGGCCGGACTTTGCACACTCTTGCTATAGGTGATCATTAACGATCAAGGCTGCAGAAATTAACGATTAATTAATCGTAAAACATTTTAATCGATTTAAATAATTTTATCGATTAAATTTCTATTAAAATTTAATAAATTATTTATAATATTGTTTTTTTTTTCAAGTTTATTAATAAGTTTTTTAAAAATTTTTATTACCAACATACTATTCCCTTGTATTATTATGGTTGATTTAGACATGCATGGGTAAACAAAAAGTGTTTTCTTCCTTATTTCTTTCAAAACAGAACGAATTAGCTGTGTTACGTCACAAAATTACCATGGAGCAATGGAATTACAGCGACTTAACCGATTTCACGAAATAATGAATCACAATCTAACGGGATCTGTATAAACGTTATAAAAATATAATTAATCGAAATTTTAGTCGACTAATCGATTATATTTTTTCCGGATTAATCCACCACACATTTTTTAATCAGTACCAGCCCTATTAAAGATGTTCAAAAACTACCAACTCAACAGTGATCTAATTCTTCACTGCTCTCACAAATAAGTTATGTGGCGTTGCTCGGATAGCATGACTCTGAAGCAACTACTCTGGCCCTACTGCTCCGAATTCCGAAAACAGGAACATACTGCTCTGCCTCATGCTCATCAAGAACAACGCATGTATTTCATTTCTATCGGCGGCTAAATTGGGTCTAGTTTGATGTCGGTGTCGTTTGCACGACCACCAACCACCGCCTGAGATTCACACACCCTACCCATGAGCCACCGCGTCGACGAACTCAGACCACCACATCCAAACCCCCATGTCTTCATTACGAACCCCTTGTTTACCACGTCCCTGCCCAAAGTTACCCAAATAACGAGTTTATTCTCTCTACTTCTTCAACACCGGACTCATTCCTCAGGAGAAAATAACCATCGTGCCCCCCCGACCCCACACGCTAGCCATCAACACTCGCCATCCCGTAACTACCCACCTCCCGGCTGCCCCCCCCCCCGCTTCATTTTTGCGACACACCCATCTGTAAATGTTGGCCCGCGCTTTGGACGGAGTCAGGCATTAGCTGTGATTGTGGACTCGTGTCATCGGCAAACGAGGACACGGCGAGGGTGTCTGTCATACACGGCGAGGGTGTCTATCCAATACAACGGGGGTGTCTTTCCTACACAGCCGGGATGTCTGACCTACACAGTAAGGGTGTCTGTTATAAGAAGCAAGGGTGTCTGTCCTACACAGCGAGGGTGTCTGTCCTACACGGCGAGGGTGTCTATCCTACACAGCCAGGATGCCTGTCCTAATCTGAAAGGGTGAGATCCCCACCCCAAGGTTCTTCATCAACGAGAGGTAACCATGACAAGAGAAATCCACCGTTTCTAATGTACGAGTTATCTCGCTTGAACAGTATCTCAATATATCTGTATATTGAAACAGAACAATAACAAGACGTGTGCAAATATTTTAATATACATGACGAATGACTCTTGCTAGGGTCGACCTATCCCATTTTATGGTTGGCAAGCGATGGTGGTGCAGGGTGGGAGTGGGTGGCAGGTGTTAACGATCGCAGTGCACATGTCTTGAGACCAACAATGCGTCGACGGTTGCCCCCTCGTTCCAACATACTATCCCGTTTTTTTCCATTTCATCCCGCTGCTGTTCCCCCACCCCCACTTCGTTGCACTATCTATGAGCAAGTCTGCGGCGTACATGACGTCCCGGGTCGTATCTAGTAATAAAATAAATTGCCCTCTGTAACCCTCCCCAATAAAATAAGNTATATATATATATATATATATTACCTCGCACTTTTACAACTATATTAAAAAGAAACACCCGTAAAATAACCAGTCTTTCCACTATAAATCCTTTATATGCGAGACATAACTATAAGGATGTTCATTATAATATGCAGGGCAAAACAATCCAAAAATACAAAATTCTAGTTAGAATCTAGACCTATGTCTCGTAAAACATGTTTAATATAATGCGCACCGATCGTGAATATATTTTTAAAAGTATTGTCAATATAATGCGCACCTTATTGCGACAGGAGAGGTTGTTGAACAGATTACGCACCACGACTCTCTATCTCAAAAATTAACGTGATAAATAAAATAATTTTAAAATTCCATAATTCAATTACTGTCCATTCGATCGATCTGAAATTTCGACATATCATTTTTATTATCGGCATAAATCTGCCTGCAAAATTTCAGCTCGCTAGCTTACGAGAAAATGGGTTAAAATCGATCCAAAGTTTTTCGCCAAGCAAGCACTCACGCACGGGCTCAGACATCACAAGTTAATGTAAAGGATTCAAAAAGAATCGCGCCTATACTTAAATATTCTTTGAAACACCAGAAAATAAAACCCACCAAACATAACGAGCATTTTTACGCAAGTATAAGTATAGGGAATTTTTCAGAGCTATTTATAGCAGCATTAGTTTGACAAATTAATTGATTGTTATTGTGAGAACGATATTGATCTATCTACAAATTGTGGATATTATTCTTTGTGAATATTATTCTATCTCGTGTACCTAACGGGTAATTACTTCAAGCCTCGAGTTTTGGTTAATTATTGTATCTGTTTGTATAGAGTTTATTAACATTGAGAACCGGACTCAGGAATTAAGATCGAGGTCGAATTGTTACTTTAAGCCGATTGGCGATATAAACGGATTATTACAGTAGCAACAAATCGCACCTTCGTGCTGGAGTGAGGTAGCACACAGCATAGAGAAAGTTATTTTTTGAGGTTCGCGATTTGCAGGTTTTCTCAAATTTGATTATTGAAAATAACCCAAAAAAATTCCTCCGGATGATAACAATGAAGAATTTGGGTCGGGAATCCCCATGTGTCATTGATTGTTAAATGACAAGAACATTGCGTAACTTCGGGGTTGCCGTCAAAACAATTCACTTCTTCATTTTAAAAAAAAAATAATTAAAAAAAAATAAAAATAAAAAAAAAATAAATAAATAAAAACCAAAACAATTCATTCCTTCATTTTTTAATTTAAAAAATGTTAAATCAAATTAAATTCTAAAACAAAAGAGAACTTCATGTGGCAGTATTAGCAGTAGAAATTTCTGAAAAGATATAGTCCGCCTGGGGTGCACGAAAGATGATAGTACGTCCCCTTGAAGCTATGACTTGAAGGGATGAGTGGGGGGGGGGGGACTGATATAGCAAAGTTCTTTTTAAATCTCAGCTGTCTAAATTCAGGCATCTTCGAGACCTGCCTACGGTACTACCCACCCAATTGTACTGCAGTACAAGTGTCTACAGTCTAGGAGGTAAGTTAAGTAAGTAAACAAACAAGGGCAAGTAATCATTGACGAGGGAGGAACCTTTCTTATACATTGTTATTTCCCTTGTGAAGATGACACTTCTAAAAAATGTTTTTGATAATTTATATAGCGCTTTATCACTGCAAGGAGCCGGGCTCACAGCGCCTTACATTGAGATAGTACCATACTCATATTAATTAAATAAACATTCATATCATAATAACAACATAAATGACATTACATTATAAATCAGCTACGTTAATTATTAAAAATAAATGTTGTTTCATTAATTTTGAAAATAAATGTTGAAAGCATGTGTCTTACGTGCATCATGAGCTATTTGGTTGATTGAGTCTTGAAAACAACTTGTTGGAGAAATATGAGGAAGTGATGTGTGGTATGATAAACAACACTCACACATTTCTTTAAATGATAAACGTAGCTTATATACATCGTAATGTCCGTGTATGTTGCGGTTAAGTTATGAATATGTCTAATGTCTTACATTATAATGAGCTGATAGCTATGCGTGTTACTATTTGTATGTATAGCGCCTTGAGGCAAGCTACTTTCATGGGATGTTGCGTTGTATCCATTATCAAATTTTTATTATTATTATTTTTTTTAATTATCATTATTTTTTTTTAAAATAACTATGTTACAGTAACATGGTTACTATGGGATATTACTTACAAGGAGAAAAAAGTAAAGACAAGTCTGGGGATAAAATATGCTAATTTCCATGATATAATTATTATTCTTGGAGAGAGACAGACTTGATTGGAAGAAGGGTAGTAGAGAAAGAGAAAGATAGATAGAGAGTACAAGGAAAAAATAAGAGGAGAAAAATAATAAGATATACAATGAGAAGAGAGTGATATATACAGGAGATAGAAAAGAAAAGGCTTTGAGAGGACACAACGCAGAGTGACCTAAGGCGAGATCAGACATTGGGGATTAAGAGAGATGATATAAGAGGATGTATCGAGAGGTGTACGTGACAATATTTCAAGGCAAGGGAGGTAATAGAGAGGAGTACGTTTAAATGTTTCAAGACAAGGGAGGTAATAGAGAGTTGTACGTTTAAATGTTTTAAGACAAGGGAGGTAATAGAGAGGTGTACGTTTCAATGTTTCAATACAAGGGAGGTAATAGAGAGATGTGCGGGACAATGTTTCAAGACAAGGGGGGTAATAGAGAGGTGTACGTTTTAATGTTTAAATACAAGGGAGGTAATAGAGAGATGTACGGGACAATGTTTCAAGACAAGGGAGGTAATAGAGAGGTGCACGTTTCAATGTTTCAATACAAGGGAGGTAATAGAGAGATGTACGGGACAATGTTTCAAGACAAGGGAGGTACTTATGTCTTTGAAAACTTGGCTGAAAACCCTAAGTACTTGGGACACACAGAATGAACAACAAATTAACAAATTATATTTTGTACATTTTAAGAGAGATAAATAATATGAGACTAAAAGTCATTCGTTAACTCCTGTGTTAGTAAAGTTCAAGAGGCGTGTCGAAGCTGCCTACTTACCTATGATATACTGTGTACCGTCCAGGCAAGTGGTGAACGCCCGCCTGGCCACTCGCGGTGAGCAGGGGTTCGACTGGGTCTGTGTGGGCACGTACCCGCCCAGGTCGGCCACCTCGTCCATCGTCACGTCCGGCCCGGTGACCTTGACCAGGGGGAGGCTGGACACGGACAGGCTGGTCACCTCGGGCCGGAGCCTCCTGTGCTGCTTCAGTGTGGTCATCTTGCTGACCAGTTCCAGCTCGGAGCCGTACTTCTTCATGATGTTGTTGGTCAGGTGGTTTAGGAGGTCAAGGTTGTACGGTGACCTTTTGTTGTTGTTTGAACCACTGCTGTTGTACGCCATCGCGGTTTCAATTTCCGGTCTTAGTATTTTCAAATATTCGCATCCATAAAATTTTTAAAAAACTTGTCAGCGCCTCGAGGATTCACGAACATCCCTTACTGAAGAACAACTTCCTGTACATGACGTCATAGCTCTCCCAAGTTCATCACGTCGTGTCATCTTCAACCCATTAGATCGGGAATAGGGTTCTAAAAATAGACATGACGTCTGGTCATTGCTATCAGGTCACTCACGGTTAAACTATATGAATTAAAGTAAAATTTTATCAGAGCTGAAAGTATTCACATAAACTTGTGTTATTTTAGGATGATGGTTGGAGGTACATGGCTTATGGCTAGGCCACAAACCAAGTGAACGGCAAGCAAACTTCCATGTTAACAATCAACAAATCTCCATGTTTACAGTCAACAAACCTCAAAGTTAACAGTCAACAAACCTCAAAGTTAACAGTACACGAACCTCAAAATTAATGGTCAATAAATCAACAAGTTAACGGTCAATTAACACCCAAGATAATGGTCAATAAACAACCAAGTTACTGGTCAATAAAATACCAAGTTAATGGTCCATAAACCACCAAGTTAATGGTAAAAAACTAACCCAATTAAAGGTCAACAAACCACCAAATTAATGGTCAATAAACCACCAAGTTAATGATAAAAAACCCACCAAGTTAATGGTCAACAAACCACCAAGATATCCAGATTAAATAAAGAGAAGATGATTGGAACACATGGAACAATTTTTTAAAAGAAGAGGCATGTGATAGAAAATTTTTAATCTAAGTCTGTATGTAAGCCGTTACACAGCTTTGGACATGGATGGCGAAAACATGGCACGCGTGCCACCATCGGCACGCAGAGCCTCATCAACCGGAACGCGATCAAAATATTACTTTTTTATTATCAACCAGCAAAATAAAATGATGCTATTTAATTGAACAAAGTGTTTTAGTCTGTTCTTGAACGGTTCACTTACTTATCGCATTAAGCCACTGATATAGGGCCCAAGGATAGATATAAGGTTTTCATATAGAATCTATCACCGTAGAAATTAGATACATATTTATTGACCCAATTTATGACGTTTCAATAGTTTTTGTCCAATAATATTAATTGTTTCACAGCGAATTGCGCCATAGCTCAAAAAACGAATGTTTGGTAAACGAACTCAAATTTATTGCAGACTGTCCATGAGTTTTAATACCTTCATTGTGAGATAGATTTCAGTTTTCAGATCTAAGCATTTTGAGGTAAACTGTGTATAACTCTAATTGATTATAGGAAATTTAATTAACAAATAAAATGTTTAAAAGTTCAATTTCATAATAGATCTGCAGCAAAACGCATAGGAAAACCCAGCTTATTCACGCGCGCTCAGCGGAAATAATCCAAACAAATCCGAAAAGGAGCATTTGGACTCATATATTTAGCAAAGAGATGTCTGGGTCAACGGTTACTGTTAGCAAAGATGATGTCTGGGTCAACGGTTACTGTTAGCAAAGATGTCTGGGTCAACGGTTACTGTTAGCAAAGATGACGTCTGGGTCAAAGGTTACTGTTAGCAAAGATGATGTCTGGGTCAACGGTTACTGTTAGCAAAGATGATGTCTGGGTCAACGGTTACTGTTAGCAAAGATGACGTCTGGGTCAAAGGTTACTGTTATCAAAGATGACGTCTGGGTCAAAGGTTACTGTTAGCAAAGATGATGTCTGGGTCAACGGTTACTGTTAGCAAAGATGACATCTGGGTCAACGGTTACTGTTAGCAAAGATGATGTCTGGGTCAACGGTTACTGTTAGCAAAGATGACGTCTGGGTCAACGGTTACTGTTAGCAAAGATGACGTCTGGGTCAAAGGTTACTGTTAGCAAAGATGACGTCTGGGTCAACGGTTACTGTTAGCAAAGATGATGTCTGGGTCAACGGTTACTGTTGGCAAAGATGATGTCTGCGTCAACGGTTTTCCTCTTTTCATATTTAAATTTGCAGCCATGCATTGTTGAATAGTGAAAAACAAATTCCTTAATGCTTCATTAAAAAGAAATGTTGTTCTTTTCTATAATCTAGCTCTTGAGCCCTTACAAGTGACTCCATCCAAGAAGTCAAAATTAAACATTGATAATGGAAGATCATTTCAAGAGACCTGGACAAAATCATTTGGAGTTATTGAACATATGACAGGAAAGCATTATCCATTCTTTGCTGGGTCGCACGTCTAGCTTCAGACGGCAATTTAACACCAAACATCAGATTATTGTCGAACTTGATGAATCTGAAGGGAAGGTGTTAAGTGAAAGGAAATTGAGAAATGATAATTACCAGTAAGCTGGTTTTTGCAATTATGTTTCTACAACTAACCAGCTAACAACGGCCAGCTTTTAAATGTCACTGTACCTACAGAGCAAAACAAGGTAAATCGTTCTCAAATAGAAATATAGTCAAAGTGGTCAGTCATGTTGTCTTGGAGTAATTTCATATTGCATGACTTTCCGAATTAGGAGACAATTTAATAACGCATAGTCTTAAGTCAAGTGTGTGTTGTTTTGCAACACCGAAAACCCCGTGTTCGGGTTTATTTGGAGTGTTTGCACTTTGCTATAAATAAGCGGGGTTTCGTTAAATTTTGGGCAACGCGACCCCAAAATGTTTCACCACCACTGGCCAAAGGAATTCGTATGACAACACCAGGTCAAGGGTAGAGGCTAATGGCTTATTTCATCAACAATTACAGACGTTCACGAGAGTCTAGCCACGATGTCAAGGGTCAAAATAGTGAGGGTATGGGGGAAAGGAAACTTCCGACAGCAGAGACGAATTTCTAGCGTTATTTATATCTCATAGGTAAGGTTGGTGGAATAAACATTTTATGAGCTTCAAACTTATGTTACATCAATCAACAAAAATAAACTGTCATTGTTCAAATCAACATTTGTTATAGAATAATTGAACATACGTAGATGAGATTTTTGTTTGAAAGAAAGGTAAGTAATCTTTTGTTACAATACCACTGCCAGTGTTGTTTGAACGTGGTACACGATTGTTAGAAAATCAAAGACACTTGTTCAACAATCAAATACATTTGTTCAATAATCAAAGACATTTGTTCTGCAATCAAAGACATTTGTTCAACAATCAAAAACTTTTTTTCAATAATCAAAGATATTTGTCAAACAATCAGAAACATTTGTTCAACAATCAAAGATATTTGTTCAACAATCAAAGACATTTGTTCAACAATTAGAGACATTTGTTCAACAATCAAAGACATTTGTTCAACAATCAAAGACATTTGTTCAACAATCAAAGACATTTGTTCAACAAGCAGAGACATTTGTTCAACAATCAAAGACATGTTTTCAACAATCAGAGACAATCAAAGACATTTGTCCAACAATCAAAGACATTTGTTCAACAATCAGAGATATTTATTCAACAATCAAAGACATATTTTATGAGTTGCTAGCAATCACCCGTCACTAAATAAAGGCCAGAAATCTTATCTCGTCCATTACAGACGCATTTTATACACAGAAAATTGCTGCGTCCAACGCTTATCCGTGGATTATGTCATGGATTATTACAGTTTTTATATGTCGATGGAGTGTTTGTTTTCCTGGTTTCATCACGAATTCCAGAATGGAAGAATTATAATTATTTTGTGTTTTGGAATAGATGCGTCTTTCTCATTTCATTTTAATACAAGACTTAATTTGAGCTACTGAAGGTTCTTCGTATATGGTTTCAGCAGGGTGACAGCATATATCGGACTTTTAAACAAAAGAGCCATCTGGGGAGTGTATGTGTGGGGGGGCGGAGTATGACTATACTGTATGTTTTCAAGTAAATCATTTTTAGCGCATTTTCGAGAAGTCGAATGCGCTATTGCACCCGTTTTGTCCGTCCGTCCGTCTGTCTTCACCTTTGATCTCAGCATCCATAAGTCCTAGACCCATGAGGTATATATGTATTTTGTATGTCCTGACCTGCCATTTGTGCATCAACACTCAGTTACTCGATCCGTTAAAAAACCCCGTTAAAACTACCAAAAAATATTTCGAATCGAGAGGTAACACTAGCGCAGGGAACGGCCGCCATACATAGTATTTCAAGCATTCAAGAGTGGTGCGAAGGCGTGCAAAAGAATTAGTTTGTTTTTTTGTTTGTTTTTTTTTTGTTGACGTCATTAGAATGTGTGTAAAAGTTTAGAGAGTTTTACGTCATCATTTGTGGTGACTTGTAGTTAGATTAAAGAGAAAATAATTTTTTTTTAAAATGTAAAGAAATGACTTTTAAATAAAAAAAATGTCAGGTATATTCATTACACAAGAAAATTCATAAAAATATGTCTAAAATCTAAACACAATTACTGATAACTACATAATGCTGATATCTAACATAAGTACTGATACATAATACGAAAATGCGCTAACACGCCCTGAGTTCCAAAATGGACCAGGCTTAACATGATTTTTTTAAACGCGTACTTCATCAACTAGAAAACAATAAACACAGCAGTGAAATAACAAACAGGAAATCGGCGGTCAAGAAATAAATCCTGGCTGATAATAATTGGTTACAGTGGATATCGTGATAATAAATAATACTGCCGACGATACTGAATCGGATCGTAAATCTCTTGTCAAATCGATGGGGTATTATTCCTTCTAATTCGGGGTATCGATACCAAACAGCAATCGCCAGCAGCCAACGGGATCGATTTCAACACTCAGTGCTGTGTAGTTGAGCTGTGGTGCCGATACCGTCGTGAATTCGATACTATTTCCTGATCCCGTGTTGCGTGAGAGAATGTTTTAGCATTACTTGAAATATTGTCAATGAGTGCAATTTATCTGGATGTCCTATCGACCCCCGGGGTGCAGGTGAGGGGTTGAGTAGGATTAGTGCGTGGGTTTGTTCTTGAGGAATGGGGGAGGGAGGCGAGGATTCTTAGTATTGGTATTCTGCTAGAGTTAGGGTTCTTTGTGCAGTTGTTTTTTCTTTTGGGTTCTGTAGGGAAATGCTACTCAGGTGGTGGTCTGCGGATCGGTGCCAGTCCGCGGGCCTCAGCGGCCGGTCCGCGGGCCGTGGCCGGTCCGCAGATGTTATCAGGAGATTGAAAAAAAATTACAAGTCTCCATTAGCAACCATTAATACTAACCATAAAGTAGATTTTAAAATAAGTGGATACCTCACAAAGTGAGTAAGTGGATACCTCAAAAAGTGAGTAAGTGGATACCTCACAAAGTAAGTAAGTGGATACCTCACAAAGTGAGTGGATACCTCACAAAGTGAGTGGATAGCTCACAAAGTGAGTAAGTGGATAGCTCACAAAGTGAGTGGATACCTCACAAAGTGAGTAAGTGGATACCTCACAAAGTGAGTGGATACCTCACAAAGTGAGTGGATACCTCACAAAGTGAGTAAGTGGATACCTCACAAAGTGAGTAATTGGATACCTCACAAAGTGAGTGGATACCTCACAAAGTGAGTAAGTGGATACCTCAAAAAGTGAATAAGTGGATACCTCACAAAGTGAGTAAGTGGATACCTCACAAAGTGAGTGGATACCTCACAAAGTGAGTGGATACCTCACAAAGTAAATGGATACCTCACAAAGTGAGTAAGTGGATACCTCACAAAGTGAGTAAGTGGATACCTCACAAAGTAAGTGGATACCTCACAAAGTGAGTGGATACTTCACAAAGTGAGTAAGTGGATACCTCACAAAGTAACTAGATACCTCACAAAGTGAGTAAGTGGATACCTCACAAAGTAACTGGATAACTCACAAAGTGAGTGGATACCTCACAAAGTGAGTAAGTGGATACCTCAAAAAGTGAGTAATTGGATACCTCACAAAGTGAGTGGATACCACACAAAGTGAGTAAGGGGGATACCTCACAAAGTGAGTAAGTGGATACCTCACAAAGTAAGTGGATACCTCACAAAGTGAGTAAGTGGATACCTCACAAAGTAACTGGATACCTCACAAAGTGAGTGGATACCTCACAAAGTAAGTGGATACCTCACAAAGTAAATGGATACCTCACAAAGTGAGTAAGTGGATACCTCACAAAGTGAGTAAGTGGATACCTCACAAAGTAACTGGATACCTCACAAAGTGAGTGGATACCTCACAAAGTGAGTAAGTGGATACCTCACAAAGTAACTTGATACCTCACAAAGTGAGTAAGTGGATACCTCACAAAGTAACTGGATACCTCACAAAGTGAGTAAGTGGATACCTCAAAAAGTGAGTAATTGGATACCTCACAAAGTGAGTGGATACCTCACAAAGTGAGTAAGGGGGATACCTCACAAAGTGAGTAAGTGGATACCTCACAAAGTAAGTGGATACCTCACAAAGTGAGTGGATACCTCACAAAGTGATTAAGTGGATACCTCACAAAGTAACTGGATACCTCACAAAGTGAGTAATTGGATACACACAAAGTGAGTAATTGGATACCTCAAAAAGTGAGTAATTGGATACCTCACAAAGTAAATGGATACCTCACAAAGTGAGTAAGTGGATACCTCACAAAGTGAGTAAGTGGATACCTCACAAAGTAAGTGGATACCTCACAAAGTGAGTAAGGGGGATACCTCACAAAGTGAGTAAGGGGGATACCTCACAAAGTGAGTAAGGGGGATACCTCACAAAGTGAGTAAGGGGGATACTTCACAAAGTGAGTAAGGGGAATACCTCACAAAGTGAAGTAAGGGGATACCTCACAAAGTGAGTAAGTGGATACCTCACATGGTAAGTATGTGGATACCTCACAAAGTGAGAAAGTGGATACCTCACAAAGTGAGTAAGTGGATACCTCACAAAATGAGTAAGGGGATACCAACTTAAACGGTTAAAGCCTCACATGTTTCCAAGATGACACCTTAAAGACATCAGTAACGACCTCCAGCCATGGGACCCATTTACAGCTCTAGGCTGACGTCATCCATTCTTACGCTAAGTCGGACTTTGCATCCCGTAAACCTGTGTTTGTGCACTCGGGCGTCCGTCGTCAAGTACGTGATTATCCCGCAGGACGCGCCTGCTCGTGTAAGAGGATTTCAACCTATTAACACGAGGCGTGCATCCATCGGCCGAGGGTCGGGAGAGTGTCGAGAGCGGGTGATGATAATATGAGGTAAGGGTTGGGGTGGGGTTTGAGGAAGGTGGGTGTGGGGGGAAAAGATAAATGGTAATAAAAAGAAATGCATGCAGTGGCGGAACTAGAGATGGATCCCTTCTTAACCATCCTCCCATCAACTATGACTTGGTAAACTTTAATTTGACATTGATAACTGTGTGACATTAGATATCCTCCATAGCACACAAGGCATTTTGATGATACATAGATAAAAGGAAGAAGAAAACTATTTTTTTTTCTTTGAAAACTTGTCATTGAAATCAACACAACAGGGCGACACAACGACTGCACCTATAAAACCACCATCTCTAGTGACACACCTCTAATGACACCACTGCTGTTATACCACCACTTCTAGTGACACCTCCTCTTGTTACACCATCTTTAGTGACACCGCCTCTAGTGACACTTCCTCAATTGACACCAACTCTAGTGACTTCACCACTACTTACATCACCTCTACTGGCAACACCTTCAGTGACACCACCTCTAGTGACAAGACGACTCATTAAGAGAGGTGCTTGGTGGCGGCGCACGTGTGCCGCACAGCGTCATGAATAATTCAACATACGGTTTACTCCCCTTGACCCCCTGCTCCATGGGGGCGTCTCGGTGACAAACGCGCCCCGAGAACCCCAAAACTGGATCAGGCTGACCAACCTGTGACATCATAAGTAAGACTACCATGTCTTGACATCATTAGCCAGACCACAAGTCGTGACATCATTAGCCAGACCACAAGTCGTGACATCATTAGCCAGACCACAAGCCGTGACATCATTAGCCAGACCACAAGCCATGACATTCTAATCCAGACCACAAGCCATGACATTCTAATCCAGACCACAAACCATGAAAACATTAGCAAGACTCCAACCCGCGATATCATTAGCCAGACCACAATCCGTCACATCATTAGCAAGACTCAAACCCGCGACATCATTAGCAAGTCTCCAACCCGCGACATCATTAGCCAGACCACAACCCGTGACATCATTAGCAAGACTCCAACCCGCGATATCATTAGCCAGACCACAACCCGTCACATCATTAGCAAGACTCAAACCCGCGACATCATTAGCAAGTCTCCAACCCACGACATCATTAGCCAGACCACAACCCGTGACATCATTAGCCAGACCACAATCCGTGACATCATTAGCAAGACTCCAACCCGCGACAGCATTAGCCCTGATATCCCCGCCGGCTGGCCAAACGCTTCTTATTGTGAGATGTAGGGATATTTCAAACATCTATGTCTGTGTTATTCCGTTAACAGAACGATATCAGTTTTTACTGTAAACAGCCGCCGAATGTACAGTGTGACCATTCAACTGATCAAAGACATTATATTTACACACGCTTCACCCCTTCTGCTACAGCTAACAGTTTCTGGTAGCGTGCTCACACAATTAAGCCGTTCAACTATTCTAAAACTTTTCCCAAATTTAGCTAAATAACAAAAACATTATCAAAATTTCTGCTTTTGTGCTTGTTCTACGTCTTTAATGGGGAAAACTACAGAAATTTTAACCAAACATTTCTGTTATAGACACTGCTAAACTAATTTTCCAACATAACAAAGCCAGAAAGAAAAGATCCTGTATTTAAATTCTGTCTTTCTACATTTAAGACAATATTTTCAAGACGATTGTTTAAGTGGGGCTGTTTTTCTTTTCTTGCATATTTCATCAATCACGCGCCCATTCTGCTTAATGAAATTTGCAATCTCTAAAACTGCCGAGTGTCCTTGACATTACGATTCACGCGCATGCGCACAGCTTACACTTGACGGAACATTAAGGAATTAAATTCTGTTTTTATTTATTTATAAAAACTAGTAGAGCAGAGTTGTGTGTATGGAGAGTTGGAAAGTTGGGAAGATAATAAGTGGGGAAGATGGTAAATGAGGAAGATGGTAAATGAGGAAAGATGGTAAATGAGGAAGATGGTAAATGAGGAAGATGGTAAATGACGAAGATGGTAAATGGGGAAGATGGAAAATGGGAAAGATGGTAAATGAGGAAGATAGTAAATGGGAAGATGGTAATTGGGAAAGATGGTAAATGGGGAAGATGGTAATTGAGGAAGATGGTAAATGGGGACAGGGAAGATGGTAAATGGGGAAGATGGTAGTTGGGGAAGGTGGTAAATGGTTAAGATGGTAAATGAGGAAGATGGTAAATGGCGAAGATGGTAAATGGGGAAGATCGAGAAGTGTAATATGAAGAATTAATTTTTAGATAATTCCATATGACAATAAAACATGAAGTCATGATGTGTTGTGAAGTGAGCCGTAATGTATCAAAGTAATGTAATGTATCAAAGTAATGTAATGTATCAAAGTAATGTATCAAAGTAATGTAATGTATCAAAGTAATGTAATGTAGCAAAGTAATGTAATGTATCAAAGTAATGTAATGTATCAAAGTAAAGTAATGTATCAAAGTAATGTAATGTAGCAAAGTAATGTAATGTATCAAAGTAATGTAATGTAGCAAAGTAATGTAATGTAGCAAAGTAATGTAATGTAGCAAAGTAATGTAATGTATCTATTGTTGGTGGCGTGTTGTGTGAGGGTCGGATGATGTAGAAGAAAGTAGTCACAGGAAGAGTGGCATATGTCACGTGTCATTACAAATGCCCGACTCAAACTTCTTTAAGGTTCTCTCCGTTTTTTTTATAAACAATGTTAGTATGATGACGACACTGGTAAATTTCCCCCCTTAACCTCACCCCATCCCATTTTAGTTGATAGTTCATAAACCCCAACCCCGACCAAAACTCGTTACCTGTTTCTAAAATTATTTACGTTTAACCCCGCATACCTCCAAGTTATTAATGTCTGTGTAGATAAGTCCTGACAGTAGGGACTACATTCTTTATAGCGCCAGAGATAATGGTCACATGACCAGCTACATTCTTTATAACGCCAGAGATAATGGTCACATGACCAACTACATTCTTTATAGCGCCAGAAATAATGGTCACATGACCAACTACGTTCTTTATAGCGCCAGAAATAATGGTCACATGACCAACTGCATTCTTTACAGCGCCAGAAATAATGGTCACATGACCAACTACATTCTTTATAGCGCCAGAAATAATGGTCACATGACCAACTTGCAAATATTCTTTAAAATCCAAATTAATAGAATTCATTTATTATTATTATTTTTTTTTTTTTTTGATATGCAGAATATTGTTCGTGTTATAGTAATGTTAAACAGTATTTAGAAACAGAATTTCATTATATTTTATCTTCAATTATTTGTTACCTCCGTTTTCTCAGTTCAGATGTCCGTGGCCACGTGGATTTCTAATGGTTAAAAGGGAAATTGTTTTCTTTAATCATTAAGAATTTCAACTCATTTGCATGAGGGTATTACAAACAAGGATCTTTATCATTACATAAACAGGACAAATACTACAGGTAAAAAGAAACAGGTCAAGTACTGACCATTGGGGCCAAACCATACAGGAAAACTACTGAATATTGGGGCCAAAACCATACAGAAAACTACTGACCATAATGGCCAAAAAACATAAAGTAAAACTTCTGACCATTGGGGCCAAAACCATATAGGAAAACTACTGACCATTGGGGCCAAAACCATACAGAAAACTA
>MUZC01000091.1:54013-64904 GCA_002072015.1 Radix auricularia | reverse complement strand
CTCAGCAAAGTGAGAGGAGCCATTGACTACAGCCTCCCCATCCAGGCCTTTGCGAGCAGAACAGCGCTCGAGGACCTGGATAGAGTCCAAAACCAAGCTCTAAGACTGGTTTGTGGGGCGTTACGTACTACACCCAACGCCGCGGTAGAAATCTTGGCAAATGTGGAACCGCTCAAAGTACGGCGAGAGAAAGCAATACTAACTACGGTGGAAAGATACCGTAGAATGGATCGTAACGAACCCTGTTTTCAGATGCAAAACAGATGGGTAAAACGCACACGACTGAAACGACCCTCCTTTATGGATGTGGTCAACGAGCTCGAGGTTTCAGTTAAATTACCCAAAAGCAGGGAAAAAATATCCATGATCCCGGCGAGGGGACCTCACGAAAGCTACTCTCCGCCCGATCTACGTTTGTCACTGGCAAATGCCGCGGTGGGGAAAAATAGTCCAGTTGAGCTTCAGCACGAAGAAGCACTAAGGACTATTGAAGCCTACGGTACAGGCGTAGTAAGAGTCTATGCAGACGGCTCATGCTTCACAGATGGACGAAGTGGGTACGGTGCACTAATTGAATACCCTGCTGGAGGTCCAGCAGTAACAGAACTGTCTGGACCATGTGGAAGACTAGCTTCAAGCGGGGACGCTGAACTAGAGGCAATCCACAAGGGTGTGAAAGAAGTGCGCCTACGCCTATGTAGACGAAAGAGTTTTCCAACAGTCGTAGTCTTCACCGACTCGAGATCCTCCTTGGAACTCTTGAGTCGGAGCTCTATGGAGACGAAAACTGTCGATGCTGTACTAGAGATCGTTAACTATATTAGATCTCGCGGGGGCATGGTTGTCCTGCAGTACATTATAGGCCACGCAAAGATACCACAGCAAGAAAAGGCAAACTTGCTGGCACAACAGGGTGCTGCCCAGCCCCAAATCGAACGCCCAATGACCCAGCTGGGGGTAAAATTGTGGCTAAAAGACCATTTCATGGGAAAATGGCTAAAAGGATGGGAAAATGGTGACACGGCACGAACGCTTTACGATAAAATGCCGCGACCACGCAAGCGAGATCCCTGGTGGAAACTGCCTCGTAGCTGCCAGTCCCTCGTCACTCAGATGAGGACTGGACACTGTCCAACAAACAGCTACTTTCACAGGTTAGACAAAAACAGGGAACCCGGCTGCCGTTTATGTGGTATGGCCGAGGAGACAGTGGCACACCTGCTGACCGATTGTTCTGCGGCAATTGGGGACGCGGTGAGGTCAGGCAGCCATTGCACTGCGGAAGAATATCTCCATGGCGACGCCCTTATGTTGAGGCTCGCCGTTGGTATTGTAGGCCAGGTTATAAGAGTCTGAAAGGACTCAACCCTCCAAAGAGAATGTCACATATACGGCGTACCTGTCTCATACGCTTGGCGCACCTAATACATATGTGCCTACACCTGGCCTACCTGTCCCATACCCGTCATACGCCTGGCGCACCTAATACCTATGTGCCATACACCTGGCCTACCTGTCTCATACCCGTCATACGCCTGGCGAACCTAATACCTATGTGCCTACACCTGGCCTACCTGTCCCATACCCGTCATACGCCTGGCGCACCTAATACCTATGTGCCTACACCTGGCCTACCTGTCCCATACCCGTCATACGCCTGGCGCAACTAATACCTATGTGCCATACACCTGGCCTACCTGTCTCATACCCGTCATACGCCTGGCGCACCTAATACATATGTGCCTACACCTGGCCTACCTGTCCCATACCCATCATACGCCTGGCGCACCTAATACCTATGTGCCTACACCTGGCCTACCTGTCTCATACCTATGTCCTATACACATGGCGTAATTTTCTGTTACCAGTCATATAGGCCTCGCGTTCCTGTATCATAATTTTCCTATACACCTAGCGTACCTATCTCATACCTGTCCTATAAACATGACGTACCCGTCTCATACATCTCCTATAGACTTAAAGTACCTGTCTCCTGCCTGTCCTATGTATTTGTCGTTTTGTATGTTTACAAATGGCACACGCGTACGTGACCAAATAAAAATATAAAAATTTGGGGGAAAAAATAAGGGGGGGGGGGGTGTTCTCATCACCCTTGACCCCGATCATTCAGTGTTTATAAGTTTGAGAACCTCTTAGACCTGACCTTGAAGAGATCTCCTAACCAAATCAGTTTAGTGTGTTCTTTGAAACCATTCTAAATGTTACGTTCTGTGTTCTGGTAGTGGGATAACCAATCGGACACAAGGCTACACCTCAACACCATCCTACATGTGGAAGAAAATCAGCAGTCCCGAGCCTGCGCTCTTCATGGGGCTTCCCGGAAAACCCCCTCAGCCCTCTGACCCCCTAAGGGACGTAAAGACTGAGAAGCCCCCCCCCCTCCCGGAGCGGTCGCTGCTACAAGCGGTCGCCTGGGCGTCCAGGACACTAGGTCGAAAACGCCTCCCACTTAAGTGTGACTCCCGAGGGAGGTGTGGAATTTCCTACTGTGACTCGCTATCAACATAGTATCACTTTGGCGCCACCATGGCAAAGCTTACGAGTCTCTATAGTTTAGATCGCCGCAAAGCGTGGGGATCATCACCGACCTACCCAGGGTTTAACCCCCGCCGGAAGGTTTCCTCAGAGCTGGCGACCAAAAGCGTTTCCTAGCGGTACCTTTTGCTATTCCGTACTGGCGCTCCTGGCCCTAAACCGGCACCGCTCAACAGCGTTGCTAGCTAATTGAGGGGGACGAAACGGTCGCTTCGGAGTAACCCGACCCTCAACGGGTACTTTGGTATCCATCATCGGCATTGCATCTAAATGCTTTGCCTAAGATCCGTACAGCGACTGTAATCATATTTGACTAGCACCTAACACCTAACAACGGCCTTCGGCTATCCAAGCAACACCATCAGAATATTCTATAAGTTTAATATCATCTAACTCTTTAACAATGTGCTGCCACTTACAACAACACCAATACTATCACTACTATTCTATAAACTCTTAAAACGCCATTATATCACACGTACTATTTTATTTTATACTAGATTGTGCCGGGGCGCCGTGGCGCCTACGGCGCCCCCTTTTTTTATGGCGCCTACGGCGCCAACCTTTTTCAAAAGCCCAACTAACTTGTCCTTTTTTGATAAATACGAAATATTAAACTTTCTGAAATGCACGCAAAGTATTTAATAATAGGGGTTGTATTTTGCGCACCGATGCACACCAAACAATGACGTCATCATATTGAATATTTTTACAGCGCTAATCACCACACGATTTTTCAACTAACTGCTGTAGACTGTCGTACATCGTTCCTCAGCGTTCCAGATCCAGTGACTTGGACTATTATATGATTTATTCCTTCATGTTACGTCAAAACTTAAAATGTGTTCAATATAACGCGCACCGCGCAACAGACTAGCTTAAACATTCAGAGACCGGGAAAACCCAAGTGTCCTATAATATTGTCACTGACACTAAACAATGACTTTTCTGTATGCGATGGCTTTTTTCTTTGTCGAAATTATCACAAAAGACATCTTTACTTCATCTTTATTCCAAGAGACACATTTATTTCACATAATGGCTTCATTCCAAACAATTTTTTTTAAAGCAATGGCATTATTCCAAACAATTCCTTTCTTCCAAATTTCAGTTTACATAAAAACAGGATTCCTTTGATGTTAGAATCCTGCAATCCTGCGGGGGGGGGGGGGGAGATGACTAAATATTCTTTAAAAAATTAGGATAAACATTAAAACCTAATATTTTCAAACAAACAACTTATTTATAGGGTCAACAGGAGACAGCTTTTTGATGTTGAAATCTTTAAGAATTTGTACAAATAATCTTCACTGACCCGGAAAAGTTTTCTCAAAAGAAATAACTTTTTATTTTAACAGCCAATCACATCAACAGATTAATCTCCGCTCCTTAGAAAAGTTTCGCGCCAAAAAACGGAACTCATTTGGAAGATGAACTTTAAAAAAAAAAAAAAGCAGACATGAAACTGACAGGAATGAAGGAGTAGCGGACACCAGAACTCGCTGAAGGACAAATACAGGAAAGGGTGGTAGAGGGGGGGGTAGTCTGTCTGAAGAGAGAAGTGGGTAAATAACAAGTGGGTTGGTTAAATGAGAGAAGTGGGTGAATGGGTGGGGGTTATGGTGAAGGTATTAGAGTGGAGGGTGGGTAATGTTGGAGGGGGTGTGGTTGAATCATGGCTAGGTTAATTAAAGGGAAGAGTGGGTTAAATGAGTAGGTTAATTGATGGGAAGAGTGGGTTAAATGAGTAGGTTAATTGATGGGAGGAGGGGGTTAAATGAGTAGGTTAATTGAAGGGAAGCGTGGGTTAAATGAGTAGGTTAATTGAAGGGAAGCGTGGGTTAAATGAGTAGGTTAATTAAAGGGAACAGTGAGTTAAAGGGGAAGGTTAATTGAAGGGAAGGGTGGGTTATATGAGTAGGTTATTTAAAGAGAAGGGTGGGTTAAATGAGTAGGTTATTTGAAGAGAAGGGTGGGTTAAATGAGTAAGTTAATGGAAGGGAGAGGTGGGCTGAATGGGGAATTTGATTAAAGGAAATTTTGATTTGTGGGGAGAAAGTGTTTTAAAGGGATGGAAGACTTGGATAGAGTGAAGATACGTTAAGGGCAGAGTCGGTTAAATGGTAAAGAGTGTTAAAACGGGTATCGGTTGGATGAAGGTCAGCAGTCAAAGTATGGCGGGAATGACCTGTTGTGTAGTGAAACTAAGGCAGAGGTGTTTAAATAAAAGTCACACAACCGCAAGAGTAAAGAAAAAAATTGGTTATCATTTGGGAAAAGGTTTGTAATTTAACACAACACCCTTGACTCAACGCTCACGCTTCTCTATTTGTTTCCCCGCTCCCACTCTCTCTGTAACTCAATACTATTCCTTATACTCCTCTCTTTCTCTATTTGACCATTTTCTCCCTCATTTATACCCCCCTTCTCTCTGCTCTCTCATTCATTCTCTCACTATCTGCCTCTTTCATTCATTCCCTCACTCTGTACCTCTCATAATCCCTTTCTCTCTCTCTCTCTCTCTCTCTCTCTCTCAATCATTCTCTCTCTCTCTCTGTGCATTTCTTCCCCGAGCAGACGATAGCCTAATTCAATCTTACGCGCCCACTCAGACAGTCAAACACCGGAAGTCAAATTACAAAATGACACGTCTTTTTCCACCCACAATGGACGCCACTCAAACCAGCCCTAATTTTACTCCCTGCCCGCTTTTCACCTCCTCCGGTAATCACATCTATTGTGTTCTCTTCTCCTCTTACTCTTCCCAGAACATTTAACAACAGTTATCTGCCCTTCTCTTAGGTACCTTACGTCCCTTTCTTTACTTTTCTTTTCATCTAATAAGTTGCTCTAAATTACGTACAGACGGATCTAATGATCGTAACTCGAGTTACTTTGCGCTTTTTCAGTTCTTTGGCGAAGCAAATGGTACGGTCGTCTATGTAACAAACGGTACGGTCCTCTATGTAACAAACAGTACGATCCTCTATGTAACAAACAGTACGGTCCTCTATGTAACAAACACTAAGGTCCTCTATGCAACAAACAGTACGGCCCTCTATGTAACAAACGGGACGGTCCTCTATATAAAAAACTGTACGGTCCTCTACGTAACAAACAGTACGGTTCTCTATGTAACAAACACTAAGGTCCTCTATGTAACAAACGGTACGGTCCTATATGTAACAAACGGTACGATCCTCTATGTAACAAACAGTACGGCCCTCTATGTAACAAACGGGACGGTCCTCTATATAAAAAACTGTACGGTCCTCTACGTAACAAACACTAAGGTCCTCTATGTAACAAAAAGTAAGGTTATCTATATGTAACAAACGGAACGGTCCTCTATGTAACAAACGGTACGGTTCTCTATGTAACAAACACTAAGGTCCTCTATGTAACAAACGGAACGGTCCTCTATGTAACAAACGGTACGGTCCTCTATGTAACAAACGGTACGGTCTTCTATGTAACAAACAGTACGGTTCTCTATGTAACAAACACTAAGGTCCTCTATGTAACAAACGGTACGGTCCTATATGTAACAAACGGTACGATCCTCTATGTAACAAACAGTAAGGTCCTCTATGTAACAAACGGAACGGTCCTCTATGTAACAAACGGAACGGTCCTCTATGTAACAAACGGTACGGTCCTCTATGTAACAAACGGTACGGTCCTATATGTAACAAACGGTACGATCCTCTATGTAACAAACACTAAGGTCCTTTATGTAACGAACACTAAGGTCCTCTATGTTACAAACACTAAGGTCCTCTATGCAACAAACACTAATGTCCTCTATGAAACAAACGGTAAGGTCCTCTATGTAAAAACACTAAGGTCCTCTATGTAACAAACATTAAGGTCCTCTATGTAACAGTTAGGTCCTCTATGTAACAAACAGTACGGTCCTCTATGTAACAAACGGTACAGTCCTCTATATAACAAACTTTAAGGTCCTCTATATAACAAACTGTACGGTTCTCTATGTAACAAACGGTACAGTCCTCTATATAACAAACTTTAAGGTCCTCTATATAACAAACTGTACGGTCCTCTATGTAACAAACGGTACAGTCCTCTATATAACAAACTTTAAGGTCCTCTATATAACAAACAGTACGGTCCTCTATGTAACAAACGGTACAGTCCTCTATATAACAAACTGTAAGGTCCTCTACATAACAAACAGTAAGGTCCTCTATGTAACAGTTAGGTCCTCTATGTAACAGTTAGGTCCTCTATGTAACAAACAGTAAGGTCCTCTATATAACAAACAGTAAGGTCCTCATGTAACAAACAGTAAGGTCCTCTATGTAACAAACACTAAGGTCCTCTATGTAACAAACAGTAAGGTCCTCTATGTAACAGTAAGGTCCTCTATGTAACAGTTAGGTCCTCTATGTAACAAACGGTAAGGTCCTCTATGTAACAGTAAGGTCCTCATGTAACAAACGGTAAGGTCCTCTATGTAACAAACAGTAAGGTCCTCTATGTAACAAACACTAAGGTCCTCTATGTAACAAACAGTAAGGTCCTCTATGTAACAGTTAGGTCCTCATGTAACAAACAGTAAGGTCCTCTATGTAACAAACGGTACGGTCCTCTATGTAACAAACGGTACGGTCCTCTATATAAAAAAACTTTAACGTCCTCTATGTAACAAACGGTACAGTTCTCTATATAACAAACGGTACAACCCTCTATGTAACAACCGGTTCAGTCCACTAAAGAGTACTATACTGTCCACCAAGCACTACTGTCCATGCTTACGGTAATGTCCACCAAACAGTACTTTCCACCATACAGCAATATCCACCAAGCAGTACTATCCACCAAACAACACGGTCAAATCAAGTTAGCTCAGCTCTTGTGTTCATAGTATACATGCACGCGAACTAAAAAAAAAAAAAAAAGAACAGGCATTCGCCATCAAACTGAAATAAAAGATGCCCAGTAAAGAAACCTAAATACAAACAAATTAGCCCAGCTCATTGGTCAGTGTCCATAACTCCAAGACGACAAATTAACCCCACTTTTACCCGGACATACCGGATTGGTTTTCATTTGCTCTTGTTGAAGAAGTCGCATGACCTTTTGTTGAGTTGTTTGTTTTTGTTTACCAGGCGCACTTTTGCGACCAGCAGAAATTGAGCCGCGAGCGAGGTTCTATATTCGTCAAGTCTATTAGCAGTAGACTGCCCCGCTTCCGAAGACTGGAAAAACAAAGCAGTTGAGATGGTCATGCAAGAGTTCGCTAAATCTTTCACTAGCCCCTTACAAGTGGGATAAAATCCCTTTAGTTATGATGCCTAATTGATTAAAAAAAACAAAACAAATTGGATATGTGGTTTTGTTTGATCCCAACATGACGACTTATGTAAAGGTCAAAGTTTTTCTAATGCGGAAAAAATGAATTTGAAAAGATGCATCGCCAAAAATATCTCACAAGATAACAGCTTGCAGTTTTATGACGTCATCAAAGTATTTTATCCGCAACAACAACAACAAACAACCAGTGGCGTAGGTTGTAGTGGGCGCAGCTGCCGGTCTGTTGTAGTGTCGGAGCAATTACCAATGATGAGTGACGTAGATGGTTTGTTAGATTTTCAACAAAGAAAAAAATCACCAAACAATCTTTTTCAAACAGTTCACGCCATTACGCCCCTGTCACCAACATGTCTGAATGTAACATAGTGATCACCATCAACCCTATTCCCTAACTCTGACCCCATACCTTAACCCTAACCCCATCCACTAACTCGGACCACATCCATTACCAATGACCCAATACACTAACCCTGACCCCAACCCCTAACCCTGACCCCATCCCTTAACCCTGACCCAATCCACTAACCCTGACCCTATCCATTAAACTTGACCCCATCCACTAACCCGGACACATCCATTAACACTGATACCATCCATTAACAATGACCCAATACACTAACCCTGACCCCATCCCTTAACTCTGACCCCATCCACTAACCCGGAACCATCCACTAACACTTACCCCATCCACTAACCCTGACCCCAACCCTTAAACCTGACCCCATCCACTAACCCGGACCCATCCCCAAACACTGACCCCATCCACTAACCCTGACCCCATCCCTTAATCATGACCCCATCCAACAACCTGGACCCAACCACTAACACTGACCCCATCCCTTAACCCTGAACCCATCCCTTAACCCTGACCCCATCCACCAACCCGGACCCATTCACTAACACTGATACCATACACTAACCTTGACTCCATCCATTTACCCTAACCCGCAATCACGTGAGTTGTCGTCAGAGTTGACAATGCAATACCCCCATACACCCACACCCNAAAAAAAAAAAAAAAAAAAAAAAACACTGAACGCTCACGTCTGAGAACTCGGGGAATTATGAGGATATCGATAAAAAGAAAAGTTGACGGCCAGACAAACAAACGGACAGTCAGACAGAATCTCGTTCTCCCAACTCCTCCAGTCACTTAGAGTATAGAGAGATTGGTCAGAATAAGGAGTAGAGAGATTGGTCAGAGAAAAGAGTAGAGAGATTGGTCAGAATAAGGAGTAGAGAGATTAGTCAGAATAAGGAGAAGAGAGATTGATCAGATTAAGGAGTAGAGAGATTGGTCAGATTAAGGAGTAGAGAGATTGGTCAGAATAAGGAGTAGAGATATTGGTCAGAATAAGGAGTAGAGATATTGGTCAGAATAAGGAGTAGAGAGATTGGTCAGAGAAAGAGTAGAGAGATATGTCAGAATAAGGAGTAGAGAGATTGGTCAGAATAAGTAGTAGAGAGATTGGTCAGAATAAAGAGTAGAGAGATTGGTCAGAGAAAGAGTAGAGAGATAGGTCAGAATAAGGAGTAGAGAAAGAGTAGAGAGATAGGTCAGAATAAGTAGTAGAGAGATTGGTCACAATAAAGAGTAGAGAGATTGGTCAGAGAAAGAGTAGAGAGATTGGTCAGAATAAGTAGTAGAGAGATTGGTCACAATAAAGAGTAGAGAGATTGGTCAAAGAAAGAGTAGAGAGATTGGTCAGAGAAAAGAGTAAAGAGATTGGTCAGATTAAGGAGTAGAGAGATTGGTCAGAATAAAGAGTAGAGAGATTGGTCAAAGAAAAGAGTAGAGAGATTGGTCAGAGAAAACAGTGGAGAGATTGGTCAGAGAAAAGAGTAGAGAGATTGGTCAGAGAAAAGAATAGAGAGATTGGTCAGATTAAGGAGTAGAGAGATTGGTCAGAATAAAGAGTAGAGAGATTGGTCAAAGAAAAGAGTAGAGAGATTGGTCAGAGAAAAGAGTAGAGAGATTGGTCCGAGACAAGAGTAGAGAGATTGGTCAGATTAAAGAGTAGAGAGATTGGTCAGAGAAAAGAGTAGAGAGATTGGTCAGAATAAAGAGTAGAGAGATTGGTCAGAGAAATGAGTACAGAGATAAGTCAGAGAATGGAAGAGAGTGAGATAGGTCAGAGTAAGAAATAAAGAGATTGGTCAGAGAAATAATGACAAAGGACCGGGCGAGGATTTCATGGTGGGAAACTAAGAGAATAAGACACGGAGAAAGTCAGGATAAGGAGACGGAGAGAATCTAAGAAAGAATGAAAAATGCCTTAAAAATAGGACAGAAGGAAAAATACAAAAAAGTAAAGAGAGAGTGAGACACACACTCACACACACACACACACACACAGAGAGAGAGAGAGAGAGAGAGAGAGAGAGAAATGTGAGAGAAAAAAGACTAATTTAAAAAAAAAAAAAGAAATGAAAAAGGTCAGCTTAAAAAAAGTGACATAAATGTGACAACTAATTTCATTTGTAAGGCCCTCGAGCTTCGATCGGGATTTCCCGTCTAATCCTTCCTTGACTCTCGTGTGCACACGGCATTAGTTGCACTGTCGCATTTTTCAGGAACTCGAGCCACGTGACCAGATAAATATTGAATGAGGCGATCACCACCTCCCCCCCCCCCTTTCACCTCTTCTTTTTTCTGGTTGCTGTGGCCAGGGAAAATGTTCCTCACACTGGACGTTTTGCTTGAGGAGTGCATATGACAAGAGTGTGGTTACTGAACTCATTGCATGGGATGCACTATTCCTTGTATTAATGAAATAAGGGAGACATCTTTAAACAAACACAGTAAAACACTTTAGTTGAAAGAAGTTTGAGGAGGGGGGAACCTAGGGTTGGAGTCCCCGGGTGCTGTCTTTCAGGGAGCCACAAAGTTATCAATTTGTCGCAAAAAATATTTGTTGATATTTTATTCTTATTAGCTTTATAGCATAATTTATATATTTTTTTAATTTGTTTTTTTTTTTTTTTTTTGGGGGGGGGG
>MUZC01000091.1:35402-49696 GCA_002072015.1 Radix auricularia | reverse complement strand
CTCCACTCCACTCACCACTCCACTCACCACTCCACTCACCACTCCACTCACCACTCCACTCACCACTTCACTCACCACTCCACTCACCACTCCACTCACAACTCCACTCACCACTCCACTCCACTCACCGCTCCACTCACCACTCCACTCACCACTCCACTCACCGCTCCACTCACCACTCCACTCACAACTCCACTCACCACTCCACTCACCGCTCATTATCCTAGAAGGGATTCGGGAAGAAGGACATTACGTGTAAGGCGCTATAGGTCATCCTTTATTTTGCCAGATCTTTGATTTGTATGACATCATAGGGTCGATACATTCGTTGTGTGTGTTAGCGTGTGTCTGTTAACGTGTGTGTGTGTGTTAGCGTGTGTCTGTTAACGTGTGTGTGTGTTAGCGTGTGTCTGTTAACGTGTGTGTGTGTTAGCGCGTTCGTTATTGTTGTGAGGTCCTCACCCAGCCCCTAGACTCTCATAACGGACACACTCCTAGTCACCAGCTTCACCAACACGAACACGACAAACGTCACGCTGCGTCACGTCAACATCGTTCACGTCACAAGTGATGGCAACATAGACCTGCACCGGTCTCACAACACGTTCGTTACCAATGCCCCCGGTTCGTTCCGCGCAGCCCCGTGCGATACTTTCACTAATCGGTGCGCACTTGAAAGGAGTTTCAACTTTTTCAATTACCGTAATATAATCAAGACACCGAAACGAAACAGAATAGGAAAATGATGTAGAGATTCTCAAATATTTCGTAGGTGTAAGGTGAAATGAAGGCGGATCTTGAAGTTGAAACGAAGGCGGATCTTGAAGGTGAAACGAAGGCGGATCTTGAAGTTGAAACGAAGGCGGATCTTGAAGGTGAAAAGAAGGCGGATCTTGAAGGTGAAACGAAGGCGGATCTTGAAGTTGAAACGAAGGCGGATCTTGAATCAGACACAAAAAGCAGACGTGTCTTGGATTAGCGGTGAGCGGCTGAGAAAGGAATGTTATAACGTGTATTTTTAGACAAATAATTCAAACAATAATTCACATTGATAACTTTTTAAAGAGAACAAAAATCGAATCACTGCCCAAATAACTTCAATGAACTTGTCCCAAATCTGATGTCAAAGGCACGTCCCAAAATTTGTACACAAAAATGTTTCCAAATAGCTTTCGTTGGCTGGTGCCAAGACCTCTTCCATGGGCGTGTCCCAATATGACCTCAATAGACTTAAAGAGAAATGACTTCAATTGGCGTGTCCCAATATGACCTCAATAGACGGAAGAAGAAATGACTTCCATTGGCGTCTCCCCGTGAGTCGGAGACCACGCGGGCACCCCAGTCGCTTGTCTGTGTCTAATTATCCTTTCGAGCCGGGGCCAAACCTCGTGGCGGGGGCTAATGATGATAATTCATACCGCCGCACTATTGAGGGGAGGCTGGTGGTGGGGTGTTGGTCCTGATCATAAGATACGTGCCAGGTATTGATTGGTCACTGAGATCAATCACGTGACTTATATGGCCTTAGTAAATTGGTCTATTAGTGTTGTTAAAGGGGTGAGGGCAGGAAAGTAAGGGGCCAAAACTAAAAAACAGATCTGAATCTTAGAGGAATGGCTCTCTGATTATAGGGGTGTGGGGGGGGGGGCGGTACCACATTTTCCGCCCCACCGTGAAAATGCTAGCACTCACTTCTCAATATAAAGGGGGGGGGGGACAAGTACCTTTATTCTCGACCGTCTCCAAACATTTGTAACTAATAAGAATGCACGACTAGTCACAAACCATAGATAAGCGTAAGACGCAATAATCTTCAGAATAGAAGGAGCGTCTGAAACAGATAATATAAGACAATATAAGATAAGATAGGACTGGGTGTAATCTCCTCTGGTGAGCCCTCTTCGGAAACACCAGCGTTCCTTTTCCTGTTAACAGAATTATAACTTGGAATTTATATGACCAAAACTATCAGGATGATTTCCTCTGACACCTTGTACTTGTGCTATAAAAATACAGCATTACTGCGTGCATGTATCTTCGCTGTCAAGTACTTGTGCTATAAAAATACAGCATTACTGCGTGCATGTATCTTCGCTGTCAAGTACTAGTGCTATAAAAATACAGCATTACTGCGAGCATGTATCTTCGCTGTCAAGTACTTGTGCTATAAAAATACAGCATTACTTCGTGCATGTATCTTCGCTGTCAAGTACTTGTGCTATAAAAATAACAGCATTACTGCGAGCATGTATCTTCGCTGTCAAGTACTTGTGCTATAAAAATAACAGCATTACTGCGAGCATGTATCTTCGCTGTCAAGTACTTGTGCTATAAAAATGACAGCATTACTGCGAGCATGTATCTTCGCTGTCAAGTACTTGTGCTATAAAAATAACAGCATTACTGCGTGCATGTATCTTCGCTGTCAAGTACTAGTGCTACAAAAAATACAGCATTACTGCGTGCATGTATCTTCGCTGTCAAGTACTTGTGCTATAAAAATACAGCATTACTGCGTGCATGTATCTTCGCTGTCAAGTACTAGTGCTATAAAAATACAGCATTTCTGCGTGCATGTATCTTCGCTGTCAAGTACTTGTGCTATAAAAATACAGCATTACTGCGTGCATGTATCTTCGCTGTCAAGTACTAGTGCTATAAAAATAACAGCATTACTGCGCGTATGTATCTTCGCTGTCAAGTACTAGTGCTATAAAAATAACAGCATTACTGCGCGCATGTATCTTCGCTGTCAAGTACTAGTGCTATAAAAATAACAGCATTACTGCGCGCATGTATCTTCGCTGTCAATTACTAGTGCTATAAAAATAACAGCATTACTGCGCGCATGTATCTTCGCTGTCAAGTACGAGTGCTATAAAAATAACAGCATTACTGCGCGCATGTATCTTCGCTGTCAAGTACTAGTGCTATAAAAATAACAGCATTACTGCGAGCATGTATCTTCGCTGTCAAGTACTAGTGCTATAAAAATAACAGCATTACTGCGAGCATGTATCTTCGCTGTCAAGTAATTGTGAGACTTAAGATGTATTAATTTATTCCTTGACAAAGATGATATCCAGATTTGTTTATTGAGGGAGCTGTCCATGTTGGTGATATGTCAGAATGTCTGTAGGCTCTGACACAGACACATTTACTTTGCCGTAGTCACTGACACCTACACATTTACTTTGTCCTAGTCACTGACACCTACACATTTACTTTGTCCTAGTCACTGACACCTACACATTTACTTTGACGTAGTCACTGACACCTACACATTTACATTGACGTAGTCACTGACACCTACACATTTACTTAGCGGTAGTCACTGACACCTACACATTTACTTTGACCTAGTCACGGAACCTACACATTTACTTTGTCCTAGTCACTGACACCTACACATTTACTTTGACGTAATCACTGACACCTACACATTTACTTTGCCATAGTCACTGTCACCTATACATTTACTTTGACGTAGTCAATGACACCTACACATTTACTTATCGGTAGTCAATGACACCTACACATTTACTTCGCCATAGTCACTGTCACCTATACATTTACTTTGCCGTAGTCACTGTCACCTACACATTTACTTTACAGTAATCTTTTTATGCCGGTCTATGATGTGAATCTTGAAGGTAATGTATATTTTTATTGGTGCACACAAATAATTTATTTTTTTGTCATAAAAGTGCGCAAGAAAACCTTACTAACAACATGATACCTTTGTGTAGAATTGTTGTAAACGTTGGTGATGGAGGTTTTATATAGGCTAGATGGTCATAAGCTGAAACCTTCACCCAAATGGCACATTTGTAGGAATTTCTCGCAGTTTATCTAGTGCATTTGGGTTGGGGGAAGTGTTCCCTCTAAGCTTCTTTGGTTCGTGTGCAAACTTTAACAAAATAACTAGTGCGCATCCATTTTCTGTGCAAAAGTGTACAAAATTTGTGCGTGGTATTTCTCAATTTCTGCGCGGGTTTCGGGCAGATATCTGCGCGACCGCGCAGCTTAAAGAAAATATTGGTTGAAGGGGCGTCAATGAGGCACTTGCATTGCTACGCCCCTGTGTAAGTGACTTTTATATGAAGACATTAAATTGTCCTCCCCCAAAAAAGAAAATCCTCTGTCAGTTTTCGGTTTTTAATGAAGATATCCCATCATCCTCCGCTGTTCCCGATAAGAAAGGTAGGGCGATATAGTGCTCCAGGTAAAACACAAGTTTAGCCTGATGGCAATGGCCATCATTCCACGGACGATATGACGACAGGTTGGTGATAACAAGTCATACAGCGGTTATAAATAGAACACTACCGCATCAAATCAAATATAATTACGTTTACCGGAAACAGGTGGAGATTGCAGTTTTTGTTTGTTTCTTTCATTATAGATTAGGGACTCGAGACTATCTATAGACCTATAAGGGGAATAAAAAGTGTTTTTTTTTTTTTTTTTTTTTTTTTTTTTTTTTTTTTGGGGGGGGGGGTCATTGCATAAAACATTAACATTGATTTTTGAAAAATAATTTGGGCTTGGTTGTGAACGGGGTCGGGTGGGGTAGCCATGGAAAGTAGCAATGAGAGAAGGATGAGAGCTGAAGGTTTATGGTGAAACACCCGGACTGTGAGGTGGTCTGGAGTAAAACGGGGAAGGGGGAGGGGGAGGGATGTATCTGCGGTGCGCTGTCCTGAGTTAAAACAACAACATCATCGCACCCATCCCTCTCGTCCTTATATCTGCTTGCTCTAGGAATGTGGATAGAAGTTCTAAGATATAGCTAGAGGCAAAGAATGGGTAGACAAGGTTTACACAAGAGGCAGACAAGAGGCAGACAAGGGGCAGACAAGGGGCAGACAGGAGGCAGACAAGAGGTAGCCAAGAGGCAGACAAGGGGAAGACGGGAGGTAGACAAGAGGTAGCCCAGAGGCAGACAAGGGGCAGACAAGAGGCAGTCAGGAGGTAGACAAGAGGTAGCCAAGAGGCAGACAAGAGGCAGTCACGGGGTAGACTAGGGGATGACAAAGGGACTCTTTTTAATGCAATCTTGTAAGAGAGCAAAAATAAGATATCATTTATTATTGTTTTCTAGAGTTCAAAGACATGGTCATCTCATGCGGAGTAGATTTGGACATCGTCCACTCGTGAACATAATTGTCACAACACTATAACCCTACTGTCACAACACTATAACCCTACTGTCACAACACTATAACCCTACTGTCACAACACTATAACCCTACTGTCACAACACTATAACACTACTGTCACAACACTATAACCCTGCTGTCACAACACTATAACCCTACTGTCACAACACTATAACCTAACTGTCACTACACTATAACTCTACTGTCACTACACTATAACCCTACTGTCACAATACTATAACCATACTGTAACAACACTATAATCCTACTGTCACAACACTATAACCCTACTGTCACAACACTATAACCCTACTGTCACAACACTATAACCCTACTTTCACAACACTATAACACTACTGTCACAACACTATAACCCTGCTGTCACAACACTATAACCCTACTGTCACAACACTATAACTCTACTGTCACTACACTATTACCCTACTGTCACAATACTATAACCATACTGTAACAACACCATAACCTAACTGTCACAACACTATAACCCTACCGTCACTACACTATAACCCTACTGTCACAACACTATAACCCTACTGTCACAACACTATAACCATACTGTCACAACACTATAACCCTACTGTCACAACACTATAACCTAACTGTCACAACACTATAACCTAACTGTCACAACACTATAACTAATTTCACAATACTATAACCTAACTGTCACAACACTATAACCCTACTGTCACAACACTATAACCTAACTGTCACAACACTATAACCCTACTGTCACTACACTATAACCTTACTGTCACAATACTATAACCATACTATCACAACACTATAACCTAACTGTCACAACACTATAACTAACTTCACAATACTATAACCTAACTGTCACAACACTATAACCCTACTGTCACAATACTATAACCTAACTGTCACAACACTATAACCCTACTGTCACAACACTATAACCCTACTGTCACAACACTATAACCCTACTGCTCCAACACTATAACCCTACTGTCACAACAATATAACCCTACTGTCACAACAATATAACCCTACTGTCACAACACTATAAGTCCACTATCACACCACTATAACACAACAGTCTAGGAATATAGTTGTCCATAAAGACCCACTACCAAATTTTGATGTTGTCATGACATCAAACGTTCAAAGTTTGAAGTTTGGCAGACGGTCAAAACAACGCCTTCAATCAAAGATCAACTAAAACTAGCAGTCGGTCTGTGAGCCTCCTGTTCTATCTGACAGGTCGTGCGAAAAATGAGGGGGGTAGGGGGCGTATTTATTAAATGTTACCGCGTCAAAGTGACATCATTATTAAGACGATCAGATAAAGACTCGTAGGCAGGAAAAACACACAAAATTTGGGAATCTTTTAACGAGGCGACTGCGAGTGCCACCAGTCGAGCCATGTTTGAGAGTTGGTGCACAAACAATGCGTCGGTCTAACAATACATCAATACAGATCTAGAGAAACGTTCTCTTTGATGTGTTGAATCGTACAATTTAAACACAGACATTAATTCGTCTAATAGCTTGATCTGACGTAAGCCATATCAGAAATGGGATAGAATCAGACTATGATACTGAGGTCTTATACTATGATAGTGAGGTCTTTCTAATACGTTGGTTCTCCTTTATTCTGTGTGTAACTGGTCTGGATAGGTTTCTGAGTGGCACCCATGACCCACCACACTTAATTTCGTTAACCCCGATGGAAGCGTCATAGGCAGACCCTTCAGAACAGAGGGTTGGTCATACTGATTGGTGTAGTGAAAGGATGTTAAGAAACGTGACAAAAGAGGATTTGAATAGTAACCCATGAATGATACTTGCCGTGAAATAAGCCATGATATCCATGATACAAGGCATGATATCAGCCATGATACAAGCCATGATCAAGCCATGATGCAAGTCAAGATTTAAACCGTGATATGAGCCGTGATATTAGCCATAATATCTATGATACAAGCAATGATCAAGCCATGATACAAGCCATGATCAAGCCATGATACAAGTCAAGATTTAAGCTGTGATATGAGCCGTGATATTAGCCATAATATCTATGATACAAACCATGATGCAAGCCGTGAAATAAGCCATTCTGTAAGAAATGATACAAGGCACGATAAAAGCCATGATATAAGCCAGGATGTAAGACACGATAAAATCCACGATAAAAGCCATGATATAAGCCATGATATAATGATATAAGCCATGATATAAGCCATGATATAAGCCAGGATGTAAGACATGATACAATCCTCGATAAAAGCTGTTGATACAAGCCATGATACAAGCAATGATACAATCCATGTTGATACAAGCCACGGTGATATAAGGCATGATATAAGACGTGGCACTCAACACACACATGCACGCACCAACAAAAAACAGACATTCTCCTACTCTACTCTCCCACACACCTCACACTTAACATCCTTATATTTACAAGAGCATCATTTATAAACATACCCACACCAAACACTCACCCCTCACACTTAACATCCTTATATTTACAAGAGTATCATTTATAAACATACCCACACCAAACACTCACTCACCCCTCACACTTAACATCCTTATATTTACAAGAGTATCATTTATAAACATACCCACACCAAACACTCACTCACCACACAGCGCTAGATACAATTTACCACTTAGAGTAACACACCTGTCCGTTGCTTGAGTTAAAGCACAGGTGCATTAATGTTTTAACGTTGAAAGGGGAAGTAAACAATTCCTAAAATTCGCTAGGGTAATATAACGATCATAGTGGGGTTTGAAATCGTGTGCTTCTTGCTAGAGATTGCCCTCACGTTATTTACTTCCACCACTCGCCATTGTCTCGGGTCAGATTTTTATCTATTTATTTATTAATACAGCTAATGCTTTGCTTGCGACCGTAGCAACTAACGACCATTCGACTTTACAAGCACAATCGCTAGCCTTATTACATTTCACACTTATTTCAGCCTCAATTGTTTAAACGTTCAATAAATACTTTTGTTAACAGTTTTACGTGGAAAAATTATAATTTATGACAACAATAAAAGAGATTTGTTATATGGTTTGGCTTACATATTTTCATAGCATCACGTCACATTACTGTAAAAATGGCGTACTTAACTTACGCCCAAATCATCTTACGACCAAATCAAGTTACGACCGATCGTGGTCGTAGGGCTAGCACTTGCTGTAATTTAAAAAAAAGTAATAATTTAACAACCCGTAAAAGTTTTGGACTATAAATTCTTTATATTATATGAGACATAACTAAAAGTATTGATTATGTTCAATTTAATACGCACCGCGCGACAGACTAGCACAAACACGTACATGCTACACGGAGATACATATAGATAATCTTAAAAATATATAATTTAATTACAGTACATTCGATCGATATGAAATTTTGACAGAATGCATTGTTAGGTGCCAAATGTCTATGTGCAAAATTTCAACTAGATAGGATCACGGAAAACGGGTCATTTTTTAAAAACTTTTTTTCTCCGCGGAATATCAACAGACACACTGATAAGACATTGAAGGCAGTGGTTCTCAACCTTCTTGGGTGGTCTTCCCTTTTTTATAAAAGCCATGGACCAGTGACCCCCAGGCTTGGATCCACTGATACAAGGGATTTAAATCAAGCGCTTACGTGACTTTAAGAAAATCTGAATTTCAAATATTTTAAATGATGCTGATGTATATTTTTAAAAAATCTACATGAGGAATACACACGAGATTCGGACACTTACGATTTCGAGACATTGACAGAAGCTCCACACAAAAGCGTTTAAGGACCTAAATAGTAGCTCCGAACAGAGGCGTCACTAAGAGGGTGTGGAGGATGCTGAACGCCCCGGGTGACACCATCAGAAATGGTGACACAAAAATGTAAAATTCGTTATGTTTTCCCGTTATTTGGCACTGGAAGACTCGGAGGAGGTCAATTGGGGTAATAAGTCGTGTTAGTGTGAGACCCACCAAGTAAAACATTGATTGAAGTGACTTCGGGTTTGCACTCTTCCTGTCCGGATCCCCGGACACCAGAAGGGTACCGCAGTGGGTGACACCAACCCTAGTGGCGCTTCTAGCTCAGACTACAGTGAGACATCACGTTGTTCGTAATAACAATTATTTCCGCATAAACCATTTGTATGAAATGTACTCTTTCCCTTATAGTCAATAGAGCTTCATTTATTGTCACCATTTCAGGTCACGAGTAGTAACACAAGGGAATTAATTTGGTCACAACAAAAACTTCAATATTATCCTCCCATGCCCTACCCGGCTGTCCAGCCCCCTTCCCCCCACCATGAAATATTAAGTGATTTATTTATGACATTTAAGTTTTGCCTTGAGAGATTTTTTATTGACTTAGTTCTCATCTTCAAGCGGCTAAGACCGCCTGAGGGACACAGCGCTATCTAACGTGCTTGCGAAATACTGGACTGTTGGGGACAGGCAAGGCTGTTGGTGTGGATTAGATGGATGGATGTGTGGATGGATGGAGGGGTGGATTGATGTTTGGATGGATGCTTGGAGGGATGCCGGATGGATGTGGAGATGAGTGTGTGGATGGATGTGTGGATGGGTGTGTGGAGAACGATCAAGAGATAGAGAGAGAGAGACAGACAGACAGACAAAGAGAGAAGAGAGAGATAGAGAGAAGATAAGAGAATGATGTCATTCTGAGGTCAATATTAATAACTTTTATTTAAACTTTTTTCAAATCAAGGGTTTTGGTGGGGTCTATTATTTTATTAGGGATTTTCTCAAGTTTTATTGGGAGGGAAGGGTCCTAACCTCTCTTAATATTATCTACTGCCACCCAGTAAACTGACCTTTTGCCAACAGCTGTACTGGACAGCGCCGCCTTCCCATCCCCTACGATGAACAAGGGGCACCCCACCCCGATGCCACATCGTTATCTAGACACCACGAGGAGCGGTGACACCCTCCACATCACTTGACGATGGGTCAACGAGGGCCCGGAGAGTAGTATGACGTCACGACTCATCTCTAGTCATAAGGTGAACAGTTTTTGAGCAGACCGCCTGCGGTCCAAATAATTACCTTAACTGCGGCTGCTGCATTTGGACATGTCACTGGTCAGTTGTAACTGGTCAGAGACTTTTCTCTAGGGCACTCTGCTATGGTACTGGTCAGTTATAACTCTGGGAAACTCTGGGCTGTCCACACTGTCCAGTTTAGGTCAACTTTTCACTGGTGACATGTTACTGCATTTTTATTTAGTGTTGATTTCCGGAGACATACAAAAAGACAGATTGAAATAAGTCAAGGTGGCTACATGGGCGTATGAGAGAGGGGGGAGGGGCACGGTCAGTCCGAGAATTTATCTTTTTTAATTTTAATTTTATTTTGCAAAGCATTTAACATTCAAGGAATTGATTTTCACATCCAAGGTTTTTATTTTAAGATTCAAGGATTTGATTTTAACATTCAAGGTTTTTATTTTAACATAAAGGGATTTTATTTTAACATTAAGGGATTTTATTTTAACATTGAGGGATTTTATTTTAACATTAAGGGATTTTATTTTAACATTAAGGGATTTCATTTTAACATTAAGCGATTTTATTTTAACATTAAGGGATTTTATTTTAACATTAAGGGATTTTATTTAACATTAAGGGATTTTATTTTAACATTAAGGGATTTTATTTTAACATTCAGATATTTAATTTTAACGTTAAAAGATTTGATTTTGTTCCAAGGCACGGTATTTATATTTTAAAAATTGTGTGAGCGTGTATGTTTGTGCTTGTGTGCGCGTGTATGTTTGTGTTTGTGTGAGCGTGTATGTTTGTGCTTGTGTGCGCGTGTATGTTTGTGTTTGTGTGAGCGTGTATGTTTGTGCTTGTGTGAGCGTGTATGTTTGTGCTTGTGTGAGCGTGTATGTTTGTGCTTGTGTGCGCTTGTATGTTTGTGTCTGTGTGCGCTTGTATGTTTGTGCTTGTGTGCGCTTGTATGTTTGTGTTTGTGTGCGCTTGTATGTTTGTGTTTGTGTGCGCGTGTTTGTTTGTGTTTGTGTGAGCGTGTATGTTTGTGTTTGTGTGCGCTTGTATGTTTGTGTTTGTGTGCGCTTGTATGTTTGTGTTTGTGTGCGCATGTATGTTTGTGTTTGTGTGCGCTTGTATGTTTGTGTTTGTGTGCGCTTGTATGTTTGTGTTTGTGTGCGCGTGTATGTTTGTGTTTGTGTGCGCTTGTATGTTTGTGTTTGTGTGCGCGTGTATGTTTGTGTTTGTGTGCGCACGCGTGTGTGTATGAATAGTAAGTTTGGCAATGACGTTTGAACCCCCGATCAACAACCGAAAATGTACGTGATCTCTTAAACTCTGACTACCCCGCCCCTAACAACAAAATTAATATGTACACATCACAAGTCGTATAATAAGTCACACCAGACACCAGGCACCCCTGAAACCTTTACATCTTTTCTCATCTGTTAAGACTGTCCTTCTATACGGAAGCTTATTATTGCTTCCTAAGCTTATCCATGGTTTATTTCTAGTCTTGCATTTTTGTTAGAGTTTTAAATTGTTGACAGAGTGTTGGTTTTCCTTGTTTGATCAGGCAACCCATTCCACGTCAGAATTCCACACGTGAAGAACGAGACTTTGTGTTTGTTCTCGCTTACGGAGTAAGAAAGGTGCTTTTATCATTATGTTTAGCGGACGATTGTATTAATTTAACTTTGTGTTGTATTTCCAAGTTAGAAATACTTGCCATTTGAATGATCAATTTCTGACATCAATAGATCATGCCGACATCGTATATCACCAGACACCACTGAAACCGCCCAACTAGAAACTTAAATAAAATCTCTAAAATTGTTGTCATTGTAAATTTCATTATTTTTTAAAAGACCTGGAAGAGACATTGACATTTCATTGAATAGGTCATGTTGCAATATCGCTCACAGCTTAGTCCAGACATGACAGGTATGACATTACACAACCACGCCTCGCAATGCGCTGCCCTCGTTCGAGCTCGACAAAGATGCTGAAATAACTCCGCGCTATTATGTTTTTGTTCTCTGCACTTTTGTTTTGCGTGTTTACAGAAACAACTGAGTCAAAGACTGGGAAATCAGGGAACACAATGGTGGCACAGACAACAGAAGGATGATAGCTGACATTGTGCAACTCACTAAGCTATGAGCTAATATTACGACATTTCTTTTACCATATGAGAGAGATACTCTCAAAGAAAGTTGACTGCGAGATAAAAAAAATAAAAATAAAAATAAACTGACGTCACATCGTGACAACGTATAGCGTCATACGCGAAACATACAAGATAAAGACTGTCACGTGGTTTTACAGTTGAATATATGTATACAGTACACAGTAATTTGTACCTTGAGATACAAACGCCCTATTATACGAAATACTTGAATTACGAAAAGTGATTTTTTTTTTAACGCCCTTTAATAGTTATAAAAAAATAATTTTAAAATTGTGATAAGTAGTACGCAATAGTCTTCTGTATAAAAGGAGCGCCTGTAAATGATAAGATAAGGTACGAATACGACTCCGGAGCGAATTAATGACTTATCTTAAGGTACTGTAATCTGGGATACAGCAGTGAATCTTATTGTAGAGCTGTTCGACTGGAAGCAATCACTAAATAATGCGTGACCAGCACAAACGTCAACCGGAAGTCGTCGTTTAACTTCATGGTAACCGACTTCCTATAGCTCCGCCCCGCTCACTGGGAAATCAATGAATCGTTAGCCACAGGTCATTGAGTAGTTAAACCACGAGGCCATTACGAGGGTCGGTGTGGGTTGGGGTAGGGGTAATTGTTTTTGTTTCAAAGCCAAACATGGAAAACCATGTTATTTGATAGTTGAGAGGCGGGGTGGGGGATAGGTCAAACTTTGGATTTCAGGGCTATTACCTGGTATACGCGATGATAGGAAGGTTTTAAATCAAGTTCACAACCGCGTAACGGTCAGAATAAATGATCTAATCAATAGTATGGAATCCATTTTTTAAAAAGATGTATCTAATCAATAGTTTGTAATCAATCATGCTACATTTTTAACACATATTATTTAGAATTTAGTCCTCTACCTTAAATAATTTTCATGTAGACTTGGTAAGCCACTATTGAAATAGTCGAATTGGTGAAACGCTGGACAGTGGTGGACAGTTGTGGACAGTGGTGGACGAATGTGGATGAACACAATTGAATTTTTGGATGAGACGTGGATGTGGCAGACAAAAAGAGTGGTTAGTTGCTAACAAGAAGAACAAAACAAGTACCACAAATGACAACCACAAAATGACAGTTCGTGACAATAGAGAAACCCGACAGGTGATGGGGAATATTGATTGGAAGCTGCTTGACGATACATGCAGCTCCAGCCCCCCCCTCCACATAGTTCTTTCTCTTTAAACATACTCCACTGTCTTTCTTTCCACAACATATTCCATTACCTTTCTCTCCATAACCTACATCACTCTGTATTGTTCTATTTTCTCTCTCTCTCTCTCGCCTGCTAACAAGGTCATACCTATTAGTCTAAATGTATGTATTCCTTTAGGAATAAAAATGTTGTTATATTTTTCTTACTATTTCACCTTCTCTTTCAATATTGTCTTCAACTTAAAACATTGACTGCCTCAATTCTCATCCCTCAACTGATTACATTATGTGCCTCCCTTCTCCTTCCTCAACTGATTACATTATGTACCTCCCTTCTCCTCCCTCAACTGATCACATTATGTGCCTCACTTCTCCTCCCTCAACTGATCACATTATGTGCCTCCCTTCTCCTCCCTCAACTGATCACATTATGTGCCTCCCTTCTCCTCCCTCAACTGATCACATTATGTGCCTCCCTTCTCCTCCCTCAACTGATCACATTATGTGCCTCCCTTCTCCTCCCTCAACTGATCACATTATGTGCCTCCCTTCTCCTCCCTCAACTGATCACATTATGTGCCTCCCTTCTCCTCCCTCAACTGATCACATTATGTGCCTCCCTTCTCCTCCCTCAACTGATCACATTATGTGCCTCCCTTCTCCTCCCTCAACTGATCACATTATGTGCCTCCCTTCTACTCCCTCAACTGATCACATTATATGACTCCC
>MUZC01000091.1:17096-21737 GCA_002072015.1 Radix auricularia | reverse complement strand
GTGTGTCAATGAGTGTGTCAATGGGTGTGTCAATGAGTGTGTCAATGGGTATGTTGAGTAGTCTACCAATGTGTGTATCGATGTGTGTATTAATACGTGTTTCAATGGGTTTGTCAGTCGTTGTGTCAGTCTGTGTGTTAGCCTGTGTGTCAGTCTGTGTGTCAGTCTGTGTGTCAGTCTGTGTGTCAGTCTGTATGTAAGTATGTGTGTCAGTCTGTGTGTCAGTCTGTGTGTCAGTCTGTGTGTCAGTCTGTGTGTCATTCTGTGTGTCAGTCAGTGTGTCAGTCTATGTGCCAGTCTGTGTGTCAGTCTGTGTGTCAGTCTGTGTGTCAGTTTGCGTTTCAGTCTGTGTGTCAGTCTGTGTGTCAGTCTGTGTGTTATTCAGTGTGTCAGTGTTCCGTATCTGGTACACAATGAGGTAATAAATACTAACTTCAATGCGGTGTCACTATTGTTTGTGTCAACATGAATGACGACCGACATAGCAAATGGTTTCTGTGTTAAATTATCCCTCGTCATTAGCGATGTTAAGTCAGTTGTTATCGTGGCTTTCCTCTGTTACAACAGTTTACACTTATGACCAATCTTCCTTCGTAAGTTCGCATGTCTGTAAGCAAAGTAAATGCAAATTTTCCCATGATTCTGTTTTTGAGCAAAATTTTTCAAAATTTGCTGTACGGTAATTATAAACTGCTGCGCGGTGTCGGTCAGATATCTGTGTAGCCGTGCAGCTTAAAGGGAATGTTGCTTGTCACCATTATCCAAGTGAACTACTCATTGATTCTGACCAACTAATATGATGTAAAATGTCGAAACTTTTATCCTAAACTTTTCCAAAGCTCAATCCACCGAATCCGTTTAACATTTAATTCGTGATCTCTGTAATTGATTACTTGATTTACATCTATTTTTACTCGCCTCCCCTCTTTTTTTTTTTTAGACAAACTTGTTGCAATGTGTAATACAATTTGAAATGTAAGATATTAAACGAGATGAAAAGAAGATATGAAGTATGATACAAAAAATATATTAAATTACATTTAAAGTAGTATATTAAACTACATTTCAAGTAGTATATTGAGCTATAATTAAGTAGTAAATTAAGTTACATTTCAAGTAGTATATTAAATTACATTTGAATTATTATATTAAGCAAGAAATGTCGAACGATAAGAAAATTTTGGTCCAGCTGACAAGAAAACCTAATTAATCCCCCCCCCCNCCCCCCCCGCCCCGGCCCAATCCCAGCGATATTTTTTTTTATATTTTATATGAACTTACTGCAAGGGAGGTAACCAAGTAAAGATATAAATATCAAGTAATAGTTTCGATTATAACCCTTGGAAAAGTTTTTTAACAAATATTTCACATGTTTTGATCATTGATAAGTTAGCAATACCCGTGTGATTAAATCGGGGGAGTGTCTTTGAGTGTATTTTATTTATGTAATGAATCATCGAAAAACTAAAATTTTAAGAATACTCTGTTGGGTTCATGTTTTTATATCCACGTAGCGGGGTATTTTTAACGAGCAAAATACCAGTGCTACGCTACGGGATAGGCACAATAAGAATAACTTTATTTGGTTTTGGGTCTCAAATTCTCCTTAAAAATGAATGTAAACGCATCTGGAAATTAGGGTAGTGATAAATCAACCCCTTCTTAATAAAAACATCGATATGTGTGTCGAGAAAAATAAAAATATTATTAATTTAAATATTACCCATCAATTTTGGTATTTCTGCTTTAATATAGCATCATTATTATCATCCGTGGCTCTACAGGCCATGTAGGGCCCTGGCTTGCTCCACCACATCCTTCCAGCTACAGCCCATGTAGGGCCCTGGCCTGCTTAATCACATCCTTCCATTCAGATCGATTGATGGCTTTCTTTCACCATGCTCGAACCTCTTTAATAACGCATGGTATATACTCTACCAAAATAACAAATTTCGTTAACAGTTACAAAAATCTAACGGGCAAGGCTCACTTTCTTTTCACGTGAATCAAAACATGAAAACAATATATTTCCACATGATTCCTTTGGTTCTTAGAAATAGCTCGCTAAACACCCATTTCATTTATGGTCTAAGCATGAAATTAGTTCCTGGCGAATAGGATATTTTTAGCCAGATAATCTTTGTGAATATTGTGGCTATGGGAGAGTGGAAAAAATGGTTTTTTTGTTGTAAAGGCACATGTTTCTTTAACGTGATTAGAAACATAAGAACAATGCTGTTTTTTAAAGAAAATGGTGAGAAATTGATCTCCTTATAAATTTTATGTCAATCATTATATATTCCCGCTCATTTTTTCTAATAGTAAAAATTCACTTTATATCAATCTTTATTCCCGTTGTATACTATTCATCTAATAAACTCATAACAGCTTGGCACAAAATGAGTTGTTGTCAGTGTGTTTTTTCGACATAACACGCACTTTCTTATGCTAGATACTATTTATAAGTCGTAATACCCGTGATATTTCTTTACACTTGATATATTTAAACCTTAAAGAACAGTTTTTACCCGAAGCGTATGTCATGCAATCACATTGTTCGAGAAATGTACCCAATTTTTCAAAATGGATGTTTCATCATTCGTTAGGTCTTAGAGTAAAATACATGTTTTAAGATTACTTTTTTCATGGGAAAAGCTCTCCAAAACATTATTTCTATTTCTAGGCTAAGCATGGTCTTAGTCAAATGAATATGATTGTTTTATGCGCCAGATATTAATTATGTGAATATTGATGCTAAATTAAGGTATGTATGAGTTAATTTGTTTTAAAGAAACACTTAAATCGCAAGGTTTGAGCTGAAAATGTACCCTGCTGGTTTACTTTAGTTGTGCAAAAGTATTTTCTATTTGGTGGTTGGACACTTCGACCCCGGACGATTTGACCCCGGACGGTTCGACCCTGGCAGTCCGACCACAGGACGTTGCGTCCCCAGGTCATTTCGACTCCGGTCGGTTCGACCAAAAGCGGTTCGACCCTAGGACGTTTCGAGTAGTTTCGACCCCGGATTTTTCGACCATTTCGTTTCTAGACTGAGATTTTTTCATTTATAATGTTTTATTTTATTACTATTATTATTTTTCATTAATTTTTGGTATGTTATTAATTAGAAATTAAAAACAGAATTTCAACTCCTATCCCAAACACACTTAAAAAGTACCTAAGTTAAATTGGGTTTTAAAGATGTATATATTTAAGTGGCTCAAAGATTTTCACTGTAATAACAAAAATAAATGATTTTTTTTTAAAATGTCGATAAGCTGAACAATGCACCTCGCAGTCGTTGTTACCATTACAAACGCGCGCCCTTCAGTTTACTTCTTGTGTTCCTTAACATGTGAAGACCTCACTCGCAGAAATACTGATTTTAATAAGACGTATGTCAGTATTTTTAAACATGTTACAAAGGCTGACTCAGTGACCACCACATCACGCCGTGTGCTGGCGAAGGTTATGGGAAAAGTAAATAAAGTGAGGTGGGGGCGCAGCGAGAATGTAGGCACCTTTAGAAAGGACAATATGATCACATTGCCTTTAATTGCCCGATTACATCGGATTTAGTTTGGGGTGGATTTAGATAGGTTTTGAATCGCGCAAATATCACAATCATAAATGTACGATGAATGTTGACTGGTTATACGTGTACGTACTTTTTCAAATAATCGTCAATTAAACGTTACATATAACTATTGCAAACTGAATTTAATTTTTAATGCATAATAATATTATGCTGAATTATTTTTATAACAAAACTAAATTTTAAAAAGTATATATACAAAACATAATAATAAATTTCTACGGTGTAGATGGATAGGGGTCGAAACGTCCGGGGTCGAAACACCCTCGGGTCGAAACGTCCTGTGGTCGAACTGTCCGGGGTCGAACCGTCCGTGGTCGAACTGACCGGAGTCAAAACCTCCTGGCTACGAAACGTCCTGTGGTCGAACTGGCAGGGTCGAACCGTACAGAGTCAAAATGTCCGTAATTCTTATATAATAGTGCATCTCAGGGCTTGGCAATATTATAAACTCATGACCCAAGAAATAAAAAGCAGCCTTCAAATAGTTCACAAAGTTGCCCCTCTTTATAAAAATTACAATTCCGCTATTTAACTCCCACTCTTACAACAGTGTATTAACGCTTATACACGTACCATTTTATTATTTAAAATCCCTTAGCGTTTACTTTGAATATGAATTTCCTTAATGTCAGTTTATAATGAAATCGATCCTAAACACTTACTTGTATTAAGTAAGCACCTATGAGAAATACATCTTCCTCCTAACAGATATTTGCAATTGTTTTTTATGATAAATCACTTGATAAAAACTTCTAAAGCGGTACAGTGTTATGTTTTATATTAAGAAATTTCATTTTCTGTAATTTTGACTTGTTATAAGCCCGTATAAAATTTGCCTCCATCCGATTTAATACATTGATGTATAAAAGCTTATATTAAAATGTAAAATTGATATTTCGTTTGCAATTAAATAATTTCTTCACATTTATTTCTATACTTATTTAACAGTGACTAAGAGAAATTAGTTCGACCCATCTTCGTGTGATTTTATTATTGTAAAATACAATTAAAAATTTTAGAAAGGTTCCATTTTCTTTAAAAAT
>MUZC01000091.1:2096-14596 GCA_002072015.1 Radix auricularia | reverse complement strand
AAACAATACTACATGAATTGATTATGAATAAGATTTTTTTTTTTAATGGTTTGTTTTGATGTTAGGCTTAGGGATAGACTTTAGGGTTACGTTAAGTGATAGTTATTAGGGTTTGGGTTAGGTTTAGTGATAGTTTTTAGGGTTTGGGTTAGGTTTAGTGATAGCTTTTAGGGTTTGGGTTAGGTTTAGTGATAGTATTTAGGGTTGGGTTAGGTTTAGTGATAGTTTTTAGGGTTTTGGGTTAGGTTTAGTGATAGATTTGAGAGATTGTTTGAATGCACATATAGAATCGGAGGTTCAATGAAAGGCGCAGTGAATACTTGTAACTCTTCAATTTTATAAACATCATTTTATAAACAATGTTACTAAGAATAGCAATAACCGGAAGTGGACGAGCGCGTATGCAGCCGCATATTGGGTCGTTTTGACGAGGCTATACTCACTACCTTTTTTAAATTTAAAAAATCGTACTGTTTAGCAATAAGAATTGAAACAATTATTTTTGTGTGTGGATGCACCAATAATGAATGATATTGAACTTGATGCTATAGGGTTAAGAACACAACGCGCGAATTTACGGGGCCGCCAATGGGGAAAACCGCTTATAAGCGAGGGTATACTGTAGATCGGTTGTCGGTATTTCATTATGTTACTTCTATTATTTGTTTTTAAAACTTTCTTACTTTATATAAGAATCATAAGTCATGTTATTGGTATCAACATTTTAATCTTCATTTTGTTTGTCTCCCTTTGAAAAAGAATTTAAATACAGTAGAATGGAACATAAAAAATACTTTAACGTGTTCGACGAGAGAAGTTACGTCATGGGTGTACAGCCAAGCAAACATATGAACTAAAACAGATTGAACAACGATCTATAACATAAGCCCCTGATTATGTATGTAACAAAATAGTAGATTTTTAGTGCCTCTATGATAATATATATACATAGGAGAAGGGGGCTCAAACTATTTTAGTGCCTTCATTATATCTTATCTTATCTTATCTTATCTTTTGTATTACAGACGCTCCTTCTGAACAGAAGATTATTGCATCCTACGTATGTCTATGGTTTATGTTTAGTCCTGTATTCCTATTAGAGTTTTAAATGATGATAAAATGTTGGCTTTCCTTGTTTGTTCAGGCAACCCATGCCACGCCCGAATACCGGATGGAAAGAAAGAAAACTTGTATGTGTTTGTTCTTGCATACGGGATAACAAATGTGTTTTTATGCTTATGTCTATCTGAAGGTTGTATTAAGTTATCTTTGTATTGTATTTCTAAATAGGAGTTAATCGCTTTATATATAATTACTAATTTACTCTTGGTTCTTCTATCCTCTTGTGTTTCAAGGTTTAATGATTTAACTAATGGTGTTACTCTTGTGAGTTTTGATTATTCTCCAGTAATGAATCTGGCAGCTCTTTTTAAAATTTTTGTTCTAGTTTATCAATATTTTCTTTGGTGGATGGGTCCCATACAGAAGATGCATATTCTAGTATAGGTAATAGCATTTTAGTTTTATATCTTTATTACATTTGTAAAAGTTTCTTTTTATAAAACCTAAGGTTTTGCTTGATAACTCCATTGACATGGGGATTCCATGATAGTTTCTCATTTATTATGACTCCTAAGTATTTTGCATCTTTAGTTTGTGTTAGTTCTTTTCCATGAATGAAATATTTTGAATTTATTTGTTTCTTTTTCTTTGTTACTCTAAGCAGTTGACACTTTTCTGGATGGAAGGACATACTCCAGTTAATTTCCAATTTTATTAATTCATCTTAGTCTTTTTGTAAAATTTTGCTATCTTGTTCTAACTTAATTGTTCTATAGATTATACAATCATCAGCAAATGACCTAACTTTTGTTCCTGTTGAGATATTGTTGGGTAAATCATTTATATTAATTAAAAATAGTAAGGGACCTAGGACAGTTCCTTGTGGAACACCTGAGTTAACCTTAATTGGTAATGATTTAGATCCATTAATTATTACAGTTTGCTCCTTACCCAATAGGAAATCTTGGATCCAGTGATGTAAGGGACCTGAGATTCCAAAGTATTTAAGTTTTTTTTAAAGTAAACTAAGGTGGTGAACTTTGTCAAATGCTTTTGAGAAGTCTAGTAATATTGTATCTATTTGATCATTGTTGATAGTTTTTGATAGTTCATCTATTAGACCTATCAATTGTGTTTCACATGATCTGTTTTTGCTAAAGCCATTTTGATGTGGGCATAAGGCATTACATTTGTCAAGGTGGTTAACTATTCTACTATATATTATGTGTTCCAGTAATTTACAGGTGATACTAGTAAGTGATACAGGTCTGTAATTACCAGGGTCTGATTTATGACTTTTGTTAAAGAGTGGCGTTACGTTGGCTAATTTCCAATCATGGGGCACTTAACCCTGGTTTAGAGAGGCTTGTAAAAGAACTACAAGGATTGGGGACAGATCATTGCATAATTCTTTTAGTAACCTGGCAGTCAATTAATAATACATATACATAAAAGAAGGGTAATCAAACTATGTTAGTGCCTTTATTATAATACATATACATAAGAGAAGGGGGGCTCAAACTATTTTAGTTCTTCTATGATAATACATATACATAATTTGCAATGCATGTCCCGTCCGTCACGTCCGTCTCGTCCTTTACGCTGCTAATTTTAGAAAGCAGCGCACCAAAAATAATTCTTTTCGAACGTCGGCATAAAATTGTTAATTTGGAAATAAATTAATAAAACAAAAATTAATAAAATAAATGACAGTTTTACATTAAATTATCTTTTTGTTCTGAGCAAAATTTTTTCAAAATAAAATCCCTTCTATTTACATCCGTAGTAATTCCACTGCTAAGTCCTTCAAGACGGCACTTAAGACACATCTTTTCAAAATTTATTATGAAAATTAATGAAACAACATTTCTTTTTAATGATTAACGTAGCTGATGTATACAGTATTGTCATTTACGTAGTTAGTATGATATGAATGTTTATTTAATTAATATATGTATTGTTATCTTCATGTAAAGCGCTGTGAGCCCGGCTCCTAGCTTGGATACAGCGCTATATAAATTATCATTTTATTATTTTTATTATTATCTCTCTCAATCTATATTTTTTTCTCTCTGTCTTTCACTCCCTAAATCTTTCTTTCACTTTATCGCTCTCCAACTCCATCCTCTCCTCCTTCCCCCTTCCCTTTCCCGCCATTTGTCTAGTGTTTAGAGCAAGCTGACCAATAGAAACGGACCAATGGAAAGCGACCAATGGCTGGCGACCAATGGAAACGGACTAATGGAAACCGACCAATGGCAAGCAACAAACAATTTTTACTATAAGCTGTTAATAAGATAATTTGTTTTCCTCAGGTTGAAACATTTTATTTTAAAACGTATGAAAATTTTTGTAAATTTAAGTATAAGCATTCCATGTCCATTCTTGAAAAAAAAATTTGGATACAAGTCAAAGTGGGTAAAAATGTGGATTAACAATAAAATGTATTTTGGAAAAGGTTAAGAGGGGGTGGCAAATCGGAAGTCGTGGTATCGGGGCGTGTCAAAAAAGACAAATTGGCAGACGAGAAGAAAAATAAAATTGATGACCTGGTCGAGTGTGTCCAGGGAGGTAACCGTGTTACAGATTTGATCTTGGACACCAGGGATTAGGCAAGATGAAGCGGACACTCGTAACTGGACACACAGACAAAGCAGATGAATAGATGTATTATGATTAACATCTATGTGGTCTTCGATACAGCACGGCATCGAAATGTATTTTATGTTACCAAATATTTCCTCTAAACATCATAAGGACGCGACGGAATCAACTGTCAAACCGATTATAAGAAATCAGAAAATTGAAATTTCAGAAAATAATTTTTTAAAAAATAATTTTAAAAAAAGCCACTAGCCTAGTTTTAAGGTCTAGTCATTTAATTATTTTTTAAAATTAATTTTTCTAGGGGGGGCATGTTAATTTTTAAGTGAACTTCGCGAAATAACTAAGTGTTTACAGAAAAGGTTATATGTCTGACTATATATATCTCTATATATCTGACTATATTTATCTCTCTCTATATATTATATCTATATCTCTATATCTGACTGACTATATATGAACAGTCATTTTTGCGAATGAATTTATAAAGGCAGACTGATGGGCAAGAGGCTAGAGAATTATCGAGGCCCCACTCCCTCAGAAAAGTTATTACCAAGCGTTCCCACAAACAAGAGACTTACAGAGGGGCCCCAACAGACAAGAGACTTACCTAGGGGTCCCAACAGACAAGAGACTTACCTAGGGGTCCCAACAGACAAGAGACTTACATAGGGGTACCCCACAGACTAGAGACTTACCTAGGGGCCCCAACAGACAAGAGACTTACCTAGGGGCCCCAACAGACAAGAGACTTACATAGGGGTACCCCACAGACAAGAGACTTACATAGGGGTACCCCACAGACAAGAGACTTACCTAGGGCCCCACAGACAAGAGACTTACCTAGGGCCCCACAGACAAGAGACTTACCTAGGGCCCCACAGACAAGAGACCTACAGAGGGGCCCCAACAGACAAGAGACCTACAGAGGGGCCCCACAAATAAGAGACTTACCGAGGGGCCCCAACAGACAATAGACTTACCGAGGGGCCCCAACAGACAAGAGACTTACCGAGGGGCCCCAACAGACAATAGACTTACCGAGGGGCCCCAACAGACAAGAGACTTACCGAGGGGCCCCAACAGACAAGAGACTTACCGAGGGGCCCCAACAGACAAGAGACTTACCGATCGTGTACCGATGCCCGTCCAGCGTGACCACGCACTTCTTCCGGCTGCTGATGAGACCAGACCCGAGGCTGTTCTGTCGCCGTAGTCCCTGGTTTAAATCCGAGTCGCTATTGGGCGTGACCTTGACCGTGGGTATTCGATTCCAGCTGTCGTGACTCTCACAGCTCATGGTCAAGGGTCGCAGGGCGGTGGGGGTCGCGACGAAGCACATTGGTGGCCAGGTCTCGCTGCTTTGGTCGTGGGTAAAACATGCTACTTAGCCAAGCAGAACATGTTGGGTTACAGAGAGTCCATACTAAGTCGATTGGAACATAGTGACTCCTAGAGAATCCATGCTAAATGAAGCGGAACATATTGGTTACTAGATACTCCACTCTTGGCCTAACGGAACATATGGATTCCTGGATACCCCACGCTAATCCAAGCTGTACATATTGCTTCATTGATAATCCATGCCAAGTCAAGCGGAACATATGGCTCTGAGATAATCCACGCTATACCACCACCTACAGCGATATCCTCGCATCAAGTGGAATGAGTAAACACGGTATTTCAAAAGGCATCATCGATTACACATATTCGCATATCCAAAAGTCATTTGAGATAACATCCGGTTCACCACGAGACCTCGACCTTGAATATAAGCTCAAGCCATCTTATTTTCAGCGCTTCAATTGAAACTAATTTTGAAAACAAAATATTTTTTTTTGTTAGAGTTCTTATATTAACATCAGGCTGACGGAAGGACAACTCTAACCGATCAGACATTAGACAACGCAAAATATAATCGTTAAAATCCTGATTTTTATTTTCAAACTACGATTTCCAATAACATTTTGACACCGGATATTATATATTGACTAATATCATTAAATAGAAATATTTATAATATTTCTTTTTTTTCAAACGTTTAATCAATGAAACGATTGGAAATTAGACTATATGTTCATTTCAAATTGTATGCGGTCTGAATTTTTTAACACTATAAATCATTTGAAATCAAAGTCTGCAACAAAGATTGGTTTTACACTAATATGTGTTTAGAAGATCAAACAAAGCACTGAGTGATTGAATAATGATTGTTTCGAGAACTCAACGAGCCATCGATAAGAGTAATCCGTTCAGACCAGAAATCACACAAAGGTGGCGGAACTGTCGTGAAGAGAAGCAAAGTTGAACTAGTGTCAGCGGATACACGCGAACACAAAAGGTAAAAAAAAAAAAAAGTCGATTTGTCAACCCAAATTTTTGCCTGTGACTTTTAACACGTGCGTCTCCGTGGCAACGTTACGGAGTCGAGTACAAAACCTGCGTTACAACGCTCCACGATTTCATGTGTCCCAAGTGGATAATTAGACGTGACGTCACGCCCTCGTCATGCCATCGGGCGGCGCGAGTGAGGCTGTCAGTCGGGTGGCGGACTGTTTGAAGGACATGGAGGGGGGGGGGTAGAGGTATTGACAGTCGATTGTTGTGTGTGTGTGGGGGTATATTGACAGTTGTGTGTGTGTGTGGGGGGGTCGGAGGTCACCAAGTTGATCTTTGTACCAGGACTTCACACGCGAGTAAGGCTGACTCCTGCCCATCGCACCTACGTGTGTCCGAGATCTTAATCACACATACACACAACACACACACACACACAACACACACATGCACCACACGCGCATCTAAATAACAGCCTATCAATATCCACACAAACACACACAACACACTGACCAACCAACAACTCTTATACATGTCCCACACGGGCTCATTACTCTTCTTTTAATTATTTCTTTGAGTTAAATACAACATCTGTACTTTTGTTTTTGGGGTGAGGGTGGGGGGCTATTGGAGGGGGGCTATTGAAGTGTGGGTGCTAAAACGACCAAATTTTTTTAATTTCACAGAAAGTACTGGACTAAGCTGAGGGGGCAGCAACATAAATACACATGCTGCCATTGAACAACGAATAGTCACAGAGGGGCCACAACATATTCAAATATTCAATGTTCAAAGGGGCAATACATCATTATTTTTTAAAATCATATCTTCCTAGGGGCTAAAACTTATTAAAACTTCCTACACATCTACATGAGGCCCAAAATTATTAAAACTTCCTACAAAATTATTGATTTGAAATGACTTTTAATTTAATCTAGAATGATAGTGGGGTTTTCCCACTTTGTGAATGCTTATGTTAGATTGGTGCGCGGTACGCATTATATTGACACATTCTTGGTGTGATGTAGCGTGAGGGGATATGACGTCATATTTTGTTTAGTTTCAGAATTACTTATTTGAATTGATTTTTAATGTAATCTAGAATGATTTCCCTTGAACGAAAAAAACATGGTAAATTCATTGTTGAAAATTACGTTTAAATACTCACTCAAGTTTTTATAACTTGTTTTCTATTTTGATGATAATCATCTTCGAGATCAAAAACTATTTCACGCGCTTCTCCGAAACCGTCACCCGTTCCCTCCACCCCTAAAAGAGTCCCAACAATTTGTTCATGCTTAAATGATGACACGGTTTTTCAGGTCAAAAATAAATAAAATGAAATCCTCGCTTCTATTATTAGCGAGCCTTGCAAGGCATCATCGGATTGGTTTACATTTTTAAAAAATCATGTTAAGCCTGGTACCTATTGGAATTCAGGACGTGTTAGCGCATTTTCGTATTATGTATCAGTACTTATGTTAGATATCAGAATTATGTAGTTATCAGTAATTGTGTTTAGATTTTAGACATATTTTTATGAATTTTCTTGTGTAATGAATATACCTGACATTTTTTTATTTAAAAGTCATTTCTTTACATTTAAAAAAAAATATTATTTTCTCTTTAATCCAACTACAAGTCACCACAAATGATGACTTAAAACTCTCTAAACTTTTACACATATTCTAATGACGTCAACTAAAAAAAACCAACTAATTATTTTGCACCCTTTCGCACCACTCTTCAATGCCTGAAGAATTCTGCATTCGACTTCCGGCAATGGCGGCCGTTCTCTGCGCTAGTGTTACCTCTCGATTCGATATATTTTTTGGTAGTTTTAACGGGGTTTTTAAACGGATCGAGTAACTGAGTGTTGATGCACAAATGGCAGGTCAGGACATACAAAAAACATATATACCCCATGGGTCTAGGACTTATGGATTCTGTGATCAAGGGTGATGACAGACGGACGGACGGACGGACGGACAAAACGGGTGCAATAGCGATTTCGACATCTCGAAAATGCGCTAAAAACTGATTTCGGACTTGTTGGTTGTTAAACCTCGGCTATCAGTGACGTGGTGTCCATCCCTCCTTGCCATAGCCCCGTGCACCAACCCCGAGATTCGTTTGTCCACCCTCATTCGTTATTCATGGTCGGCGCCACTCTGGAGCTGCGTTACCCACCTCACGTGTGGGCGGCCGACAACGTTTATCAGCGTACGACGTAAACAACGTGAGCTGTAAAGAGTTGTTTTGTGTGAGCAGCGTATAAAAAATTCACACCCTGCGTGTAGGGAACACGCTGCCTTGTAGGAATACGCTCCGTGTTATAGCAGAGTTGCCAGAGACCGAGAATAACAACCAACTGGGGTGCTCATCGAAAAACACCACCACTAACGCTCACACGCCAGTTTACACCCCGCCCCCTTTCCACATATCCATCCCCAATTATGTCTTTGTTATTGTACCATCATATAGACAAGGTAGTTACAGTAATGTATCTAGGAGTACACCTCAAGAGACCGATCTGTCTCGTGTATTTATCACCGCTACATGAGCCACCTGCGTCCCCACCGCACCTTCATGAGCCATCTGCGTCCCCACCGCACCTTCATGAGCCATCTGCGTTCCCCACCGCACCTTTATGAGCCATCTGCGTCCCCACCGCACCTTCATGAGCCATCCGCGTCCCCACGGCACCTTCATGAGCCATCTGCGCTCTCAGCACAGCTACATGAGCCATCTGCGATCCAAGCACAGCTACATGAGACATCTGCACCCCCACCACTCCTTCATGAGCCATCTGCGCTCTCAGCGCATCTACATGAGCCATCTGCGTCCCCACCGCACCTTCATGAGCCATCTGCGTCCCCACCGCACCTTCATGAGCCATCTGCGCTCTCAGCACAGCTACATGAGCCATCTGCGATCCCAGCACAGCTACATGAGCCATCTGCGTCCCCACCGCACCTTCATGAGCCATCTGCACCCCCACCGCACCTTTATGAGCCATCTGTGCTCCCAGCACAGCTACATGAGCCCTGTTCGCCCCTACAGACCACCAGCCCCATGATTAGGAAATGAACAGTCACATGTCGAATGAACGATTAGGATTATTGCAATATTTTTAAGCCACCGACAACCACAAACAGTGAAATATAAACAGTGAGCAAGATGTGCCCCAAATACAACGTTGAATTCAATATCATGGTCCGATGTCAGAATAAGGGATAAAAACATAAGTGTACTTCACGTGTTTGAAACTACAAGCGACAATTCTGTCAGATATTTCAACTCCTTCCTTTCACTTACCAAGGCCCTTACCACTTTAAAATTTCGTAGTTTCCCCCCTCCCCCTACGCGCCACACAATGAATTATTTCCCTTGTTTCCTGTCTCAAATACAAGGTCATAACGGCTCCCAGTGCCTGACAACTCTTTCCTGATTACATGGCGTACTTTCCTCCCCACAGGACGGGGTTTTGTCCCCTTGGCGATCCTCACGTTTATCGGAAAACCCATAAACTCTGTACCGTCGGAAAGTGGTTCTTAAACAGGTTTTGAGGCGTGGGCCCTAGTTGCTAATGAAAGGTGGAATTCGGTGGTTAGGGAAATAGATACAACTAAGAAAAATCACTAACTCCTTGTCACATACGTTCCCTTTTGTTGCCATGTCTGGATAATTTTTACTTGTGCAATTAACAATATTCGTTTGTCTTATTTTTATCTTATTTTTATCTTATTTTTATCAAAGACGCTTTCTATAAAGAAGACTATTGCGTCCTAAGCTTGTATTTATAGCAGAGTTTGAGATGTTTTGGTTTTCCTAGATCAGGGCGCCACTTGAAGGATTATAGGTATTTGAACGTTATTAGTGGATAGGGGTCAAAGCATATCAGATGGAAATATAGACTGACTTGTGGGAGTAGACTAGGTGACTAGTGGCAATAGCTGACTAAAGGCACTAGACTAGATGACTAAAGGCAATAGACTAGATGACTTAAGGCAATATACTAGGTGGCTAAAGGCAATAGACCAAATGACTAAACGCCATAGACTCGATGACTAAAGGCAATAGACCAGATGACTAAATGTAATAGACTAGCTGACTAAAAGCAATAGAATAGCTGACTAAATGCAATCGACTAGATTACCAATGAAGCCCCCATCGTCCACTCCAGAGCACGACCATTTCCGACCCGTTTCCCTGACAACAAGAATCATCTCCCTTGGCTATCACGTTAATAAAGTCTCTCCCGTCTATTCCAGCTCCATAAAACATTCTTTGAAATATCCAACACTCGTGATGTAAGCCATATGTCTTCCGGGGATGTGAACGGCGAGACGAGCGCAAAGCGAGGGGAAAAAATCTCAAAGGCGGGATTTCTCCCCGGGAACAAATCGTAAATCAATAATGTATTGCATACGATTACATGTACTGGTATATTTACATTGCCAAGTGTTTTATGATTTTGGGGAATTGTTACTATTTGAACAGTAAAAAAGAAAGAGGGCAAAAAGAATGGAAATGGGGAGCGCAAAAGTATATTTTGTCAATTTCGTTATCAGTATAGAAAATACGCTAATTTTGTTATCATTAAAGATAATCCGTTAATTTTGTTCTCAATAAACAAAATCCGTTGATGTTGAAATCAATATAGAAAATTCATTGATTTCTTTATCAATATATAAGATCTCTTAATTTAGTCCTAAGGTATGGGTCCAGATATTGAAAATAAATGTTGTAATGCTGTTGACGTCAATTGAGTCGCGCGTAGACCATTAACAACTGATCGTCCGTACAAGAAATAGGGAGTCAAGTTTGTATGTCAATACCAATAATGATACACATGTATTCAAGAGAGTTGGGCTAATACAAGGATTACGAGAAGTGTTAATACTGATATACAAAAGATAAACAATAAAATCCCTACTTTCCAAAAGTCTCTTATCTTATCTGTTACAGACGCTCCATCTATATAGAAGATTATTAAGTCACGCAGGCCTACGCTTATCCATGGTTCATGTCTAAGCTTGCATTTTTATTAGAGTTTTAAATGTTGAAAGTGTGTTGGTTTTCCTGGTTTCAGCGGGCAATCCTTCGACGTCCAAATTCCGGACGCGAAGAAACGAGGATCTGTATGTTTTTGTTCTTGCATACGGAACAAGAAAACTGTTTTTACCCCTATGTCTATCTGCATGGTTGTCTTAAATTATCCTTGTGTTCTATTTCAGCTAGAATTTTTTGCTTTTATTTTTTTATTATTACTTTAAGCATTGTTCTTTTATCCTGTAGTGTTTCAAGGTTTAATGGTTTAACTAATGGTGTTATTCTTGTCAGTTTTGAATATTCTCCAGTGATGAATTTGGCAGCTCTTTTTAAAATTTATTTCTAGTCTGTCAATGTTTTCTTTGGTGGATGAGTCCCATGCAAAGAAGCATATTCTAGTACAGGTCTCATCAAATTTACGTAGCATTTAGTTTTATACTATTAATACATCTGTTAAAAGTTTCTCTCTATAAAGCATTCTAATTAGTTAATTTACAAGGGTATTCAATGATTGTTTCTCATTTATTATTACTTTTAACTTCTAAGTATCTTTAGTTTGGTATAGTTGTCGGAATATATCCATATGTAAGCCTATCCCTTTAAAACCTAATGTCCCATAGACCAAGGGTGACGTCATAAACCATAAAACCCCATTTTCCAGCTCTCAATCCCGACACAAGCCAATTATTACATTCTTACAATTCACCAAGGTAAAAGTCGTACATAGACCTCAGTACATATAGAACATAGACCCAGTGATATGCGCTAGCCACATGTTAGACCACCATGCCCCCAGTACACCAGACATACACCTATATATGTCCCAGTACACCAGACATACACCTATATATGTCCCAGTACACCAGACATACACCTATTTATGTCCCAGTACACCAGACATACACCTATATATGTCCCAGTACACCAGAAATACACCTATATATGTCCCAGTACACCAGACATACACCTATATATGTCCCAGTACACCAGACATACACCTATATATGTCCCAGTACACCAGACATACACCTATATATGTCCCAGTCACCATCTGCGCTCCACGGCGACACTGTCGGCAGGGGCGATAATCACCTTGGAACCGGTGGTGTTCTCTATATTTCCTGGTTGTCTATTTATTATGGCCCCTGTCATTCCTGATGAAACGGAGAGGACAACAAATCGATGGCAACTCCCTGGGTGGCGCCCCCAAGAGAGACAAGCACGATATTAAGAATGAAATTTTCTCTGCTGCAACATGGGTTCCGGTTCTTTGGGGTGTTGAAAGAAAAAAAATAGACGTTTGATGAACACGTACTGGGGATTGGGTCCTAGGTGTAATAGAGTTATGGGTGTCTGGATACACGTGGGGGTGTCTGGATAAACGTGGGGGTGTCTGGATACACGTGGGGATGTCTGGATACACGTGGGGATGTCTGGATACA
>MUZC01000278.1:11499-25279 GCA_002072015.1 Radix auricularia | reverse complement strand
AATAAACATTCATATCATACTAACTACATAAATGACAATACATATATATAATTCCTGAGAAAAAGACCCCCTTTGGCCCCTAGATTTTTTTTTAAAAAAAGGTCGACTTTAGGAGTATATTAAGTAATTTATAATCTCTACATTCTTATTTATTTGTTGAGTTAACTGTAAAATGCAATAAAAAGGGCATTTTCCATTTATTGGATCTTATATTGCCATGTAAAAAAAAAACATGCACATTAAAAGAGAACTTGCTTCCCATCTAATTTAAGCCCGTCAGTCCCACTGATTTGTCCAACTTACATGGTTTATAACTTAAAGACAAATCCAGACACTGCTTTCCCCTTTGTAACTATATATTTCTATGCTGTAACTTAATGACTCTACTCCAAACAATAGGAACACAGGGTGCTTTTGACTGGCACACCATTACAGAACAACACTGAAGAGTTATACAGTCTTCTCAACTTCCTCAGTCCCAATAAGTTCAACAGCGCAGAGAGTTTTGTCAAAGAGTTTGGTGACCTGAAGACTGAAGAGCAGGTGGACTCTCTAAAAGAAGTGAGTAGTTTGCCTACCACTGAGAAGTGCCTATGATTGAAAGTTTCTTTTGTTACTTTACAGTACATTTATAGCAAAAATAACCTGAAAGAGGATTCTGATAGGTGGCACCTAGCTCCTCGATGTTGAGGCTATTAGAATTTGAAGGCATTAAATTGTAATAGTTAACAAAAGTCTGGTACAGTTTTATGAGTTGTGAGAAATGGTTATTTATCTTTTCCAAGAACAAAAATCATGTGTTTACATTGTGGTTTAGGGATGGGTAACGGTGAACCATTTTCTGCACTTAATTTAAATTATGATGTGCTCTATTAATAATTCTTTTTGTAACCACTTTGACTTTAGATCTTAAAACCAATGATGCTAAGACGTCTCAAGGAAGATGTAGAAAAAAACCTAGCCCCAAAAGAAGAAACCATTATAGAAGTAGAATTAACCAACATACAGAAGAAATACTACCGTGCTATCTTGGAACGCAACTTTCAGTTCTTGTCAAAGGGAACTTCTAGTGTTCCTAGTCTGATGAATACAATGATGGAACTCAGGAAGTGTTGCAACCATCCTTACCTCATCAATGGTAACTACTCATTTGTTAACCTACATTTCTCATGTAGATTTCAATTTATTTACTTTCTAATTTTTACAGTTACTATAACACATGAGCAAAGAAAAAAGGGATTCTACAATTTTTCATTAAAAAAAAACAAACATTTTTTAATACATTTTTTATCTGGAAACAAATCTACTAGGTGCTGAGGATAAAATTCTAGAAGAGGCACGGGAGAAAAACGCTGATGACCCAGATATGATGCTCAATGCTATGGTCCAATCTAGTGGCAAGATGGTTCTCATGGACAAACTTATGCCAAGACTCAAAAGTTCTGGCCACAAAGTTCTTATCTTTTCCCAGATGATTCGTGTTTTGGACATCATTGAAGACTACTTGATACAGAAAAAGTGAGACCAATAATTTTCATCTTCTTAGAATAGCTACTATCATCTGCTCCTTGCCGTATTTTATTTCTTTATCACTGAAGGATTATTTTCATGCACTGTTGTGAACATCGTCATTCTAATTACTGACTGTGTTTTCAGGTACTTGTATGAACGTCTGGATGGTAGGATCAGAGGAACAGTTCGACAAGAGGCAATTGATCGCTTCTCTAAACCAGAGTCTGACAGGTTTGCTTTTCTCCTCTGTACACGTGCTGGTGGTCTGGGCATCAATCTGACAGCTGCTGACACTGTGGTCATATATGACTCGGACTGGAACCCACAGAATGACTTGCAGGTACTTAATTCATCTTTGGAAATATCAACTGAAATACTGATACGTACAGTCGAAACCGCTTAAGTCGACGGCGTTGGGGTATGAAAAATGGCATCGACATAACCGATGATCAAGTTAAAGCGAAAACCAATATGGCGGCAAAATATTAGCATGCGCTTGTAATTTCTTTATGTACGTGTTGTGCGTTAATTAGTGATGGGACGATTAATCAGAGTCGTATCGGAATATCGGGACCCTATTTCTTCACTCTTTCTTAAGGTTGTTAAGACCGTTCGTTTTTAAAGACCGTTTAAGTTTAAATATAACGCCGTTTTGCGGTGATTCCCAGATTGAGCGATACTGTGCCTTCGAAGCCACTTGCTTGATTTTCCTTACAAGCTACACAAATAAGTAACCTACACATAACCTCATTGTCCCCGAACCATTCTCTTCCTAATCATCTTCTTTGGGTCCGTCCCCTCAGTTTACAATGGACTCAGAATGGTCTATCGTGACCTATATATGACTCATGACAAAGTGAACTCTTTTCTATATAAACGTACACAAATAAATTAGGTACTCCTTTTGAACTTTTGAACCTTCAACTTTGACATATTTTAATTAATTTTAACCAATAGTTAAATGGCTTTTGCACACGGCAACTTCTTATGAATGAAACAATGAGAACAAAGCAGTAGTACAGTACATGTAATAGTCAAAATGAGGTTGAAGGATGAATGGTTGTCAATGACAACAAGTCTGCACACGGTACATTTTATTATTCCATACGATCCCTTCCCTTGGTTATAAAAAAAATCATAGCTAACATTTTCAAAAGCTGGCGATTGGTCATGGGGATCGAGATAACCAATGTTAAGTGGCAAATTGGACCCTTTTTTGTGCTCGTGTTATGAGGTTTCGGCGACTTAAAAAAATCGAATTAAACGACGAGAAAATGCTAAGACAAAGAGAGAATTTGGCGGTTCCAATAAAAAACGTCGACATAATAGGGTGGTCGAGCTAACCGAGCTCGAGGTAAGTGGGTTCGACTGTATATAAATTCATGATGTGTTTGAAAGACATATGTTTGGAATATAAAGCTTTCTATACTTTTTAGATATTTACCTTGCTCTTTTAACTTAAATTTAGATGGGAACAAATTAAACCTTTTTAAATCTTTGGTTTTACCTGTAACCTTGTCATGAAAATTTTAATAAGCTACATTTGTGTTTACAGGCTCAAGCTCGTTGTCATCGAATCGGTCAGAGTAAAGCAGTGAAAGTGTATCGTCTGATCACCCGAAACTCCTATGAGAGGGAAATGTTTGACAAGGCCTCATTAAAACTTGGTCTGGATAAGGCTGTTCTCCAGTCCATGGGTGGGGATAAACCTGTAAATCCAGTAAGAACTTTTCAAATGAATTGCTTAAATACAATAACCTTGTTACACATAATGGAAAATTGTGTGTTGTAGGAGGGAATTTGCTACTGCATCCTATTTTTAAATATACACAATCTGGAATTATTGCAAAGAAAAATTATCTCAGGCTAAGATATTACAGTTTTGATGTTAAAATGTTTTTAAAAAATCATTCATGGTACACACTTCCCCGCTTTGAAAGTGCTGCACAAGGATAAAATGCCCAAGGTGTTTACCTAAATACATTTTTCATTTTAGGCAACTCAGATGACAAAGAAAGAAATAGAAGATCTCCTCAAGAAAGGGGCTTATGGAGCTTTGATGGAAGATGACAATACTGGAGACACCTTCTGTGAGGAGGACATTGATCAGATCCTACAGAGAAGAACCAAAGTTATACAGATAGAATCAGAAGGAAAGGGATCAACATTTGCCAAAGTATGTGTACTGATGGTTTTGTGGAAATAACCTATTTACAGAAATAGGTCTTGATATTTTATTGTAAGTCAAACCTCCCTAAGGATATTTTTAAAAACTTGAAATTTCTGTTTCAATCAGGCAAGTTTCACCATGACTGAGAATAGAACTGACATTGACATCAATGATCCTAATTTCTGGCAGAAGTGGGCCAAAAAAGCAGATATTGACACGGAGCTCAGTAACAAGAAGGTATTTATTTATTTATTGTGTTATTCATTATATTTAATTCCTTGCATTAAAATTGATCTTCATCAATTAAATAAATAACATTACATAAGTGTTACAAAATAAATAATTAGCATTGATTTCCATAACAAATGTGTTAAACATCAATAAACATTTACCTTTACAACAGACTGAACTCATCCTTGCTGAGCCCCGCCAAAGGCGACAAACTAATCGTTATGGAAATGATGAGGGGACTATGGAAATTAGTGACCTTGAATCATCATCTGGAAGTGAGGATGAGAAAGGGAATAAATCTAAAAAGATGCGAAAAACTCGAAGCCAACGAAGAAATCAAGATGAGGATCTGGATTACGCTAATGATATTCCTGGAGACAAATATGACAGATCAGAATGCTTTAAGGTGGAAAAACTTTTACTTGTGTATGGGTAAGTTCACTTGCACTTTTTCCTTTTTAAATAAAGTGTTTATCCTCTACTGGTCAGGGCAGCCAAAAGCACCTTTGCTGTTATTGGACTAAAGTGTCCATATTATTTTATTTATTTTTTCCAAAATCTAGGGGGACTTCATTTTGTTCACATACAGTATATTTTAGTCTTTTAAACATTTTTTTTTGTTAGAGTTAGTGTATGAATCTTTGAGTGATGATGGAAAAACGCTTAATTATATTTTAAAATTTTTTAACCTTTAATGCCCCAGAAGGTTTTGGCAAAACTACCGCCTCAATCCCGTAAGGAATCCCATATTGCAATCAAAATGTATTTGTTATTATAGTCATACTGACATCATTTTTAAAAATAAGAATAGTTATTTTACGTAACCAAAAGACCGTCTTGACTTTCACAACTATTTTTACCTGTAGCTTAGAACTATTATTTTTATAATACAATGTCCCAAAAATTCTTTCCAGTGCTGAGATAGAAAATGAATAGAAATATGTGCCCAGTAACATACACTGATAAACTCAATCAAAAAAATATTGGCTTAAACAATTTATTAATTGACAAATAAACTGTGTAAATAAATTATCGTATCAGTGACATTCAAATAACATAAATGAAATTTATAACTGTACAGGTGGGGCAGATGGTCTGACTTGATTAAACATGCTCACTTCAAGAGAAGACTTTCTGAAGATGATGTCATCATGATTGCAAGATCCATTGTAAGATTTATTTCCACTTAATTTGTAGATCAAATATGCATGCAATGCCTTTGTTTTATGATTATGATAATAAGTTGTATTTAATCATGATTGGAAGATTCCTTGTTTTTCCACACTTATGTTTAGTTGAAATATACTTACACCAATTTTCTTTTATGTTTATGCTACAAGAAGAAAAAAAAATATTTAACCCCACTTTTTTTATACATATATTTACCAGTTGGCCCATTCTCTAAAGTTCTACAAGGGTGATGACAAAATTAAAAACTTTATATGGGACCTCATTTCTACAGGAAAAGAAGGAGAGTTAAAGAATCATTCAGGTAAGCATGTCATTTATATTTAAAAAGTTACATTATTTCTTGGATTAATACTTTTTATAAAAAGGCAGAAAACAAGCCATACAAAGTAAAATGAGTAACAAGATAATTTAATGCTTTGAAAAACGAGGCAGATGAATCTAAAGGAAACATAATCTTCTAGCCTTTTCGAGCTTACAAGAAGAAAAAACATGTAGGAACAAGACATTTATATAATAGTCAAAAATGTAAACATACTTTTAAACATAATTTTAAGCTTAAAGATCTATTTAACCAAGAAAATTACTGTTTAACTTTTAAATTGACAAAGCGTTGTGATGCGCACTTTGTCGCTAATACCAAAGCATTGTAAAGCGCGCTTCGATAGAACTCTCTTGAGAAACGAAATTACAGAAAATAAAAACTCTTCAGCGCGTGAAAAAAGGTGTTTTTGACTTCCGGCAATGGCGGCTGTTTCCCTCACTAGGGTTATCACTCTATTCACGAAGTTTATTTGTAGTTTTTACGGGGTTTTCATTTGAAGATGCGTTATTGCTATACTTTATTATAAAATAATAGTACTAAACTACAGATTAAATTAGTATGACACTCAAGATCTGTCAAGATAAGTATACTTAGAAATTTTATTAAAAATGTAACCTAATTATAGAAATTAATAATTCGAAATTATGAAGATATCAAGTTAATAAACTAATTTTCTATGACAATTTCGTGTTTACTTCTAGTGCCACGCCGCCATATTTACTAATTAATTCAGATTTCCAATTTTAGTTTCTAGTACTCGATTCGTACCCAGATCCGGCAAATAGTACATCTAACTATTCGGATTTGGTATCCGGTAGAAAATGTCTACCCAGTTGGTCCTTAACAAGAATGGTTATATTACGTATCCAAAAGGCCGTCTTTGAGTTTAATAATATTTTTACCAGTAGTAAAAGTAAAAACTACCACAAAACTTTGCGAATCGAGCAATGACATTAGCGAAAACAAACACGCCATTTCTGGAATTTGACTAAAGCTTCTCTTCTAAATGAAGTTTCTATTTTCTTTGATTTCATTACTAAAGAGAACGCTATGGAGGCGTGCATTACCGCACTCTGGGGCGTTACACATTAAAGTTATCTTAATTGCAATTGTTAATATTTGGTGGTACATTCCCATGATGACTTGTCATGCTAATACAAAATGAGTCTGTAATAAGATAAGATGTGCTTGTCTTTGAGACTTGAAATGTGTGAAGTTAAAACTAGACTGAGGATTGTTCGTTAAAACTGCTTTAACTTTTTGGCTCTGATTTGTGTAAGTGAATGTAATCTTTGAACTGACACAAACATTTGATTGTTAGGCTATTTTAAGAAATTGCACCAGTTTTTTCAAAAAAGTAGCTATTCATGGTGTAATTATTATTGTGATTTTTTTTAATAATGAAAAATATTAGGATTATCAGCTCCAGTGCCACGTGGTCGAAAGGGGAAGAAAAGAAAAGAAAATTTGAACTTCCTAGAAGATCAAGATAAACCATTAGACTTTGACCCTGAACTAGTTCTGGACAATGGCTACAAGAGACATCTACACAGACATTCCAACAAGTTAGTGATTTTTTTTCCCAAAAAAATAGTCTTTGAAATCTTTATTGAAAATTAGTAAATTCATCATATCATCGTCAATAAATGTGATTTTTAAAATAGTTTCAATTTAAAGAAAATGTTTTCAGAATAATTGTTCGTTACTTATCTAAACTTCTTCAATTATTTCAATTTTGTAAAACAATCACAATAAAGATTTTGTTATCTTGTAATACTATCATTCTAAATCTTTGAATAGCAATAAAGTAAAAGACTATCAGATATTTAAGTAATTTTACCCATTGTTTGTGCAGGGTGCTGCTCAGGGTCAGATTACTCTATTACATTAAACAAGAACTCATTGGGGAAGAAGCAGAAAAAGTGTTCCAAAATATTCCTCATACGTAAGTTGATAAAAATTCTCAGCACTCTCAAGTTTGGGATTTCACTCTTTATCTTTTAAAAAATAATCATTAAACGTTCGATTGAACATGAAACATAATTTTAACAAGTTATCCCTTGTCTTTCTGTTTTGTTTTATTACGTTCTTGTTATAAATGAACAAAGAAATTAGCTGTATTATGTTTATTATAAACAAAATTAGATTTGTTTGTGGATTTCTGCACTGAGATATCTGCTATTTACAAATCCTCTCTCTTTAAATTCATGTATATGTGCTGAGATGCAAGCTTTATCAAACAGTCCGTTTTGTTACCTTATTTTAATTCATGTGACATCTGTACAGAGAGATCAGCATTCCACAACCTATTTTAGAAGGAGAAGTCCCTGTCCCATGGTGGGATGAAGAAGCTGACAAATCTTTGATTATTGGAGTGTTTAAGTATGGATATGAAAAATACAATTGTATTCGCTCTGATGCTTCCCTTTGCTTCTTGGCAAAGTGCGGACCTCCAGATGGGGCGGCACTTTTGGCTGAACAAGAGGATGACAAGTAAGTACTCATCTTTGTTCACCTAAGTTTTGCGTAGAATATTGACATAATTTAAATTTGTAAAAAATGTTGGTTTTTTTGTCCATCTTGAGTGCCATTTAACATTGTAAGTACTAAGTATTTTTTCTCAACGGGTATCTTTCTTTTAAATACTGGTGTAAGAACATTCCCGTGATGACTTGCCATGCTAATACGGATTGGGCCTCTAATGAGATGAGATGTGCTTGTCTTTGAGGCTTTAAATGAGTTGAAATCTAAGCATGACTGAGGATGAATTCTTGCTTGATTAACCTTTTTGAGAAGACGGGGTCAATCTATAGGCTCAGGTATGTTGGGAAAGAAATATGAAAGGCCGATGTATCAAAGGAGGTCACTAGGGTTATTAGGGCAATATTATTATGAAGCTTTGGTTTAATATCAGGGGTTCTAAACTTGATATAGATAACCCCTAAGAATTTTTAGAAAAACAGTGTATCAGCATTTAAGGCCTTTTTTTTACACCAAAATTCTTTGAACATTTTGGGAAAGAGTCATGGGTATGCTTATAACTTTCTCAGTGAAACAGAACTCAAGATAAGGCACTAGATAATAGATGTGTCCCAAGCAATGGTGAAGAAATGTGTTCATTTTGTATTTACTGAAAATATCCTAAAGGCAGAAAGTAAGCAAAAACCATGTGTCAGAAGGGCCCCCATTGGCCTTTCCTCTCAAAACTTGAGTGTTAGAACTTACTTAACTTTTTACCTTAATGAAATTCACACAGATATAGGTAAATCATGTTTAATTCACAGGTCAAAAAAAAAATTTGGGATCCATAAATAACGATAATTAGACGACTCATTTGCATATTAGTGAATATTATGATTTCAATTACAAAGATTTTATTAGTTTATTCATTTTCCTACAAGAATATATGATTATATATATGTAAATTATTGGGGTTTTTAAAAAATAAATTTTAAAGTGTAGCCTCTAAAGGGTTAAACCAGGGGTGAGCAAACTACAGCCCGTGGGCCATATGCGCTGCTACGGAGTTCTTTGCAGCCCGCGGTAATATAGAGAAGTTCCATAAATTTATATTAAACATGGATGTTTGTACTTGAATTATGATACAATTTGATTAGGTGCGGCCCCTTGATGTTTCATTTCATACTAATGCGCACCTCGTCCTAAAAATTTTCCCCACCCTAGGTTAAACAATACTCATGTTTTAGTGAACTTGCTTCTACTGCCATTCTTGTTTGTTAATTACTATTTTTAAACTACCGCTACAATTTGTACTGACTTAGTCAACACCAACTTTATGAGAGAAATGTTTTCTTTTTTCTTCAAATCAGAGATGATGATGANTCCTAACAAAGAGTTCACAGGGAGAGGGGAAGGCCAAAGAATGCAGTTAAACATAAAAGTATAAAATAACCCCCTAAAGCATCTAGAAAGAAAAGCGCTTGGCTGAATGAGGTCCTCTAGTGAATGGGTGGCTTAAGTAAGTGCAGCTCTGCTTGGCTTTAAACCTAATAAAAAATATTAAGTATTAATCTTTGCATGAGATCATTTTTTTAAACTTGTCAATAAGGGTTAAATGTCCTTTAACGTTCAGCTCCATACTGTTACCTTACTGGGACCATTTAGATTTTTTTTAAATTTAAAAGGTTATANAAACATTTGTTGCTCATCATTTGTTGATGGAATCTTCCAATAATTGTTCCAGTTACCAACTAATTCAGGAGTACCACTTTTAACACATGGTGTGTTTCACCAACAGTTGTCAGCAGTAGGTCCAGATGGACAAGTACGAAACTTTACAGTCAGTCAGACAGGTAATATTTTGTCTTTGGAGGGTTGTCTAACTTAGGTCTCAGGATTTTGCACAATTTCAGGGATCTCATGTTTAATAGTGGGGGCGCGGTGGTTTAAGTAGTAGGGTGGTGGACTACCCAACCTCTGCAAGAATTCGTATTCGCTTGTTCGAGCCGTTGTACCGGCAAGGCCCCCGGGGCATTGTGCTCACCAGACAATCCCATGCTTGTTAGTGGGCAATGAAACTTGTGGAAGCTACTTCACTTGCCCCCATGGACATTCATGGTCTGTAAGGGATCAATCTTCATGTATCTAGGGCGTACGGTGGCTGGGAGGCTGACATATTGTGAGCCACGGGTTCGAGTCTTTGTTGAGGCAGGGACTTGTTTCTTAGGCTTAATTAAGCCTGTCCCGAGTCTATCTAGGGTACCTGGTATAATTTGTTCTTAAGTAAAAGTGCCTGGGGATTGTTGTAGCCACACAGTCCTCTTGTTTGTTGTGGCCTCAGAAACATGTGAACGCTGCTTCACGTGCCCCTTAGGCCAGCATGGTCTGAAAAGAGAACTTAACTTTAATTTACTAATTTTTAAAATTCTATGCATTCTAAATTGGTGAAAAATTAAAATAATGATAGATATAATTTTTTATTAGTTTTTATCAAGTTTAAAACTTAACAAACGAAAAAATAATGTAATAAAACTGAAAGACGAATGCAATCTTTTTAAATGACTTCATGCAGTTTTCCTTATACTGTCTGCTTCGGTTTTAGGTGATGGTCAGTTTATAGCCCTCGGGCTTCCAACTCAACAGCACTTGACCCAATTTCAACAACATTCCGGCCAGCTGATGATCCAACAACAGCATCAGACACTCCGTTTGCCTCAACAACAGCAACAGATTAGGTTAACACAGCAGCAATAGCTGCAGCTACAGCAGCCAAAGTTGCTCCAGGGTCAGATATTACCAACTCAAGTAACCAAAGCCCAAGGGGTGAGCTCAGTCACAATAATTTTAGCCTCTTTCGTTTTTTGAATATTCTTATGAAAATGTTAATTTATAGACTAGTTTTCTTTTTCATCTTCTTCTAAATTATTTGTTTGAAAAGTCTAATTTTTGGTTTTGGGGGTGGGGAGATTGGTATAAAGCTGGGGTCTCCAAACTACGGCCCACAAACCAGATGCTGCCCGCGAGGCCCTCTCATCCGGCCCCTAGAGGCCTTTCAATCTTTAAAAAAAAGATACTTTTTTTACCTGTAGTTTACCACAAAACTTAGTAGTTGGGGGTTAGTAGTCTGCCCCCAAAATCCTGTTTGACTGTTAAACGCGGCTCTCCGGCAGAAAAGTTTGGGTATCCCTGATGTAAAGTAACTAACCTGTTATTTTCAAGAGTAATAAGTTACATTAACCAAATACCTATTTAGTTTTGGGCTGATGTTATTAGAATGTAACAGTGTCCTGTAAAGTATGATAATCTATGTGATACAGGTATAGCAGATATTTTCTCATTTGGTTTGACTTTTTGCAGGGTGTTCATCAAAACTTAATACAGCTGGATGGTAAAGCAGACACTAGGTCATCAGATGATGAAGATTTTGATGAGGACGACAAAGATGATGATGACAAAGAGGATGAAAACGAGGAGGAGGGGCCAGGTGAAGAAGAGGCAAGTTAATTTTTATTTGATTTTTTAAAAATTACAATATTGAAAAAAACTTGTTTAAAGTATTACATCATTTGTGTGCTTTTCTTTCTGCTTAGTAAAAACAAATTTCACAGCTGAAATCGGGAACACCTTACCGCTACAAAAGATTTACAGATTTTATCACTGAAAATGTAATCATAATGTAAAACCAGTGTTCATTTACTAAGCCTTATTAAATGTTCTAAATTGTTGCTGTGGGATGAAATAGGACTCATTGAGATGTTATTTAGACAATATCCAAAATGGTTTTGAGAAATATCCTAATAATTTGAAATAAGCTTGTTAATGGTTAATCGGTTAGCCGGTCCTCAGATCAGGACCGGTCATCTTTATTCAGGACCGCGTAACCGAAAAGAAAAAAAAAAAACTAGCGGTAACGTCGTGAAAAAAACAACACAAGCCGAAACGCGCCTCGCTTTGTCACAGTGATTAAAAGCGATACCACGATCCAGCTGACAAGTAGGTTGGCCTTGCTTCACTGAAGTTCACAACTAATAATACTAGCTACTGTTAAAGAATGATTTAAAAAAAAATAATTAATTTGCTTAGTTGTCGAGGCACTGTGACTGTACGAGAGCTAACAAAGTGCTCGTTTGATGTCAACAACGGTCAAGGCCGAGGCTGTTTCTATTTATATTAATTATAGTCTGTTTTTTATAAAGACAAAGAAAGCTATAAAAGCATATGACCCCGTGACCTATCGGCATTTTCTGATCACCGGTTTATATTCTGTTTCTATGTATATTAATTATAGTCTGTTTTTTTATAAAGACAAAGACAGCTATAAAAGCATATGACCCCGTGACCTATCAACATTTTCTGGTCACCGGTTTATAGTCTGTTTCAGGCATTCAAAAAAACTTATCGGCGCGCATCGCTGAGTGAAGTACATGTACCTATAATACGAGAGTTATTTGAAAGACGTAGCAAAGATACCGGCCGATTAATCAGCCCACAAATTCGAGTTCGGTCTTTTAGTTTTAGTGACAGTTTTCCTGCTAGTCAAAGGAATTTGACGTAAGATTACCAAGTTTAATAGTACGGCGAGTGTAGCTCAAACCCTATTTGAACAGAAAAAAATGGGGAGGGGGAACGTGTGCGCAGCAAAATTCAATTATTCTGGCGAGTGATGTTTGAAAATTATTGTTTTTTTAAAAATAAATTCCATTTTATCATCAGTGTTTACTCCGTAAGCTTTATAATTTTATTATTATTAATTTTAATACGCGAGTTGACCGGCATCACACTCAAGAGAGGTAAACATGACGTCACAACAAACGGGGCAGGGTTGGTTTTTGAAACTAATGAAAAATACCTCGCTAATTTTAACGAACGATTGAACAGGTCCTCTTATTTAGAACAGTGAACTACGAGTCCTCAAAATAAATTATAAAAAAGGACTATTGACCTTCACTGTTAAATGCCTTGAATTGAGGGCAATGCAGAAAAAGCTGAACGCAAGCGAGGCAAGCAAGTGGCTTTAATGCCAATCAGACGACACCAGGCGACAACATTCTCTTGTTAATTCTCAAAACATAAGGGATATAAGGACGAGCCGTTAATTTGTAGTGCCCCAGTTGAATTACAGACAAAAGTGATGCTCCAAAATTTTAATAAGGATGATGATAAAATGAATATGGTTCACATTTACAGAGCTAATGTCTATCTTTCCAGTTTATTGGCATTGTTGGAGAGGTTATTGAATAACTAACCATATATTAGGAGAGAGTTCCAGTGTAAGTCAAGATGTAGAAATGAATAGTTTCTTTGATGGTTTAAGAAAGTGTTTTCAATGTGAGATTTTTGTGTTTCAGGACCCGTTGAACTCAAACGATGATGTTAGTGAAGATGACCCAAATGAACTGTTTGATACCGACAACGTAGTTGTGTGTGAATATGACAAGTTGGGTCATTGTAGGCTCAGCTGTTTAAAAACGTTTAAAATTTTTACACTCTTTTGTTTTTTCTCTTTCTGAAAGAATTATCCATTGGGAATTTTGTCATGCCCTACCATGCTATCTTTAAACGTGAATAACTTTAATTTTTTTATCAGATAATAATATTTTGGTATTGAATTAGGTGAAAAGAAGGAGCTTTCAGACATTAAAGACTCATGTTTTTATAAAATACTATGACTTTTTTTTTTTTCAAATAAAAAAAACCAACAAATTTTTTTATAAAACCTTATTCAAAGTCACACAAAATGTATAGATTTTTTTTACGAACTCCATTCATAATTACAGCACACAGAAATAAGTTCACATTATATTACACATAAAATATAACTTTAGAACTCCATTCATAATTACAGAACACAGAAATAAATTCACATTATATTACACATAAAATATATCTTTAGA
>MUZC01000026.1:326808-363529 GCA_002072015.1 Radix auricularia | reverse complement strand
AAATACAACTTTAAAACGCAGTGGTTCTCATACCCCTGACAGGGAGGTGTGAATGAAATTTGAAGAATTATTGTAACCGAGCCTAGATTCTACTTCTCGGGCGGGAAGAAAAAAAAAGGAATATGGCCTTCGAGATTCTAAGGGGGTAATAAAATAAAAGTACACCGGCTTACAATCAGTTTAAGAAATGATCTGTGAAACAGTTACTTGACAACAGGCCCCATTCCCCACACACGCAAATACTTTTTTAAAAAAAAGATAGTGCGATGCAAGAGGATGCACCGCAGGCGAACAGTTGATTTTTTAAAATAATAATAATAAAAAAAAAATGCTGGGCGCAGTGCTACACGGTGTCTACTGTAACTTTTAGTAAGTCCATTAACCGATGCTCGTAGGGGGTCCCTAATGATTTCATTAGAACTTTCTAGGGGCTGGGTAGACCTGGCGGGTGCCCCTATTCTCTTCAAGGTCAGCGGAGGACTTTCTTATCGTTATTCATTCATCATTCTTATTGTGACTTTGCGTGGGCTCGATCCAACGCCCCTTAGCTTGTGAGGCGAGCGCACTATCGACTTTGCTATACAGCCGCTGATGTCTTCTGTGCTATATTTTAAAATTTCAGGAACTAAACCAAAAAGTCTTCACATTGGTTATCTGATTTATTTCTAGGAATGGGGGAAATTTAACTTTCCCTTTAACATCCTTTCTCACTCTGTCATAGCTGCCACCCTTTTTTCCACCATCATTCCCCCACCTCCTTCATTGATGTCCCTTGTTATCTATTTCCTATTGTACGTACCAGTAAACAGCGAGACAGACGTTCCACCAGTGCTAATGATTCAAAGAATCTAAAGATCCGGGTATTTGTAAACCTAAAAGAAATAGAAAACCGGAAGCGAAAGCCCCCCTCGCCCCCGCCCCCAAACCAGACAAATGCGCCCAAACACACATTAAAATTCAATTTTATGAAAATAAGCAGAGTCTTGACTGGACTCTGTAAAGCTGAGAATTACACCATGAATCAGAGCTTTTCAAAGGTAGGCTAATTTTAAAAAAAAAGGAAAATCTCTACAGTGGATTACTGTTTCCACCTTATGAAGCCTCTAGAACACATTTTTTTCCTCGCTGACTGTCCTTCCTAACTTACTAGGCGCAAATTCTCTCTCTCGCCCTGCATATCGGTCTATTATTCGACCTCCCTCTATATAGGGCATCTATTCTTCGGCTTCCCACTGTTTCGGGCATCTATTCTTCGACCTCCCTCTGTAAAGTGCATCTATTCTTTGACCTCACTCTGTATAGGGCATCTATTCTTCGGCTTCCCACTGTTTAGGGCAACTTATTCACATTCTCACACACAATTAGGATTCGACTATTTCTACTTCTCGTCCAAGTCTTTTGCACATATTTCTCTCTTGCACACTTCGTCTTAATAACAACACACACAGAATGCAACTTCAAAATATTTTGATGTATATTTTGTTGCCTTACAAAAGCCTTGTTGAATTCTATTTCTCTATAAACGCATTAACATCCTCCTAAAGTATCACAACAAATAATCACAAACACAAATAGATATAACACATTTGAATTTTTAATAAAGAAAATGACAATAATAGCAATTTGCACCCTTTATAATTTTTCACAAACGTGGTCTCTAAATCTTTTTGATATGTATTTTTTTTTAAAAATGTGATTGAAAAAAAAATACAACAGTCGTTCTCTAATTCCTACCGCTCATTTTCTAAATATGAAAATTTGTTAATCGGCTGTGTAATCTGGAAAATTGTGGTAAATCAATATTTTTAACTAGATACGACCCACATCGTAGCGTACGCCGCAGACTCGCTTAAAGATGGTGCAAAGTTGGGTTGGGGGGGAGAAACAAACAGCAGAACAAAGAAATGAAGACAACGCTTGTGAATGTCTGTGGAAAGGGGGACCACCGACGCATTGTTGGTCTCGTGACATGCGCACTGCGGTTGTTGCTATCTGCCCCCACCCCACCAGCATCACCTTCATTTGCCAATCATAAACTGAGATTGGTCGACTCTAGCGAGGGTCATTCGTCAAGCTTATTTGCTCGCGTCCTGTGATGTGATTGTCCTAATTGCTGGTGAATTACATATAAATATATATTTTGATTATTTGATCTGAAATAATTTAAATTAAGCTTTCGTTCATGTTATTAGTAACATAAAGAACAGCACATGTCAAATGTGTACATAATAGAGCTGACGTGGCATGAAAAGAGCCGAGTTTTTGTTTAAATCCCACCGAGATGTAGATTTCAATCGCGAATGTGTTCTTCGCTCAAATCATTACACCTGGTTTATTTACACGCTGCTTCAACTGTAACGAGCTCTGCATATTTTTTTGTTCTTGCATTAAACCGTTTATATTTATAAACGTTTTCCCATGTTCACATACCATTGGGAAGTTCTAATGGCTGATCCAAGGGGTAAGCTATTTGACAGACTTTATGATACGCTATGGTGTGCAAAAACTAATGCAATTAATATGTGTTGGAACTTGGAACAATTTTAAAGTTATTTTTTTTGATACATGAGAGGATTAGAGGGGGGGGGGTGAATTGGCTAAAGCCATGGGCCCCCAATGATTTAAGGCTAAATTAAGGGTCCCAAACTTATTATATTGTATAATAAAGTGGCTGGACCGGGTCCCAGGTAGACGAACTGCAATCAGGGTCTCGGGTAATCTTAATCCACCACTGTTTTGCTATTAACAAGAAAGCGAACTGAGGCAGAAGAAAACTTAAATCCGCGAAAAGACGCCGGAAATTCGCTAGCATCAATGGAACCACTTTTTGGTGATAATTTTGGACATCTGGAAACTTGTCTTTTATGCTTTGAATGATGCACAAAATTATTTCCAAGAAGACTGATGAAAGCACTTCACAAAGGAAAAAATGGAATCGGTAGAGGATGCTATACTTGTGTTAAACTTGTAAGGTAGGACGTTGGCTTTTTAATGGAACCTCCAATATTTATAACGAGAATGAAAACTTTTGGCGATCAAAATATAAAATCAGCTTTTACACTTTGAAATTAATTTGCGAAAATATTTTATTTATTGAATTGATAAAGTTAATGAAGAGATTTATGAGAGTTTCAACAGCCACATAATTTTGCAAACATATTAACATGGATAAACCTGTTTAAAAAAAGCATTGTTTTTTAAAAATAGCACCAAGTTTCATAACTGGAAAATATTTTAAATTTACAAGAGTAACACCATTAGGTAAATAATTAAACTTAGACACTCCAGAGGTTAGAAAAACAAGTAGTATAGCATTAATATATCAAATGTGGCAATTAATTCTAAATTGGAAATCAGTGGCGTAGCTAAGGGGGGGAGATGGAAATACAAAACTGAGATAATTTAATGCAACCCTTTGACAAGGGAACGATTTTTTTCTTATTCCGTATGCAAGAAAAAAACTTACAAATCGTACGAATTCTGGTTCTTCTTGTCTGGAGTACGGGCTTTGATTGGGTTGCCTGATCATACCAGAAAAAACAGCACATTATCAACATTTAAAACTCAAATAAAAATAAAATAAATCATTGAAAAGTGTAGGACACATCAATCTTCTCTACAGAAGGAGCGAATGTATTTGATAGGAAATTATAAGTTGTCAGACTTAAATAACAGTAGCTTATTAAAAAAATTAATCAAAACTAATTTTGAGTACACGAAGTTTGACCAATGAAGCTGTTTTGGTTTTTGCGCATGATAAAATTGATACTGCCAGTGCCATCAAAGATTTATCCTTGAAAATTTCAATTTCAGACACAAAAAAGGACTTTAATTTTTATTTCTAACATAACAATATTGTTTGTTTTTTGTTTTTTTTAAATTATAACTTTCCAATAAATAATACCATCACATTTTATAAACGCTGGCTGTAAACTTGATATGTTCCACAAAAACACTTTTGGTATCTTGTTCCAAACTTACAAAAAAATCAATAACGCCCTCACTAAACTCAATTTAATTATTAATTCAATTTAAAAAAAAAAATTAACACTAAAAAAATATTGCCGTAATATGTAACGTAAATATATATTTACACCTAAATCCGGGACTTGCAGGAGGTAATCTTATGTTTCAGCCTTAAGGCATTCCTTCACGCTCGCAAGACCCAAATAACTGAACATCTGAAAAAGAAGTATGCCACTTTCTTTAAAAAGCGAAACAAAAAATATTACACTATGTTATCTCTTTACCTAAGTAACCGGATATGACGCCAGCCTACCCATTTAATCAATATGGTTTTTTTTCCCTTCTTCTTCAGGTGTTAAGTCGTTTTATGTACAATATAACTTCATCCTTCAAGTGAGGTCAGGTAAATGAGTCTTATTCCAGGATTACTATCAAGACAAACCTTAATTGGGTGCAGTAACGGAGATACGTTAGAAATTGTTTCAACGTTCATTTTCGCCGAGCAATATAGGGGGTTGGGGGCCGTGCCGAGTTAAACCGTGTCCTTGTTGCTGGCATCAAGCATTATAGATATTTGTGTGTGTGTGTCTGTGTGTGTGTGTGTGAGTCTGTGTTTGTGTCAGTGTGTGTGTGTGAGTGTGTGTGAGTGTGTGTGTGTGAGTGTGTGTGTGTGTGTGTGAGTGTGTGTGTGTGTGTTTGTGAGTGTGTGTGAGTGTGTGTGTGTGTGTGTGTGTGTGTGGACAACTCATTAAACAAATAAAAGAAGTTGAGCGCACTTAGCAATTAGCTTTAGATTTAAGACAATCGCTGACTCTTTAACGACAATGGACTTATGTCGTTTTTTTGTGTTTTTTTTGTAATGACTTTAATAAATGTCCACAAGAGAGTAGAGACTCATAGCGGTGATTAACATGCAGTATGACCCACCACTGCCCCACCCATTTATTTTGTTCGTAATCCCCCATCAACTTCCAACACGCACACACACATACACACATAAACATGCACACATACACACACAAACACGCACTTCACAATTGGAATTTTTAGGGTTCTTTTCAAAATATAAAAAAGGTATAGCATTCGCCATGAGGGTCATTGAATAATGTTTAACCTATCTCGCAGCTAACAAAAACATGCTATTACTTGTATTATCAAATTTTGTCGCGAGGTCTGCTGTCGGCTTGTTATTGTCTTAAGTGGTGTACATGTGTAATCTGAGTATTTGAATAGTAGGCATAGGCGTCACTAGGGTGATACGGGGGGTGGGTGGGTGGCGGACAACACCGGTTGATACCAAGACAAATGATGACACCCAAGGGTATAATTCTGTATTTTTTCGTTATTTGACACTAGTAGGCTCAGAGGAGGTCTCTGGGCTAACTTGTGAGGGGGTGATACCATGAGCTACCGCACTGGGTGACACCATGAGCTACCGCACTGGGTGACACCATGAGCTACCGCACTGGGTGAAACCATGAGCTACCGCACTGGGTTACACCAAATAATGTGACGACTCTGATTATAGGACATTTCCCTTTTTATTGAAGCCACTCTGTTCATTTCCTTATTTACAGTAGTGTCAATCCATGGTCACAATGGATCAATATGCCAAACGGGTCCAGTACCAGCGTTGTTGCTTATCAAATTAGCGAATTTCCACCACTAATAAGTTGTTACTGAAATTCGTTCGAAGTCCCTTTCGGTCGTGTTCTTGGATGCCCATTAGGTTTTAATTCCCATAGAACTTGGTGTGAGATGATGCGAGAAATCTTCACAGAGACATTTAAGAGCCTAAAACGCAGGGCTGTTGAAATCATTTCAAAGGTAAATGATAAAAATTAAAGATCAGAGCAAAGTTTTCCCGCGTGCGACTCATCAGTGTTTTAAAGTCAATTATAAGAGCACACGAACGTGTTTCAAGGACTTACACTGAAATCTCTCACCGCAAGATGGCGTGCCAAGTACACTATTTCTGGATGACATCCTGCTTTTTTTTCACTGATGAAGGGGATGGATGGGAGGACCACGGCTTTTAATGGAAAAGAAAATCCTATGACCAAACTCTTGTCCTGTTGTGTGCTTCACAAACACTTATGTGAGTGCTTGACCTTGGCTGGTATCCGCTGATTCATTACGTTTTCATATAAGCAAAGTTTACACAGTTCAAATCTATTTTTAACAACCCTTCCTCAGCCCCCACTCCAACATAACGTCCTAATGGGAGATGCTTTTGGCCTATAGTCAAACAACAATTAGAAAATAATCCCGTAGCCGTTCAGTTAGATTCTGAATCACTCTCAACACAAGTAAGGACAACAACCACGCACACAGTAACACACACACATACACTCAAACACACACATACACTCAAACACACATTCACTCACATTCACACAAAAACACAATACGAGAACTGTCTAGTGCAGAGGTCGGCAACCTTTTGAGCCGAAAGAGCCAAAAGTTACAATCTACAAAATTTTCCAGTTTTTAAAGAGCCACTAACCTGAATTTTGAAAAAAAAAGTTATATAATTATAAATATTTGCGCTAGGAACAAGAGAGTCACATCTTGACATCGAAAGAGCCACATCTTGACATCAACAGAGCCACATCTTGACATCAAAAGAGTCACATCTTGACATCAAAAGAGTCACATCTTGACATCAAAAGAGTCACATCTTGACATCAAAAGAGCCACATCTTGACATAAAAAAGTCACATCTTGACATCAAAAGAGTCACATCTTGACATCAAAAGAGTCACATCTTGACATCAAAAGAGCCACATCTTGACATCAAAAGAGCCACATCTTGGCATCAAAAGAGCCACATCTTGACATTGAAAGAGCCACAAGTTGACATCGAAAGAGCCACATCTTGACATCGAAAGATCCACATCTTGACATCAAAAGAGCCAGATCTTGACATTGAAAGAGCCACATCTTGACATCGAAAGAGCCACATTCGATTCGCAAACCCTGGTCAAGTGGAAGGAAATTATTTTTAAAAAGTTAACTTCGTACAAGATGAGAATACAAAAGAAATAGTAGACAGACACTGTTGGTTGCAATGGGTATAAAATTGTTGATTTTTTCTAAAGTGTTTATCTAAACTTATCTTTATTTCCCCTAAAGCGTGGTGTACCCCCACCCCGCCCAGGACAAATCCACTCAGGCCCTGATAACCAACACACAAGACTGCGGTGCAACTTCGAATGCAATATTTAACTAGATTTGTGGTGTAAAGGCAAATATTGAGCAAAATATAACAACAGAGGTGTCGCGGGGTCTGCAACCCCTGCATGCGGCTACAGAGGCCCCAGTTTATGACATGACTGTGACGTTGCATTAAAAGACAGCAGAATTGTATAAATTAAAAAATTATTTGCTGAGAGCAAATGACTAAAAAAATAACTAAATGTGGCAAGGGTTCGCAAAAACTCTTATTCCTAGTCAGATATTAACCGTTATGATAAGGACTGAGATTTGTGAGAAAATCTTACAATCAGACTAGAAATGCGCTCTGTTTGCTACAGCCGAAAATTCGACTCTCTTTTCCAGAGTCCTCTATCAGTTTACCAGAGTCCTCTATCAGTTTACCAGAGTCCTCTATCAGTTTACCAGAGTCCTCTATCAGTTTACCAAAGTTTCCTTCTTATATAATTTTGTTCGGTACTAAATAGAAAGACGAGCATTTTACTCCTTGCCCTGATCAATGTGGAGAATGTGCGTTGTGTCTAGCCGCGCGTTGTCCCTGGGTCATTTAGCATGTTGCTATGATAAATAGGGTGGGTGGTCACGGGAATGTTTTCTTAATTAAATTGTATCTTCTAAATACTCAAACCTCAATTCAAGACCTATGTGAATAAATCTTTGATAATTTTTTTTTAAAAACGAAATTATGAATACTTTTCAAACACAGGAAGCTTCCTTATTTACCAGTGCAACCCAATGCGGCATTGAACCAACAGTTAAAAAATAGGTTTCTACCTAGAGGCTTATGTCATGAATCCCGGATGCAAACTGAAGTGAACAGTGATTTATATTTTTTAAGCTTAAGAAATCGGGGTGCAAAGGGTGGATAGCGAGGTCTGTTAACCGAGAACTGTATACATGCCGTGTTGGAATAGGTGACGTAAAATTTACAAAAAATGGCCACCGTGTCTGTCAATCTAAAGATCCTGGTCGGCGCTGACAGCTATCAATAGGAAGCGATTATGTACACTCGTAGAAGAGATTTGAATGCCATAAGACACATATTTGCAAGCGAAAGGAGCGGTGAACATAAGAATAAGTCACTATCTTTTATATAGTTTTCATTTTATGTTTGCGGTGTGGGGTATCGCAACGATAGCCAGGTGACACATGCCACCCAAAATGTCTCAATTACTAACCAGCTTTTGTGAACAAACATTTGAAGCAACGAAAATGGAACTCAAATTTAGGACTTTCAAAATGTCTATTCAGAAGTCTGCATTAAGCGAACAAACATGATTTTAAACAAAACAAAAAATGAAAATCTTAGCTGCGCTGCGTGTAAACCAAGGTGACATTAATGAGGCCCTTTGATAAAAGCCTAGGGGTCGGGAAACCATGGCTCGCGAGCCAAATGTAGCTCTATTGATGTTTGCATCTGACTCTCAGAGAAATGTATGTGTTCATCAAAAAAAAAATTAATAATTTTACAAAACGTTTATTAAGACCTCTTTGATCTACATATTAATTGCGTTTAAAAAGAATCTCAACATGTTATTTTAAAAAATTCAGAGATATAATTATTGTACTTTTAGTGTCAAAATTACACAAAATGCACACATTTACTTGAACTTTTATGTTTTAAGCATTATTTATGGCTCTCACGGAATTACTTTTCAAAATATATGGTGTTTATGGCTTTCTCTTTCCTATTCTTTCACTGGTTTGCTGTCATTTTCAGGATTATCCATACACTTTTAAACAACTTTCTTTCGTTCAGGTATAATTGAAGTCTTAGCTCTTTTTATCATTAAGACTTCATTAATGTTGAAGTTATTGATTTTTAAAATCGAGTTTTTATTTTTTTAAAGAAATATCATTTGTTAAATTTAATAAATTATTCTGGCATAAAGATATTTTAAAAAAATTACACGTAGTATGCACATGGATTTCTTTCACAAGACAGAGTACAAGGCAAAGATAAATGTGTTTGTTTTATTTTCTCATATGTATGAACATGGTCATCACAGATAAGTTAAAATGATGGGGACAAGTGTGACAACTGATCATTAGACATTTTTCTAGAAACACTTGACCCGTCGCGATCTTTATATTTTTATCTTACAATTACAAGGTGCGTCAATTGCTAAAAACAAACAAAGAAATTATACGAGCAGGAAGGAGGTGTCCATTGTAGTGAAATCAGGTCACGGGTTCAAAAATCCACACAGTACTTCAAGTGGCACAATGTTGATGACTCGTAGGTTTTGTATTTGATTATTCTTTTTGTTATTGTGTTTTGGTTTAAACATTGCGATGCATCTGATTGTAAAAATGCGAGTCCATTTAGTTCATTTAGTACACATCGTGCCCACCGTGGTGAGACACTTATCACAGCTTTTAAAAACCTGGATAACGAATTTGATTTTACTGTTTTTAGTAGGCAATTTTAATCTAAGTACACACAATCAATTAGTGTAAAAACCATGTAAAATGACATTTTGTAAAAATTTTCAACAACAACCAAAAAGCAACTTAAAAATATATACATATTTAAAAACAATATTACCCAATTGCCTTGCGACAATATAATAATTTTGATCTCCCATGAACAAATGTAGCCTTCCGATAGAGATAATTCCACCTTCCCTTTAGTTGTGTTATCACATTTAAAAAATCGTCCAGCTAAATTCCGCTCTGTTCTGTAGACTAATATGTTGGAGCGGACCAAAGACAGCATGATCATTAAAAAAATAAGCCACTTTTGTTTAATTAATTTTTTAACCATCATCTCCTCAAAGATGATGCGGTTCAATCATTTTTGTTCTTGTTGAATTCAACCAAAGCTTCAAAACAATACAAAATATTCTTTAAAAATAATAACAAACGTGAAAGCTATACCCGGATCAGAGGCTTGTCTAGGATGTTACGCTAACGACTAAGTCCACCCTAATGTAAAGATTAAATTTGCGACCTGATAAACGGGAACTGGTCTTGGAAATCAGTCACGTTTTTCGTTTATCTGTCGGTCGAACAGCATTATACCTAGTTTTAACCCCAGTGTGTGGGTGTCTGTGGTTGGGGGTGCATGGACGTAGTGGTGGGTCGAACAGAACAGTGGTATACGTAAAATTTAACCTCTGTGTGGGTGTGTGGCTCTGTATGGGTGTGTGGATCTGTGTTGTTGGGGAGGGAGGGTAAATAGATATGATCATCGGTCAAATAGCTTCATAAAAAGTATCATCATTAGTTCCTGTTTTGGGTTGGGAGAGTGGGGTCAATGTGTGTGAGGTTGTATGCATCACATTGTATTTGACAAAATCAAAGATTCTTTATATTAAAAGCTCTCGTACATACTACAAAAGAAAGAAGAACTTGTAAAAAGTATGAACCTATAGGCATTTATTCATCAGCTACGTTTAATAAATTTTGCTCTGTCAGATCACTTTGTAGCCCCTATTTCAGGACAATCGTATTCATATAACTTGTAATAATAAACACCTCTACTAATGATGAAGGTGTCAATAACATGCCGAGTAAGACATGCAGATCAAGGGTCGATCTCTAGCATTGATGCTCTATACTCCGTCAGTTATTACAAACAAGATGAAGCATTATGCAGACCTGCATAATGACTTGAAGCCAGTTAAAGTACACTAGGGTAGCAGAGGTTAAAAATAAAATTCACGAAATAATTCTGCAGTAAGTAAATATTTCCTCATTATTCAATTTAAAATAATAATTATTTTAAATTCGGTAAAATAAAACCTCATTTTTTATTCCCCTTATTCCTGATTTCTGATAGCAAATTTGATAAAATTTTAAAATATCGTAAAATCAGAATAAATTAATTTCCATAACATTGACTGACAAAAAAAAAAAAAAAAAAAAGGCAGACTATTATAACGGAATGTCGATTTATGATCCACGATAGTAAGGGATGTTTCGTCTTCTTCCTTTTAATCTCATGTCCGATCTGACATAACAGGGGGAACATGCGATTGCGCTTCGGGGAGCCAGCCATGCGATTAAACAATGTTAAAATAATACGCACGGTTGATTTGCCTGTTGACATTTGAGACATTGTTTCCCCACGTAAACGTTATACCGATTGCCTGCTCATACCTTAGTAATGTCATTTTAAATGAAAGTTGGTGTTATTCTCATCCCCTCCTTTTCGTTTGTTAATAAAAAAGGTACCAAACTGCAACGTAAAAAGAATTCCATGCAGTAATAAAAATAAATATGATGAGAAAAAGGTGCCGGAACCGTCCCAGTGCATTAATTGCGAAAAAAGCACTGCACATTCCTGTTAATTAAACGGTTAATTAAGTTCAATTGAACAGTCACAGGAGTGAAATTTTAAAGCTGTCTCATAGTTAAAAGTAAAGAAATAATTTGGATTGATTTGAAAATAAGGAAAAGAAGCCCATGTCCTCACATTGTCCACTAAAAAGTAAAAAGATAGAAAAGAAAAAGAAAATGGTGCGAGAGCGCAATTACCAAAAAACCCATGAAATTCCGCCCTCCTTAGTATTAAACTGAGCGTGTCCCACAACCCCACACAGCTTGTGAACGTTGCCAAGGGTGAACGTTGCCACGACAACATCCTGTTCCGCTTCCGCGTACAACATTGCTGGACCTTTCCCCGGTTTTGTTTTAACCCAAGACCTATGAGACATCTACGTCTTTGTGTGTGTGTGTGTTTGGTTGCGTGCCTGTAAGCCCGGGTTTACCCGCTTTATATCCTGTTTGCTAAGATTAGATTCTGTTGAGTTTGCTATAAAAACTGTGAGTGCCAGTTCCATCAGTCAATCAACGTCCGGCAGGTTAGAAGTAACCATTCTTCAGAGTACACATTACTTTTAAAAAAAATATTCAAGGTGCTGATTGTGACTGAAAGTTAAGTTTTCACACAACCAAACAAAAGTTCTTTATATTTAAAGTTTTGGAAACGCATCAAGTGTCTAAAATATAGCAGTAAGTAATTGAAACAAAACGTATTTATTTACCTTAATTTGTTAAGACATTCTTAGAATATTTTTTTATTATGTCTTTAAATATTAACAAGACAACTATAAATTAAGTTTTGAATTTTTTGGCGTCCGGGCAAACTGAAAGATATGAATTGAAAAAAAAAAGAACCTTCTAGTATTTTTGTTTACTAATTGTTAATTTAAAAATATATTTTAAAGAAATTTATTTTAAAAACATTGCAATTAAAATGTAGAATTCTCCTTTACTTAAAAAAAAAAATTAAATAATACCGTGAGGCATATGGTTATAATTTGGATTTTATATAAAATACACTTTTTATTTGATTTAACGAATGCATAATACTGTCGGTCCTCTCTAAGTCGAACTCAAAGTAAAACGGGAAAAAATCGACTTACGGAGTTTTCGAGTTAGGGAAAATGTCGTAATAGGCGCAGAATTTGGCTGGGAACTTACAATTAATTCAATAGAGGGATGTTTGCGCCTTAGAGAGGTTCGACTGTATTAATTTAATGCTTAATTTTTAAAAAAAATGGATTTCATACCTCCACTTGTTTTTTTTCTCTTCTTTAAGTTGTTCATTCATAATGCACATTAGCATGTGTCATAACATCAATTAAATCAACATCTTTAAAATGACCTCCCTTAAAATTTGCCTTAAGAAAAGCACAACATAATCACAGTATATTTTATTGTATAACCTTCTTTTCTCAGGTCGTCGAGACATTAATGCCAGATCAACAGAAAATGAGTTGCAGTATCAGTGTTGCCAAGCTGAGGAAAGTCGGTCTCTCCTGTATGCAGGACGTCCTGAAAAACTTGTACAACGTCCACATAAAGCTCATCTGCAGAGATCAACCCTTCAGATCAAACAGAGAGCTTCCGACGCTGATCATCACCAACTTGGAGGACATCGTACCGAAAGTCAGTGAGAGGCTGGAGTACATCTTCAAGGAGAAGGATGAACATTTGAACAAATTCAAAGAGCTGACCAAGAACATCGTCGAGGCCACCACGGCAAAGAGCATCTTGTGCAATCTGACCAAGATTTACGAGGAGAGTTGGGCTGTGATCAAGGAATGGGAGACCGAAGATGCGCTTTTTGTTGGTGTGATCCCCAAATGCCAGGAGAACAGTTACTTCACAGTGGACAGTGACGATACCACGAAGAAGGCGTACTTCATCTGGGACAAGGAACATCTGGGCGACGACTTTCTGGGAGCTGTCAGCAGAACGCTCAGGCACCTCAGGGAGATCCGCCGGCAGCCCACACCATGCGAGTACATCGCTGTGCACCTGGCGTACTGCGAGATCCACAGTGGGAAGTGGGGGAGGCACGAAACAACACGGGGTCTCGGGACCCCGGGGTTCAAGCCACACACACAGACGTACATGTCACTGACTGACCCAGGTGAAGGTCACATGATGGGCACGACAAGATTCAACGAGTGGATGGAGGGAGCCATCGTGCACGTCGAACACCTCGAAAGGCCACGCCATCTAGACCGAGAGCACATAGAGTCCTATCGTGTCCCCTCAGTGCTCGATTTCTCAAGAGTTCGACTTCATGTTGGCTCCACAGCTCCGACCACATACTTCCTTGGAAGACCGGTCAAAGACTCGGGAAACTTTGGTGAAGATTTCCTAAAAATTGTCAATATCACAGCTGCTGCTGCCTCTGCTGCATTTTTCATGGGGGCGGCCGAGGTGAAGATTGCAATGGAGCGTCTTAGCACATCAGAGGCGCTTAAATACATGCACGCACTCAGAGCACAGGTCCAACGCTCGAGGAAACAGTTTTTATCCGCTGCATGGAACCTCAACCAAGAGCTGGTCAATGACTTTGAGGTGGAATCTCCAGAAATCCTGACAGAGCGCAAAGACATTGCAGTCAAGGCCGTGATGATCACGTCATTGGGAGGTTTCGACAAGGTGACCTGGGATGGCGCCAGTGACACATATCCATCAAAATGCATCATGTACCAAATCTCATTTGAAGATGCCCTCACTATAGTGCACGAGGCGCACCTCAAAGGCCTCGTGACCTACTTCTCCGCCGGGTTCAAGTTTGACGAGATCAAGCACGCAGTCTACGCTGGCGTTGACGGCATTGGCATCGGCGGTGCTCAAGTTCTACGTTTCATGGACAGCGAGACAGGCATGCACGGGCCTTACACCGAGGAGAATATTCCGAGAATCCTCCATAACAGAGACGAGGCCGCCAACACAGTCCGAGGAAAGGGCGTCAACCTTCTGGTGCGCCTGGACACAATGTACTATGAGGGATCTATCTCCCGAGCTCAAGAATACCTGCGCCAGAAGCTGTTCAAGGCCTTGCTGAAGGTTGACGAGGAGACCGTCTCGGAATTGATGCAGCAGCTGAGTGATGTCAGCAGCCTCCCCCGCGAGGGCAACGAGCCGTTTTTGTTCCGCGCCAAGAGAATCGTGGAATCCGAGAACCCGATGCTGAAGGAGTTTTGCTCCAAGGAAGAGTGGGACGGCTTCGTGGCAACCTTGAAGTGCATGATTGTTGCTCGCGACGAGAAGGCCCTGGTGGAGGAGTACGACAGTGACCCCTGGCTGTCCATCAGACACAGGTACCGACTCAACCAGTGTCCCAGGGATTCGAAAGTCTGCTATGTCCGCCAGACGTCGTTTAATATTCCTTACAAGTGTTAAAGACTTTAGAACGTAACGCGTTATCAACTGGTATACTACGCTCAGATGCAGCGTATAAAGTTGGCAGGTCACTGGCATAATTAGTTACTCAAGAATTTAAGGAAATCAAAGAATTATTGCCCATTATGAGTATGTCAAACGCTTTGGCATTTGTGTATGTAAATTGTTTTCTATGTAGCCACTTTTTAAAATGTAAATTTACACATAAACAAGAAAAACAAACTTAAATGTTATTATACCAACGATCGAACTTTTTTTTTTCATTATTGTAAATATGTAACTTTCGTAGCAGTAACTTTTCATGTGTCACAAGTTTTAAAAAAGATTAATCCACAGTTGTCAATGTAACTCTCGCAAAACATTTAAAATATCGTGATTTTAAAAAAAAATAATAAAAATAAAAATACTTATTTGATTGACGTTTGAAAGTTTCTATCATCCTCATATGATTGATAATCATTTAAGATTTTTAAATTTACGATTAAATTTAGAAATGAGAGATTTTTAAGGTTGTTGATTAATTTTTAATAGTAATTTATTTCAACTGTTTTATAGTGTGATAATTGAATTATTTGCATATGTTTATTACTATGCTTTGATTGATATATTTTGAATAATATCATCTTTATGCTCCGTGTCACGGGTTCGAAACCGCGGATCTGGCAAGGCCCCCGGGGCATTGTGCTAACCACACAATCCCATGCTCGTTAGTGGTCAATGAAACTTGTGAACGCTACTTCACTTGCTCCCATGGACCTTCATGGTCTCTAAGGGATATTTATTATTTTATTTTTCTTTATGCTATTAATACTTGTATTATTATATTTAATTATTATCATCATTGTAAGTTATTTTCCAATGTTCCCATATGTAATTATATATATTGCCTTAATATGATATTTTTATTGTATATTTTGTTTTTGTTAATATGACTAAGAGTTCTTTTTGTTGTTGAAATAAATGAATTGAAAAAAAAAAGACTTTTACGTTTTTAATTTTTTTTTCTTTTAAAATTATTAAATCATTTGTAGTCCTAAGTCTCAGTTGCCTTTCTCTTTTTATTAAAGTTCAGCCGCTAACACCTACGGTGATACCATTCAGTCCATTTTTTAGGTCATTAAATAAATAGTTCTACAACTCAAAGCTACTTTTACTTATACTATATGATACGAAAATAAAAATGTATCGGTCACTAGGCGGCCTAGCTATAGAGGATATTTGGCTTCTCGGGATGAACTATACCCCCCCACCCATTAAAATGTACAACTTTACCCTTGTTTACTTATTTAAATGTGGAGTCGTGCACCTCATCTTGGCTCCCTTGTACCGTCCCTCCCTCAGTGCGCCACTTGATATGTGTTTGGTAGTTTGTCATTGCTAGATTATACTTAAACCGATTAGACTTTAAAATAAACTAGATTAAACAAGACAATAATTTAATTGTGTCAATTGCTTGAAAGCTTGTTTTTGAACACTTAAAATATATGTTAATATACCAACATGTAAAAATACTTTTTGAAAACTTAATTAATTGCAACCTTGTTTTAAAAAAAAATTCACCTCATACTGACACTTAGATGAGAAGGTAAACTAGGCCAGGACGCTTTAACTATGTCAACAACTTCCATATCCGCCAGCGGATTGTTTTGTTGCCATGAAGTTAGTCTAACGGAACTTAGCGCTTTAGGACAACACTTGTTGACAGATGTTAACATACTTAAGTCGGGCAACGAATAGCAGTAGTTCTCAAAATAAGGGACGTTGTCTAGTTACTCTACGACTTTAGGGAAAAACAAAATTCAGCCATCTATTTCCACGGATACAATTCATTTTTTTTTAAAACAAAAAGAGAAATCCTAAAAATAAATTAATACAAGAAAATTGTGAAAATAGGCACACTATGTACCAAGAATTATTTTTTATATTTAGGCGAGTTTTTTAATGGAGTTAAACAAAGGCCATAATTTGAGAGGATTTTGTGCATGTGAGAAACAAGTTTATTTTAGTGTTTTTTTTTTACAAACATACTGCTGCGAATGTCCGTAATACTTTGAACGTAATTTAAAATTGTTAATGCTGTATAAGGCAATGACGAATTATATGATCAGTTTAAAGTCTAATTAACATTTAAAATTAAATTGTGCCAAATTTTGAGACAAGCAGTTTCAGTAATCAAGAGTTTTGTCAAATTTTTCGCTCGTGCTTACCAGTGATATCTCTTTGCGTTGTCAAGTTTACCAAAAACATCGCGAACTTTCTCTGATCAGGATCTTGTAATCATAATATGCATAATTCTGGCAATTCTTGGTCACCTCAACTTTCAGAGGCAGTTTACTATTTTTATGCGTTCAAATAATAATACTAATAATAGTATAAACAATAATAATAATAATAATAATAGTAATAATAATAATAATAATAATAATAATCGGGCCACAATTTAAATATGTATACATTTCGTTGGCATATAAAATGTGTTTTGTGTGTGGATTAATTTTCTTTTTAAATTTTAAAATTTAACCCCTTCGTAAAATTCGATTTGAAATTTATAAATCAAACACATTAACTTACTGATATAATTGATCCACGAACATTTTATCCTAAAGGCTTTTTTCTTGCGCTATCCAACATGGAAAAATTATGTTTAGGATTCTTTATTATAATTAATTGATAAACTGCGATAAAAGGTACATTGGTGTACACATTCTTTAGTAAAACATATTCTCTCTCTCTCTTTCAGTCTCTCTCTCTCCCCCCCCCTCTCTCTCTCTCTTTCTCTCTCTCTCTCTCTCTCTCTTTCTCTCTCTCTCTCTCTCTCTATATATATATATATATAGTGTTCGTAGGGGGGGGAGATATTGGTAGTTTCGGCCTGGGCGCCGCCTACCAAGTTGCAGCCAGGTCATTTTCCAAGCGTTACATTCCAATGAAGCATCAGATTTACGCTTGATGAACATATTCAGAAAACGATTGCGCGTAAAAAAAAAATAACAACAACTAGCACACAAAACTCAACAAACTTGAAAATGGAATTAGATCTCAAGTCCGACATGGAATCTGACACGTTACAAGTGTATCGTAATAGTGTGAATGAATGATTCTATATGGAATAGAAAATTTGAAGAAGAGACTAAGACAAACATTTGGGGCAAAAAAGGATACGGTCCCAGTCCAACTAGGCCAAAAGTTTGTTTGTACACCCTCAATATGCCACCAACACTATTGACGGGAGAAGCTTATAGCGGATGTGGGTATTGTACGGAAGTTAAACGTCAGGGAGTGTGGGGACTTGTAAAAAAAAAAGAAAAGAAACGGATCCTGGATGAAAAATTGAAATCTTGATACGTTATTTTATTGAAAAACTATTTTTACAAATTGGCACATGCCTTAAAGTAGTATGTTAATGGCATATGTCAGAGTTAACCGTATGGTATTTCCATTAAATTTTGCTTATCAGCATATGAATGATGATCTGCAAGATTTAATGTTATTTTCTAATGCGATCACGGGTGTAGTCTAAATGTGATAAAGTTCATGAGCAGAACGAGCAATTTCATTGCTGTAGTTTGATAAAAGCAACTAGTTTATTCAACTAGTTTATTCCAAATGTTTGAAGAATTAAATGTTTTTTTTTAAAATGATGATATCTTGTTCGGTCAAAGTGGGTGTACATTTTTGTTTCTTTTAATTTATTATAAGTTCTTTCTGACAATAATATAGAAAAAGTGAAACGAAGAACTGAACATTTTATTTATAACAAATTCAGGACTTAGATCAGCTTTTTGTCGTCATAACGTTTTCTCCAATAGGATTTCTACAGATCCTGAAGTGAATATTAAGATGTTTGATTGACTACAATAGTGAAGATAGACTTCTAGCAGCTTGCAAAGGATTTCCAAGTTCCGCTTTCGATTTTATGTTCAAATGACATTAATTCAATTTTATTTTATAGCAGTTTGACATGAATTGTATAGTGCGACAAATTTTATAGTTTAATTAGCCAATTTTTATTTCCTCAGATATAAAACGAACTTCTTATTTACCTTAAAATTATATAATATAGATTTATTGATATAAATTTAAAATCTTCTACATAATATGCACATTAAATAATTTATTGTGACGTACAAGACACATTTTCATCTCTCAGCAATGTCAATATGACACAAGTGTTTTGTGGTTATGTAATTGTTTCGTAACAATACTGCCCTTTCCTGCAATGTTACAAAGTATTTAAAGTGAAATAAATAATATCAGCATGTTCTTGTCAATTTTTTTTACATTGATATATAATAGAAGTTTCTTCAATACAGAACAATATTGCCTCCTACTATTATAAATTTTCTATGTATAATCTTGCATTGTAATTAGTTTTTAAAAGGTATGTTTGTTAAAACATCCTATTCTACGTCCGAATTAGAAATTGGGAATAATGTGGATTCGTACTTTCTTACTCGTGTGAGCAACAAACAAAAAATATTATCCCTATGTCTATTTGAGTGTTGTAGTAGGTTATTGTTGTGTTAGATCTTTAATTTTGATTAATTGTCTATCCAAATAATGCAATACTTTTGTGGGCGTTTTTTTTTCCGGTTGTACTCCGATAGAATGTTGAAAAGAAGCCTCAGGTGTCTACCGAGAAAGATTTGAATGGCTTAAAATGTGTAATTTTTGTGGTGAGGGGCTTGCTGTCTAGAGGAAAGACTGAAATTGTTCACGCATAAAGCTTCGACAAAGCTGACGCATTGTAAAATTCAAGCAACACGCTGTTTGAAAGACTAAGTTCTCTTTATTTTATGGCTTTATGTGAAGGGCAATATTAAAAATATCATTACAATTTTCTCATTGGTATGGTAAAGAACACCAATATTAAACTAATGAAACTGAACACATAGCCAAAAATGTAAAAACTTTTCGCCACTCTAGCTCCCACAAATAATACACTTTAAAAGGGATAGAAGCAAAATGATTTTAAAAAAGTCTATCTAGTCATAAAACAATCCACACCAATACGATTCGTGGTAGATTACTGCTAAGGTGCTGTCACACACGGCTGGTTTAGAATCTCCTGACTTTGAACACCACAGGAAATAAATATTATTAGCATAGGACGAAGAAAAATTTAGACAGACAAATGCTAAGTGTAATCTTTATACCAAGGGAAATGATCAGTGTATATTTCGGATTGTAATGTGCGGTTAAAATTAATTTTATTTCCCTTTTATTTTTCTTACTAACAATAGGTGTTGATTGTTACAACAAAGGCTCTTAATGTGACACTGTTTCTAAATGATAAGGGGCCCTCCATAAAGTACGTCACGCTGCAGAGGGTGTGACAGTTTGTGACACGGGGGGAGGGGGTGTCAGGCAAGGTGTGACGTCACAGTACTTTATAAATAAAATTTTAATTGTTTTGTTAATTAAAAATAATTGTTGGAAAGTGTGACGTACGTTAGGGTCTAATATTTGTGACAGTTTGTGACAGGGGGGAGTTTAAAATGGTAAAAAATAGCGTGACGTACTTGATGGACGGCCCATAAAATATTTCACAGCTGCGCTATAGTTCTCAAAATAATTAAAAGTAATTATTTTACTTTGAAAAACTTTAATAATATACATTTTTTTGTTGGATTTGTTGTTGTTGTTGTTGTTTTGTTTTTTTTGTCACTGACTTAAAAACATATTGCAACAATCTAAAATGGAAAAGAATGAATATTTAAGGCTAGTATTGTTTTTTATGGTAACACAAGCCCATAAGCGAGAACACATTCGTCAAGATACTGGAACATAAGGAAGAGATCTTGATAACAACGCTTCAAAACAATGAAAAGTGTGTTAGAACTCAACAATATCATCAGATGTATTGGTAACAATGCACTAAAACAAAGGAAATTATAATGCGCTGTTACTACATCAAAATAAAACGTGACAACTGTTCTACCTACAAAATGACGTCTAGTAACTACCCTGGGAAATAATTAATCTAACTTATTCTAGTCTATGTGGTAATTCCACACAGCACACGTTTAACTCACCTCACCGAGCTGTATCAATATTATTTTTAATTTTTAAACGTATTTTTTTTTCGGCGCACCACTTGAAGGGTATAGTGATATGTATCATGAAATTCAGTTGTCTTCTCTTAGAGAAGCTGAAAATAATAATTTCCTATTGAGTTACGCCTAAGTCGAAACAAAAACGGAAAATGGCAATGAACTGAGAAAAAAACAGATCAGAGATCTGTAAGTACAAGGTATGGATGAGAAGAGACTACATACTTTCTGTAATCGATTAGTCTAATTTCTCAGATTTCTGTATGTTCTATAACTAGAAGCCATTGGTGTCACCAGACTCGGGACTTCCTGTAATCGATTTGAGCACATGTGGCAATGGCTATGACGAGGCTGCTTCACGGCAAAGAGAAATCCCGAGCAGTTCCTGAAAATGTTTGTTTCAGCAGCATATCGTCCAGGCAGTGGAGGGCGGCCGGGTGGTGGTCGATGTAGAATTTGTTGGCGAAGAGATTTCCGCCGTTGATGAGCTGGGAGACGTCTTCGGGCGAAAAGATGCAGATGGCGTGGACGTACTTGGTGGCACACGTGCTGTTGACGCCGCCTTTCCACACAGACAATGATGTTATGTAGGGGATGGCTCTCTTTGATGCTGGAAGGAAACATTTGNTATATATATATATATATATATATATTGTTTCCTTGCCTATGTTGCAAAGTTGCGCTTGTAAAATAAAAAGTTAGGTGAAAAAACACGTATACTAATATACAGAAGCTTCAGAATAATGTACAGCGATCCTTTTTATACATGGATCTTGTACTACGTCATGTTACTCTTAAACGTCATAAAGCATTTGATGAGTAGCATTGTTTGGTATTTCAGGTCCAACTCATTGGTCACAGTTTTCCCGTTTTCTTTATGTATAATAAGTAGTAGCTAAATACTGAAGTGGAACGGAAAGAGAGGTGGGTCTACCTAAAGAACCTCCAGGCTTCTGCCTCAGAAAGAAGTCAGATTAAATTAGCATTTCATATCAATGATGTTTTTGTAAAGATTAAAGACAGAGTGACTTGTAATACTAAACACGGTTTAATTTTATTTTAAGCATGTCTGATTTTGTTGACTTTTAGTTTCAAATTCTATCTAGATATCGTTAACATGCGTCTTAAGCTCACTTCCAAAGTCGGATTTAATTTTCGGTTTGATTTGCTCATTAGCCTGTTCTACTTCGGGGGCCGAGTTTGAATTTGGACCTGGGTTTACTTTTATGGTCGGTCTACTTTTGGGGTTGGCTTTAACTCTAAAGGTCAGTTTTAATTTTTGTGGTCGTGCTAAGTTTTGGTACAGGATTTACTTTCAAAGCGTTGAAAAAAAACCACCCTAAAAATAACTATTGAAGTAAAGCCGAAATGATGCCCTATTCACCTGCAATGCTTCCAGGCACTTTAACGGCCTGACTGTAGTGTAGCGTCGCCCAGAAGTACTCGTCAGGACTGTTGACATCCCTGCTCCACTCCAGCAAGTCCCGAGCTGCCTGACTAGAGAATAAAAAGTCCACCAGCTGGCGGGCAAAGCAGCCGTAAGTACTGCCCTTGGCCACTTGAAACCCGTGGGGTGGGGGCTGATGGAGTTTCAAGCCTTTCTTGACGTGGACGACCCCTGCAACAAAAAGTTGTACATAAACAATGAGTTGAGCTATCGCCTTTTAGCTTTATTGCCACACATGATAAATGAATGTAGGGAAATGTTCCAAATTACTCAAGGCGTAATTCATTTTATTGGATCTGTTTGAATCTAGGGATTAAACTTTTACAAAAATTGTTAATGTATTCCAGGGAAACATAAGTGAAAGTAAAAAAGTAATTTTTTAAAGAAAGAATAAAAATGTGATTGTGTGTGTGTGTGAGTGTGTGTATGCGTGTGTGTGTGTGTGTGTGTGTGTTTTGGGGGGGGGGCTCGTCTTCAGTCGTGTATTTCTGAAAAGAAAGATATCTTGATACTTAAAAAGTATAGCCATGAATCCGGACATAATATTGTCACGACTGTCAATGTTAGCTCTAAAATAATCTATTTGATTTGGGAAAACGTAGCGATTCAGCCCCTCCCCTATTTTTGTTTCAAGAATGCGTGTTAACCAGCGCTTCCAAAAAAGACTCAGGTAGTTTATTCTTCCTCGATATATTTGACATTGACGTTGATGTTTTTGAAACGTGCACTGCATCCAATATTTCTCTCGTCTTCCCCCTTTTTACCAAAGAGATAAGAAAAGAAAATTTAACTTTAGGGCATGTAGTTTGGTTGACACCGGGACTTAGCAAAAAAAAAAAGAAAAAAGATCATCAATGCAATCTTTGGTTTAAAGCTGGGAAACAACAACGTTGAATGATACCTTATGGGAGATAAAAATGCGATTAAAAACTTTCAGTGTTACGTGCTAAGCTACTTTAGCTAAAGTGTCCAATTACGCAGGCAAAACTGTTTTCTTCATAGGCCAATTTAAGAAGTTTCCACGTCTATGGAAAATGCTGACAAAGCAGCTTGAAATTACTTGTCTGTTTTTAAAATCATTAAGGCACTGAGCCAAACAACGCTTAGTAATCTAAGTATTTCCAGCAAAATACGTACTTGGAAACACTTAATAGTTAACTTGGATCAACATTTGTTGGAAGCAAGAAAAGTTGGATTGCTGTATTCAGTGCTTTTTTTCTAGCGAAAAATGTTTGGGAACTCATTTCACATCTGTTTTTTAACTTATGTAAGAAACGCTGTTATTCTTATTCTACTAATTTTAATAATAACTAATATGATATCTATGGTCCATAGATATCATATTAGTAGAATAACAGCGTTTGCCACTTGGTTTGTTTATTTGTAAACTGTAATTTACTTCGTTCCCTTGAGTCCCCACTGTAAAAAGGACTGACAGTAAGTAAAATCCCGACTATTTAAATAAATATACACGAATCTGGCCAAAAAAGGTATGGGAAAAGAATGAGTTCCCACTGAAAAAAAGCACTGGCTGTATTGCTGTATTTCATAAGTGCATCCCTTCCTGAAATGCCTTCACCTCATCATGCATAGCAGAGATCAACTAGTTTTATCTCTTTAGGTGTAGCTCAAGTGGTTGAGATGAGTGTTTTCTTCAGACAGAAATCCCAAAGCAAAATTTATTTACTTTTCAAGAAAAATATTAAATATGTCCCTTGATGCCCGAAAATTGAGAGACTTCTGTCAGGTCTCGTTGTCTAAGGTTCTTGCCGTGCTCACAACCGTCAACTTGCATACATACACTGACACAAGTCCATGCCATAAAATGCAATATTTATTTCCGTGGATGAAACTGGCGAATCATTATATGACCGCACATTTACAAGTTTAGGTATTCCAGGCTTCCTCTCGTACTATAGGTACAACCTCTATTTCATCATCAGTACATCCACTCCAATTCCAGGCTTCCTCACGTACTATAGGTACAACCTCTATTTCATCATCAGTACATGCACTCCAATTCCAGGCTTCCTCTCGTACTATAGGTACAACCTCTATTTCATCATCAGTACATGCACTCCAATTCTACTACATGCCTCGGTTACAGCTGACCGTTCAGTGTGCACCTCATGTCTTTCCCTCTCTACTCTCCGCTGTCACTCACTCGATTTATCCAAATCGTCCCGACTGACCCCTGAATCACCACCCCCTGTCCTCTGATCAGCTCACAAAACAATCATCCCGTGAACCCAGTGTTCACCCAGACAAACCGCTTTAACACACAGTGATTCTCACACCCCTGACAACTTCCTAAATCAGTTCGAGAATCTACTTTGGGAAGTTGCTTTATAATTAACATTATTTGACCAACATATTATATTTTTTTGGTGACTGCAATTATTTTTCAGGTCAGATACAATTGTACGACTCTCATGACCTCTTGAACATTATATGACTGCTCTAGTGTCACGACCTCTTGGACATGATATAATTGTACTATTGTCATGACCTCTTGGACATGATATAATTGTACTATTGTCACGACCTCTTGGATATTAAATAACTGTACTATTGCCATGACCTCTTGGACATTATATAACTGTACTATTGCCATGACCTCTTGGACATTATATAACTGTACTAATAACATGACCTCTTGGACATTATATAACTGACTATTGCCATGACCTCTTGGACATTATATAACTGCAAGTAACGCAGTGAACGCCAGCTCTGAGGAAACCTTCCAGTGGGGGTTACATCCTATGTAGGTCATTGTTGATGCCCCGCACTCCGTTGGTCCTAACCACAGAGACTCGTAAGCTATGTCGGGGTGGCGCCGAAGTGATAGCGAGTCGAAAGAGAGAAATTCCACTAGTGGGAGGCGTTTTCGATCTAGTGTCCTGGACGCTTAGTTGGCCTCTTCTAGAAGCGACCGCTCCGGGGGGGGGCTTCTCAGCTTTTACGTCCCCTAGGGGGCCCAGAGAGCTGAGGGGGATTGCCGGGAAGCCCCATGAAGAGTGCAGTATCAGGACTGCTGATTTTCTTCCACGTGTTGGATCATGAACATGATATAACTGTACGCCAGATACATGCTTAGAATGGTCTACTTCTTAGAGACAAATCATACTTTTCATTGGTAGGAATCCTCTTCTAATGCAACACCTCACTTTCTATCTAGGAGGAATACGCTACTTATGTCAACTAACTATGGTCGAGAAAGTTTTAATTCTTCTTAGTGTTTCTAAATTCAATTCCATGGACTTTAAGAGTTTAAATGTCCAGAAAACGTTGAACATGTTTAGTTTCATGGTGACGTAACAGATTGTACACTTTTAAGCACTTACGCTCAGTTACGAAACTAATTTTCTGGTATTTAAATTTTCTTAAAGAAGTCATTTCAAAGCACAAGTCATTTTGTCTTCATGCAAAGGATTCATTCATGAAACTTTGTCTCTACCTAAATGACTCACCTGTTTTATTGTCTTTCATGTACTCGGCCTTGTACATGTATCGATACTTGATCAGAGCCTTGTCGTCAGTGAAAACCTCGAGGTTGTTACTTCCGTTGAACATGTTTAAAATTCGCACAAGTTCAAGGTTGGTTCTGTAACAATGTAAGACACGAGGTGATGTTTCAGATTGATTACTGTGAAGGGGTGAAGAAGGCTAATTGAAGAAATTTTTATGAGCTAAATAAATATTCTAGACATGCCGTAAAAAATTAACACCTTAAAATCCAATGTATAAAAAGTTCCCATTTTAATTTAATTTTTCAATTAGTCGCCTTAGAAATAAAATTAAAATCCGTTATAAAACACATGACACCAAAAGATCCATTCACTAAAGGAACTTGTAATTTTAATTTTTTTTTAATCTAGAAAAAATTGGAGTGAGTTCACCTAAACTTTCTAATGTATTCCTATATAACAGTAAGGTTTTCAGTGGCACTTTCAGTAAATTAAAATACAACTTCCGGTTACCGCAAATCGCTAACATGTGGATAGACACCTTAGTATATGATATAATACTTATAAATGAAATTAATTTAGTCCACCCAACTGCAACCATACTCAAAGTATCACGTTCACACATACAAATGCACACAAACACATACAAAAAAGGCAAAACTGGAGTTTCCTAGGTGTATAAAACGACGAGCTTTTCCAAAATCTCAATTTCGATAATTTGATCCATTACAAAGCCAGATAGAAAAAAATGAATGTAGGCCTATGTTTGTTTGTCCATTATGCATTACTACACCATTTATCTGATTACTATGCAACTATGGATTGTTTTTAACTATCTTTTCGAAAATGTTATTGACTGTTTTTTAAAATTTCATTTTAATACAACTAATCGAATTTTTGCTTATGAAAAACACTGTGCACATCCAGTGGAATCAGGGTAAATATCAATTCTGGTTAGCGGTAACGGCTCAAACTTCGATTTAAAAAAACCTACATATATATCTAATAAATATATTTGAAAATTATTTTGTTCACTTAATTGAAAAGGTATTCAAGGTATCGTGTCCACACACATAGATCTATACAACCTACACACATGCATACTCACACAAGCAAGGCGGGATTGAAAAATTGGGGTTTTCCAACTTAGATCCGACTTAGGAAGGTGTATAACAGAGATTTGTCAAAATCTTGATTTCGATATTTTGCACGATTACAATACTTTCCCTTTAAATTTGATACGAGAAAGTAAAGAGTGGGGTTAAAAGAAAATTACATTATAATAAAATAGTTTAGACCTCTAAACTGTCTTGCTCAAAGGCCCCGCAAGTTACATTAACTTAATCATTAATTTTAATATTTAATTTTAAAAATTTCTTGCTCCATTAATTAAATTAGAGAAAGACGACTGTGTGATTGGTGCTTGTTATGATAAAGCAGAAAATGTGGTACTGCAACCATTATATGTGTTATAAAACTTTTAAGACCTAAGTGGAAACTGCTCTCCTGGCATGTTGATGACGTATTTCCATTGGACCGGATGTCTGACGAGGTCTGCCATACAATCCACGTCTGCCATCAGCCTGGAGAAACCGGCGTACACGATGTCGTGTAGCTTACTGGCAACGAAGACATTCGGTAAACACCTGGCCAGTGACATTGCTGCTGACAATATTTCCGGTTCACTTGTTGTGTCCAGGGTCAGACAATGGACGTTGTGGGGACGATAGATTGCCCGGAGCAAAAATAAAACCTGGTTAAATAAATAAAGTGAAAGAATATTCTGAGAGGGATAGGCTCGGTATCCAGAAAATCATACAAAGTTGTTTGTTCAAACAGAAAAAGTTCATTTATCAATTATTCGTAAATACCAATTTTTCTCGAACGGCACTTTAATTATATAAGACATTTGTCAACAGGATTCTTAAAAGGTTTCACAGGAGATAGAAAGTCAAGAAATGTAAAAAAAAAAAAAAAAAAAATTCAATAAAGTTAATTTTTTAGATTAATTTTGCAGTGTTTATCATTTTAAGAACGTTATAAAGAATTAATTTCAGTCAAACATTTTGTTAGTAGCGTTGGAAAGTTTAGTGTCAAGAATTTGCCATGATTATCTCCCTCATTTCATCTCATCCTTGTGAACATACTCTTGACTGAAAACGCTCCTCTCCATTATTTTAATAAGTCCTTCACTCTCCGCCCTTAAAATCATCTGTTGTTTAGATACTTTTATTTCCAAAGCATTCTTCAAAAATCGTTAAAATAAATAAGGCTATGAAAATAATAAGAATCGATGATTTAAACATGAATATTTTTATAGATAAATTATTTTAACTTTGAATGATGGTTACTGGGCTACCGAGACAATGGGGAATATTTTTCGAAGGTTTGAACAGTGTCATTAATTTTATGCCCCACCTCCCCCCTTGGAGCCGCATTTACATAATAATTCTTGTGTATTAAAATCCTGACAGTTGTTTGACCCCTTAAAATGAGGCAGGTAAAATTTGATCTTTCATTTGTTTGAGACAATTCAAATGTCTTCTAACAGATGTTTGACGTGATGAAAATCTCCAGTTACATAAATGTTAGCCAAAATTTAACCAACCTAACATTATCAGACTTAAAGATGTGTTTCAGTCAAAGAATGAGAACTTAAAAATCTGAGGTTGAATTAAAATATATCCTTGCGAATTTTAGGTTCAATTAAAATGTTTAGAAAATCAAAATTACATATTTTCCCCCAATTTAATTGTCCTCTTAAAGATAATTGACTCAATTAAAATCCCTATAAATGTATATAGAATTTTTGCACAATTCAATTCTATACTCAATTATTTAAGCTTATTAATTGGCAGTGGCGTAGCGAAGGGGGGCAAGGGGGCAAATGCCCCGGGCGGCATTTGGCTAGGGGCTGCAAATTCCTAGATTTTTAAAATTAGTTTCTAGCATGAAAAATTTGACAAAAAGGTGGAAATTTCATGGAAATAAAATAAAAACCAAACATACAAAACGTAAAGAAACTATAAAAAATTATGTGGACATACTTCTTTCAAAACTTAAAACTCCTTATTGGCTATAAATTCTTCTGATACTAATGCTATAGTACCGAAGAACAAGAGACTTAATTACTATAAGAACTTGACGCTGATTTCACGGCACTTACACTATTGTTGCAAAAGGCAAAATTAAAACATGAACCAATCGAATGGTCACCGTGGCCAATGTTTTTGAGTGGCCCGCGGGGGGAGGGGTGAGGTGGGGGCGGCAAAGTTCTCGTTGTTTATAAGCTTCTAAACTTTAAAAAAAATTAACTTAAATGTTAATAATATAAAAGAAAAGCAAAGATAAAATAAGAAATGAAAAGACGATACTATATTAAAATACGAGAACGTTTCAGATACCAAAACTTCAAACTTCATAATGAATTAAAAAATTACCAAATTCAAATGTCACAGAACTAAAAAACATCGGGCGAAAGTAGTGACCGAACATAACAATAATATACTGGTATCTATAATTTATGCAAGTTTGATTTTAACGTAATTAAAGTATTGGGAAAAATGTCTGCATACTTAAACTGTTTATTCTTCTAAAGCATCATTATCTTAATTTTATTGTCTTTTGTTTTGCGGCATAAACAAAACAATGAACTAAATTACTTGCCTAATGGAACTAAAACTTGGCATTAATAAATTCTAAATTAGTCGCTCATGATTAAATGCTCAACATTACCAAAGTGGTTTGCAATTTTAAGAAATCGTAAATCGGATTTAAAAAATAGACTATTAATATTAATAAAGAACAATACGTTGCTGTAAAAGAAAAGAAAACTAATAGGCAAAAAGTTCTTGTTAGAATTATTATTTGATCCTGGCAAATTTGAATGTTGCTTTTTAGCTAGCGCATTTTCGAGAAGTCGAATGCGCTATTGCACCCGTTTTGTCCGTCTGTCATCACCTTTGATCACAGCATCCATAAGTCCCAGACCCATGATGTATATATGTTTTTTGTATGTCCTGACCTGTCATTTGTGCATCAACACTCAGTTACTCGATCCGTTAAAAAACCCCGTTAAAACTACCAAAAAACTTTGCGAATCGAGAGGTAAAACTGGCGCAGGGAACGGCCGCCATTGCCGGAAGTCGAATACATCATTTTTCAAGCATTCAAGAGTGGTGCGAAGGCGTGCAAAAGAATTAGTTTGTTTTTTGTTTTTTTGTTGTTGACGTCATTAGAATATGTGTAAAAGTTTAGAGAGTTTTACGTCATCATTTGTGGTGACTTGTAGTTAGATTAAAGAGAAAATATTTTTTTTTTTAAATGTAAAGAAATGACTTTTAAATAAAAAAAATGTAAGGTATATTCATTACACAAGAAAATTCATAAAAATATGTCTAAAATCTAAACACAATTACTGATAACTACATAATGCTGATATCTAACATAAGTACTGATACATAATACGAAAATGCGCTAACACGTCCTGAGTTCCAAAAGGGACCAGGCTTAACATGATTTTTTTTAAATCACAGAGAGGACATACTGTTGCAAATAAACGAAATATTCTTGAAATGACGCATTAGCTTCAAAAGTACAATGGAGCGCTCCGAGAAAATCGTGTGAAAATGGTTTAAAAAGCGTGTCATCTCAAAGTCAAATTGAGCTCATTGCAATTTTAGGAGATAGAGTTCAAGAAAAACATCTTTCATGAACAAGGTACCAAATTTTGTTCTAGGTAGCCGATAGCTTTTCATATAGTTCACATAAGGATCAAGCCAGTCCATTTGAGGGATATAGAATCTAGTTAAGATTGAAAATAAAATGTGGACGTTGTAAAATCTTTTAAAGATTTCACAAAAGCAAAAGTTAATCTGCATACGACACATCTGAAATGATTTTCAATAATTGATGTTCTTAAAATTATGAACTGCAGACGTCTGAATTATGTTAATACAAATAGCTGAATGTATACAGGAGTTCAAGAAAGATGCAAAATCTGAATGTCAAATCTCGCTAAAAAAGTTAATTAAATTTTTTTTGGTGAACAAATCACTCCAAATGAAACAAACTCTTTAGTACACTAGAACGTTATAACACATAATTTTCTATGTTCATACACCTTTGGGAATATCTAATTGCTTTTACAAGCAAGATATTAAAAAGACTTCAGGATACAAAATAGTGTACAAAATCTATAGAAAAACTGACAGAGGCAGACAAAAATCTCAACACATGAACAGATGCAGGAACTTTGTTAGTAGCAATAAAATCTTTTTACTTTAGAATTATTTATTTATTTGTGCATTTGGAAACATGTACATTATGAAGTTAAGGATGCCCGAAATTATTTACAAACGTAATTGTGCAAAAAAAACACACAAAAAAACAACATTTTGTAGAGGCTACTCCACAGAGACACTAATAGAGTACTTAAAGGATGCTTTGCCATTTGCTAAAATTTTATGAGGACACCTCATCCTTTTAATCGAACCTTCAAATCAAAGAACGAGTGAGCAAATTGTTGGTTATCGAAGCGAATATATAGCCATATTATGTAGAAAAACATTTGAGAAATTATTTTTATTCTTCGTAAGATGAAAAATTACTGTAGAAATTCTTATAAGATTTTGGCAGTTATGAAGAATTTGGAAAACATTTGTGATTTTCGTACACCAGACTTCGAAAATTTTCTTCGAATTGGAGTATTTAAAATATCTCATATGACATTGTTAAGCAAGGACTTTTTTAACTTACGAGAATAAAAAAAATAATAATTCAATATCACAATATCAGTTGATTTATTCAAGATTGTGAAGATATTTAGGCTCGATGTTATATTGGAGCTTTGTTTAGAACTGTCTTAACGCAAGGCGTTAAAGTGGCGTCTATAAAATAAAGTTAGGGAAAAATTAATTACAATCAATAATATTGTCTAATCTATAGTAAAAAAAAAATAGGGGTGAGACTGCAATCAGGCTTATAAAAAAATTAAATGGAAAAGACGTAAACAAGGTAAGGGTTAGCCTGACAGGACGTAACAAAATAGTGAACGTTTCGGCAAAGAGCCTTTGTCAACGGACATACAATACACAAATAAAACGAATATAAAAAATAAAAGTTTAGATGTGGTGAAAAAACGTGGCTGCGGTGAAATCCAAAGAATCCAAGAATGTAAACCTGAGAGAGGGCAGAACGAGACTATATAGGAAAGGAGATATTGGGGGAGGGGCAAGACGCCTAGGTGGTCAAAGCAAACACCACATTCATCCCAGGCTAACCTTGTTTACGTCTTTTCCATTTAATTTGTCTAATCTGTAGCTATTTTTGCTAATGAGCATGGCATGGCTGACAATATTGATACATGAAAGTTTGTGAGGAAAAACAGAAAACTGCAATTTTATTAAAGAAATGGAAGCTTTTTTTATTTACAACAGAAAAAAGTAACGACTCCTTTTTATAACTTTCTAATACATACTGTTTTATCCTAATAGCTTTTTACATAACTTTTGGTTCTGGCGACAAATTTTGGTTCTGCCCCGGGCGGCACATACCAACGCTACGCCGCTGTTAATTGGCTATGTATATTATTATAATTTAAACTATACGCTTCTTCGAATATTCTTAAAGGTCCTTAATGTTTTAGTTTTAATCTTCAATGCTTCAAATAACACAAGAAACAATATATAATATTTAACAAAACTTTACGTTTAAAAAAAAATGATGAGCAATTTATTAATTTTTTTTTAAAGTTCAAAAACAGGTTAGCACAGTATATTTCAGAATAAAATCAGTTTGTTTGTTTTTTCTTAAGACTTTCTAACAAAAATGTTAGAGACAATTTTAATGTGAATGCAATTGTTTCAGTACGATGAGACTGACATGTATCTTATGGTTGATTCTGGTGAAAGTTAAAATAGTTTTCTTATGGGAAATTTAAAATATTTAAAATCCTTTTTATTTAAATTTTTACCTGATCGAGATTTCGATGAAATAAAATAATATATGCGATCGGAAATTCTCTCTCCTCCACTGACACCGGCGAGTACCTTATAAATCCAAACTTTTCAATAAACTGATTGCAGTCCTTCGACTCCTCTATAATCTGCCGTGTGGACGGCCTCTGTACCCGCTGTTGATACAAGGAGTTGTTTGTTGATCCGGTGAGCATCTGGTCACAACTGACGTTAATCATGTCAGGAAATCCAACCCACCTTCGCTGGTAGACTGTTGAAATGTTGACAGGTTGACTGGGGTTGTACTGGTAGGTTGACTTTCCCTGGGAAGAATATTCCTTTCTGGTCTTTGATTTCTTGGTTCGCGCCGTCGATGTCATGTCAATTTTGTCGTCTGTGTCGATCGTCTTTCCTGTTTCCACTTTGACGAGCATTCGATGTCTATGTCCAGCGTCCGTTCTGTCCCTTCTCTCATGATGTGGGATGTCGTGTTCCCCTGTGGGGTAAGTGATTCTATTGGACCAAACCTGAGCAATGGTCATTAATTGGTACGAGAATATTAGGAACACCATTCCTAGCAAACTATACCTCACAGCTTTCCTCTTCCAGAAGAACTTGCCTGTGAAGAAAATAACATTTTAAAACAAATGATTTTGGTTGTCGAAAAGTAACTTCTAATTTCAAATATATTTTTAAAAATAATTTCAAATCATCATGTTACCTTACAATTAAAAAAAATTGAGTTTTAGAATTATTGGTTATTTATCATAATAACCCCTTTTCAGACCATGTCGGTCTGTGGGCATGTGAAGTAGCGTTCACAGGTTTCACTGAGCCCCACGGGCGGATTAAGACTGCACAGGGCCCCGGCTGCAATCAAACGGGGGCCCTATCCAGCCAGCGTCCCTTAAAATAAAATGATTGCTAGCAGCTAATATAAGACTGTAACTAAATACTAATCATGAAAAAAAACCGAATGATCACGACACCCCTTGCATCACAAGCCTACACTCTTCCACGCGACCAGTGGAGCTTATCAAAATTAAGAAATTTAAAAAATATAAACCATATTTTATAATTTGTTCTCTTAGTAAGCCAATCAAATAAAGTTTTTCGATTATTAAGACTATCAGGTCTAAATAGCGATCAGTTTAATAGATAAGATTTATAAATCTATTTAATTTATTATATTTTCAAGGGTTTGTGCAAACATTTGTACACTTTTATTACAAAATATAAAACGTTTGAGGGTCCCAAACCTTCGGGGGGCCCTGGATATCGCCCGTTCAGCCCCCTTAATCCGCCATAGCTGTGCTACCACTTATGAGTAAGCTGGCCTTGCCAGCACCGAGGCTAGAAACAGTGACTCTTTTTTGTACAGTTTCGACAGTACAGCGCGCTACCGCTAGACCACCGCACCCCTTTAGGTTATTTTTCAGAGTAATTGTTATTGTGTGTGTGTGTGTGTGTGTATGTGTGTGTGTGTGTGTGTGTGTGTGTGTGTGTGTGTGTGTGTGTGTGTGTTTTTCTCTTATTGTAAAATTAAAATTTAAGAATTTGTCATTGAAGTCCCTAAAAAGATTGTGTATTTAGTATATTTTTTCTCAAATCTCACGCGGTATAAAACAAAGCTATAATAGGGGGGAGAAAAAAAGAGAGGGGGGAGAGATTGATAGTTAATATGCGAGATAGAGAGTGAACAAAGAGTGAATGACGGACAGTTAGAGAGAGGGGTGAAGTGAAGGAGGGCGGGAGAGGAGGAGAGAGGGGCGTAGTTTGGGTCGTTTAGGTGACATGCGCAGACAGGATCTGAAAAATTTTCTAAAAGACTTTTCAGTTTCTGATAAATAGAAATACTAATCTATTTAAAAAACTTTTGAAACAATAATTTTGTATCCTTTGAAATACATTAAATATTTTAAAGAAATAACAACGTCAAACTAATTCACGACATACCTGCCCTTGCCATTTCCTCTCCACTTTAAGGACTCACGATGAATATGATGACTATACAGATTAAGTTTTGAAAGTCCCAACTCGTAAACTGTTTCATTCCATCTCCGTGTTTATCAAAGGAGTCAGACCTAGTTTCAGACCAGTGCGAGCAATGGCAGAGAAAAGAAGTGGTGTGAAGGTGGGGGGGGGGGAGGCCAAGTTCGTGGGTGCTGGGAGACATGTGCTGTTGTAGTAACGATCAGTCCGTCACCCGTCAGAGTAATGAATACCATCGGTCTCTCGATGGTATCTCTATTTTTCCACGCATTTTTTTGTGGTGGTGGTGGGGTAGGGGGACCTCTATAGCTTTAATGTGCCTGTTTCATCAATACGCCCACTGTTTTGGACGTTTCTAGCAAGAGGCTTCAACCTCAGGGCAAATTAAAACATGTTGGGTACCGCATGCCTATGTCTAAGGCCATAAGCAAACTTACAATTTAAAAAAAAAATTAATTTAAGGCAGGCTATTCAAACCATTGCATTCACTCCGCTATGACTTGCTCCTCCCTATTCAAATCATTTGATTTTTCAACATCCAGTGAACCACTCAGGAGCCCGGCATATAATCATATAACATAACGGCTGTATTTTAATGCTATTGGGTTTAGACGTCAAGTTAGGCTCATGAATAAAATCTACTCAGGTCTTTTCAATCACAAGCGCCAAGTGGTTTTATTATATGAGATTTCAGGGGTAAATGTCAAGCAGCAACTTTCCCTTTTAAGACGTGAGTGGTTGTGGGGCGGGAAGGGAGGTGGAGATATGTGTTACATATTTAACTCATTATTTGACGAAGCAGTCCAACATACAAGCTTATAAATAAGGTTATTCAAAGATTAAAAAGCAAGAGACATTGATTAAATGAATTATGTTTTTTTTTTAAAAAAAAATTAAAGTTGACTTTTGTGTAGTTATTATTAACTTATCATTTCCTTCATCACTTTTATTTACTGTTCTGTTTCATAATAATTTTCTTATACTTAAGCAGTGTTGTAGCGAAGGGGGGGGGGGCAAGGGGTGCAAATGCCCCGAGCGGCACTTGGCAAGGGGCGGCAAATTCCTGGTCGTTATTTAGTGTCTAAGAAAAAAAATATATAAGAAAGTCGAGCTTTGTATCGAAATAAAAGACAATAAATAAGAAATTAATAAAAGAAATAAAAGATATGTCCTAAAGCATGTGAACTTTTCAAAAGTCAAAACTTCAAACTCCTTATTGGATATAAATTCTTCTCATACTAATGCTACTGTAATGAAAAGTGCTTAAGTAGTATGATAATGTAACACTAAAGTGGTGGTAGCTTAAATATTCTTAAAATGTGAAAGTGGTTCCTGTTGTGATATCAAAGCTTATTGTACATGAAACATGAGCCAAGCTCGGGACGGCACATTGTATGTAAAAGGAGGGGGGCGGCTAAATCCTCGTTAATTGTCGTCAAAAATGAAAGGCGTTAAAATAAAGTTTATTAAAATAAAATAAAAGCAAAGATTTAAAAAATTCAAAGAAATAGAGGAACTACTACTAGAGGAAATACGTGAACATTTCTAATAGAAGAACTTCAAACTCCCTTCTGAATCTAAAGTCTTCTTATACTAATGCTATTAAATTCGAAAACAAAAAGTTTGAATTAGTGTACGGATATGACACCAATACATTTGCTTGCCAAGTACGATATAGCACTCCCAGAACATTGTATTTGTATGAAAAAAAGGTTTTAAAAAGTGTCATCTAAAATTCAAACTGAGCACAAAGCAATTTTAAGAGATATACATCGCGAAAAATAACCCTTTTTAGGAACAATCTAAGGCGCATTTCCGTCCGTCAGTCAGTGTGTGTGTGTGTGAAGCCCCTATACCACGCAACTCTTGCTAACTTTAAAAAAAAATGAAAATATAGACGTAAAATCGTCTATACCACGCAACTCTTGCTAACTTTTTAAAAAAATGAAAATATAGACGTAAAATCGT
>MUZC01000026.1:311141-324349 GCA_002072015.1 Radix auricularia | reverse complement strand
AAAGTCCTAACGAATGATGAAACATCCATTTTAAAAAATTGGGTACGTTTCTCGAACAATGCGGTTGTATGACATACGCTTTAGGTAAAAACTGTTCTTTAAGGTGTAAATATATCAAGTGTAAAGAAATATCACGGGTATTATGACTTATAAGTAGGATATAGCATAAGAAAGTGCGTGTTATGTCGAAAAAACACACTGACAACAACTCATTGTGTGCTGTTTTGAGTCTATTAGATGAATAGTATACAACGGGAATAAAGATTGATATAAAGTGAATTGTTACTATTAGAAAAAAATTGCGTGAATATATAATGATTGACATAAAATTTATAAAGAGATCAATTTCGCACCATTTTCTTTAAAAAGCAGTATTGTTCTTATGTTTTTATTCACGTTAAAGGAACATGTGCCTTGAAAATAAATAAACCATATTTTCCACTCTCCCCAAGCCACAATATTCACAAATATTATCTGGCTAAAATATCCTATTCGTCTTGAACTAATTTCGTGGTTAGACTATAAATGAAATTGGTGTTTAGCGAGCTATTTTATGAACCAAAGCAATCGTGTGGAAAGATATTGTTTTCATGTTTTGATTCACGTGAAAAGAAAGTGAGCCTTGCCCGTTAGATTTTTGTAACTGTTACCGACATTTGTTATTCTGGTAGAGTATATTAAAGGGGTTCCATCATGGTGAAAGAAAGCCATCAATTGTTCTGAATGGAAGGATGTGGTTGAGCAGGCCAGGCCCTACATGGGATGTAGCTGGAAAGATGTGGGGGAGCAAGCCAGGGCCCTACATGGGCTGTAGAGACACTGATGATAATGATGATGCTATATTAACGCAGAAATACCAAAATTGATGGGTAATACTTAAATTAATAATATTTTTATTTTTCTCGACACGCATATAGACTAGTTGTTTTTATTTAGAAGGGGTTTGATTTATCACTAACCTAATTTCCAAATGCGTTTACATTCATTTTTAAGGAGAATTTGAGACCTAAAACCAAATAAAGCTATTCTTATTGTGTCTACCCCGTAACGTAGCACGGGTATTTTGCTCGTATACCCAATATTGTTCTATTGTATTCGATAGATCTTCATATATTTCACATAATCACCAAACAAGTCTAAATATCGGATATGTAATGATCGATTTAAAATAAAGTAGACATTGTAGACAGTGGCGTCACTAGGGGGCGGGGGGGTAAGTCGCCCCGGGTGACACCATTAGGGGGGTGACACCAAAGTATAAATTTTTACTGTGTTAGATTTTATGTCAGAAAAAAAAGAGAAACGTTTTTTTTTTCATATAGAAAGAAATTAAGAAACACAATAAAAATACGTTAAACACCGAAACTTTTTATAAAAAGTATCAGTTAACTTACAATAATTAAACAGTCTCGAAAAAAAAAAAAGGAACAGCCGCACCAGAGAGATCTTTTTTTAAAAATGCAGTCTTCTGTTTTAAATGTTATTTAAAAAAAAACAACAACTGAGCTTTCAAGTATTGACATTATGGACGAATAACACTCCCTCTTCCCTCCACGTCAGAAGGGTGGGGGCGAAGAATACGATTTTTCTATTTAAAAAAAATCAAAAGGTGGGTTTTGTTTTTGTTATTTTTAGAGGAAAATTATGAATTTAATGTCAATGAGTTAATTTTTTTTAATGTATATTTTTTAAGGCGTGCAAGCATAGATATACATGTTTATGTATAGGTAGTCCTCCGGTTCGTAGTTGCCATCCTTACCAATGTTCCCTTCAAGCTGGTAGATTCCGCGCAGCAGTTTTGAGTTATCATGCCGCAAATTTTTTTTTCAATAGGGAAAAAATTAGAATTTCTGCGCCTTTGCCAGTAAAGCTGATGGCAATTTTATCTCTTATTCTACCTGGGACACAGTCGCAGCTTTTGTTCAAATCCAATTATGAAAACAAGTTTAAATGACCAGAATGTATCTTCCATCTCTAGCATACAGCAAACAGACACTAACAACATAATTCAACTCATTCGTCTAAAGTTAATACAAGAAAAATATCAAACACTCCCTTAAAAAAATAATTGACTTTGGTGACTAGCCTTGAAGCAGAAAAAATACTTTAATATAACTCGCCGACAACTTACAAAAAAGACTTTGATGTCACGAACAAGCCGGTGTGATATTTTAATCTAAACAATGGGAGTTGTTTTTGGGGTGACAGTGTTTTGAAAGGAGGGCTTTGAAATGACAACTCAGTTTGCGCTGGACACCTGGAGAAGGATTTTTTTAGACGACAAAGAAATCAGATGGCTTTCATGGCACTTTGCTTTACAGGCATTGTTGATCACATTGTTGAGAAACATAAAAGTATTGACTGAATACTGTGAAGAGTTGGCCCGTTGGTATAATGACCCATAGTCATGGTCAATAAATATTATCCCGTTGTGTCATTCATGAAGTAGTTGAATAATTTTCCAAATTAAACAGGCTGTTACAAAGGAAAAAATCTAACGACCATGGAGCCCTACCAGTTTGTAAAATGAAGGATCAATAACCTAATCGACTTGATGCTATGACGTATATTGTTGTAAGCGTTAGTCGACACTTCAAATTTTAATTTCTGACAAGAAGAACTTGGTGCTCTAGTTTCTAAATAAAACGCATTCTTTAAAAGCTATGAAGACATTTTGCAGAAACTTATGGATCATTATCTCAATTTAAATTTATGATTAATGCTAGCGGAAAAAAATGTTGGTTGATGCAGGCTTTCGACAAGGTGATTCATCATTCAAATTATCATGACTGAAGAATAGTTCTGCGACTTTGCCATCCCGTTGGATATTTGTGCCACATTTCTTGCACCGAGCGCTGATTGCGAATGTGGATTTAGCCTAATGAATTCTATAAAAGTAAAATATAGAAATAGGTTGGAAGCGTTACATTTAGACATGCTTATGAGGATTTAAATCTTGTCAGAATGATGAACATCGGATCAACCTTCATCATCATCATTTGTCCTTTTGGTTCCTTATGGAACATAGGGCCTCTGTCAAAGCTCGCCACTGTGCACGGTCCCTTGCCAGTCGTTTCAATTCTTCCCAGCTCTTTCCAGTTCTTCCAGCCTCATATAACATGCTCCGTCTCCATGTACGCTTGGGTCTTCCTCTCTGGCGTTTGCCTTGGGGGTTCCAATCTAAGGCCTGCCTCACCCTGCTGTTATCTTTCCGAAGGCTGTGTCCAATCCATCTCCATTTCCTGATTTGTTGTTTGTCCACACCTCTCCCACAGTTTGGAGTTTTCGACCTTATCGTACCATTTTATTTTCAGAATATTTCTAAGGCATCTGTTAACAAAGGTTTGGAGTCTATTTTTTGGTTGTCTCTGTCGTTCGCCATGTTTCGGATCCATAAAGTAGGACCGTTTTAACGTTGGTGTTAAAGATCTTTACTTTTGTTTTGACAGAGATGTATGTAGATCTCCAGACCTGTTTCAGATTGGCAAATGCCTGTCGTGCCAGATTTATTCTTCGTTCGATGTCCTCATCAGTTCCCCCTGTTACACTAACCACACTACCAAGATAAACAAAGTTGTTTACTTGTTCCAAGGTACAGTTCGCTACTTGTATGTCTCCATCTTGCTGGTAGTTAACTTTTAAAAATTTTGTTTTTTGAATATTGATATTAAGCCCTACTCTTTTCCCAGTCTCGCTAAATGCTGTGATTACACCAAAATAGTCTAATCCATTGCTATTTCAATTTTGGCTATAGAGGATTGCAAGGCTGAACATATTATTATTAATAATACACGAAAGAGGGTCCACTTAGGAAAAACAGTGTCATTATTACTTTCTAATAAAAAAATATCTTTACAGCCTTAACATAATTTACGGCGGCGGGGGAGGGGGCGGCAAATTTTGGTTCTGCCCCGGGCGGCACATACCCACGCTACGCCGCTGCTACTTAAGTCTATTAAAAAAAACTTTAGAGTGTTAATTTCTGTAATTTTTTGAGATTCTGATCCTTTCCAGGGATTTTGAAACTATACCAATGTGTAGATTACTGTAGATCTACTAATTAATTAATAGTGGCAAATAATTTCAAGCTTCCTACATTTTTATTCAGGATGACACAAAAAGCAAACAAACAAAGAATCAAACAAACATGAATCTCAACAGCAGATTTCAAGAATTAATCCTGAAGGAGGACGGCAGATTAAGCTAGTGCTTTTCAAATAGTGTTAAAATCTATTCATGTTTCTTGAATGGCGTATTCCAGGGGTGTCAAGAGTCAAGCCCACGGGCATGGGCGTCGCTATGAATTTTTCCAGGGTGGGGGGGGGGGGCAAAAATCACGTTTTTTAATTTCCCAAAATGACATCACGCGCCTATGGGGAGGGGGGTCCCCAACTTTGTGACGAAGGGAAGGGGAGTTTAAGAGTACTATAAGCCAAAGTTCCACCGTAATATTTGATTTATTACTATCTATTTTATTACGTTTTGCACGGATTACCGCGTGTTACGATATCAGAGTGTAGCCTTACACTAAATACATACTAAAATAACAATAAAGTGTTTTGAAACATGCTATTTTCAAAAAGACAACACCACCTAAAGGTGGGGTGTCACAGCTTTTTGACGTCATAGGCAGTGGCGGATTTAGCTATAGGGCAGGGGGGCGAGTTGCCCCCCCACGCTCCAGTTGGGTCTAAAATGGCACCCCCCCTGAGACGCCCTCATGAATACTAAAAAGGTGTAGCTAGAGCAGAAAAAAGATGGCTAAACACGAAAATTTTAATCAACACTAAACTCCAATACGACTATATTGGCTTGCTAAATATCGTATTCCAAACTGTAATATCTGGTTTGGTCAGTCAGGAGCGTCGCTAAGTGGAAAAGAATATAGAAATATAGAAACGAATGATAGACGTGACGTTTCTCTTGATTCTTAGCAAAACAAGGTTTGCCATTCAGAGTACACAGAGAAAATTCTTGCTTGAGACTTTAGTGATGGTAGTTGTAGAAATACTTGAAATATTTGTTACATCTTAAGTTTATTAGCCAACTATGCTTCCAATTTGGAGAGTCATCTAGAGTTTAAAAGAAAAATGAAATTTTTTTAAGTCATGATGTGCACATTGATTTAATTCAATCATTTGCATCTGAATTATCGGCAGGTATTGATAATAAAATTAAGTCTTTACATTTCTTTTCTGTAATTATCGATTAAACCATTGATATATGTAAAATTGATCAGATGTCACTTATTGTTCAGTTTCAAAATCAGGAAATGTTGTGGAAAGATTTATAGGCTTTTATACTTTTGTAAACAGCAATGCTGCATCCGCATTTGCTGAGAAGATTCTAACGGAACTAAAAATTACAAAAGCGAAACAGTGATATCACAATCTGAGGAGGAAAGGCATATGATGGTGCATCTGTGATGTCTAGAATTAAGAGTGGCCTTCAAACTTTCACATAATGCCATCTATGTTCATTGCTGTGCCCATGTTTTAAGTTTGGTCCCTCTCGAAGCAATGTCCGTAAACAGTGATGTATACAGTTGTTTTTGGCAAAGCTGAAAGGTTGTATGCATTCTTTACGTTTAGTTTACCACGTCTACATACTCTTAAAAACATCATAAATCTCAATGTGAATCAACAGTAGATACTCTGAACTGAAATTACTTTCTGATACAAGATGGTCAAGCCATAGGCCGTAAGTAAGCATGCAGTTGATGCAGTTATTGGATCATTCTCTGCTGTTCTAGCCACTCTAGAAGATATAAATTCAAGGGCATCAACATAACATAAAGGAAGTGTCAGAGCAGAAGCCATTGCACATTCTGCTTTAATAACAAAATATTCTTTGTTTTTTATGCTATTTGTAAAAAAATTTGGTGTTGATATTTTCATGTTATCAAACCACTTGCAGCCCAAGAGTATTGACATTGCAATTGCAAAACGATTGATCGATGTTGGAAGAAATAAGTTTGTTGAAATGAGAAGCGATCAAGCTTTTTATAATTCTGAAAGTAGATATCTAATCATTTATTAACGAAAATTGTTCGAAACTAGATGTTAAAAACAAAATTTAAAGAAACGCGAATTGCAGAAAATAAAAGTAGGGCAGGTGAACTTAGTAGAGATGAAAGGGCTAATGATCCAACTAACAGTTTTAAATCTGAAACGTACTTCACTATCTTGGATACACTTCTAAAATAAATAGATGATCGATTTAATGACTTTAGGGGCGCAGCTATTTATTTCTATTGTATTGATCCATCAGAAATGTCGGAAGAAAAATAAAGATCCTCTTCGAAGTTTATGCAAAATTTACAAACACATTAACCTAGAAGAAGCAATCGTTGAATATTATACCTTCAAAGATTTTTATGCATCACAACGTCCATCACTATCTAGTGAGCTACGACTTTAAGAGTTTCTGCCATTCTTGACTGAAAAATAAAAGGCATCAAGTCTCTATAGTTTGTCAATATTCTATAAAAAATTTACTTGAATCTTCATGTTAGCAATGATTGAAAATCATCAAAAAATATTTGCGCTCAACAATGACAAACGAACGTCTGTCTGGATTGACATTCATTTTAAATGAAAGTGATCTAGGTGAGGACGTTGACTTTGAATCAACGATAAATCGTTTCGCTTCACGTAGAAAGGAATTTAAATAAGGCTCAGGGCTCTATATAAATTCGTATAAACTAAGTTTCTTTCTTAGATCAATAAATATACTATTGAAATTAATAAACGTTACTATTTTGAAAACATATCTGTTTATATTTATTTCTTCTGTTTGACTTGTTTGTTAATTTGGAAAATGCAGAAATGAACGATTAATTTCTCGACTAATCCTTAAAAAGTTTAAGGATTGAATTATTTTTAACCATTAATCGACCCATCACTTAAAAGTAATTGGAAGTCAAAGAGAAAAAAAAATTTTTTTTAAAAATTAAAAAAAAGCGGCTGATAAATAATAAATTTCCTGAAGATTACACGAACATTTTGGTTTTAAAATATTGACTGGCGGCATGTTCAAAATGTTGATAAATTTCGCCTACTTATCAAATTAAATGAAAAGCGTATTAGCTAATGGGAGTAATTGAGTTTGACTTGAGACAGAAATGACGACAGCTCTTCTGATGAATTACTGAGTTACAAAATGGAGATGAAAGTTATTGAATCCATTTATCCTGTACAATGGTGGAAAAATTATGAACACCGATATCCGATAATGTCATTCCTTGCCAAGACAGTTTTGAGCATACCAGTTTGAGTTTTCTCAGTTCCATGTGAATGATTGTTCAACTCGGCTGGTTATATTGTCAATTAGACCCGCTCATCACATGAACCTAATAATGTCAACACACCTGTCTTTTTGCGTAGTTGATTAAAAGGAATATTTAAAGGAGACATGCCAGCGTTATTTAGATTTTCAAGAAGAACGTGAAGTAAGTGTTACTTATGACATCATAAATTAAAATTTTTGGCTTTAATCGAAATTAACGATTAATTAATCGTTATTTTTTCAAAAGTTAACAATTAAATTTTAATTAACCGTTAACAGCCCTAGTATTTACCCAATGCTCTGATATTAGTAAAATTTTGCGGCGCCCCCCTGAAATTCTCCTGGCCCCCCCACGCAGACAAAGCTAAATCCGCCACTGGTCATAGGGTGGGGGGGTCTAAGTTTTTGTAACGAAGTGTGACTAGGAGTAGGGTGTGGGTTAATAATCGGCCAAAATTACGTGACGTCAATTATGGACTGCTCTTAACTGACAATGCTATACAGGTTTAATTTTCAATTAAATTTGAGTTTAAGTATAACATAAGTGCCGCAAAAAGTCTTAGAGATTAATAATACTCACAACGTAGCGCTGTAATAGCTAAAATAAAACATATATTAAAGCATTTAATAAATCAAAAACGTAAGTTCTCATAAGAAAATTAAATTTTGCTCTGAAATAATATACGTGTGGAAACTGCATGATTTCCAAAGATGGATAGAAAATTATTTACAGGCTTTAACAAAAAAAAAAGCAATCGGTTAATTGAGAGGGATTGCGGTGGTAGGGGCAGAGGTGGCTTGTGGCTGTTTTTTTAAGCTAGAGACAGTTCGACTACAGGACATTTTGATCCTCGGATGTTTCGACCCTCGGTTTTACCCTCGTAAATTTTTTTTTTTTCTTATTTAAAAAAAAATAAAAATAATATATTTTAATTTTAATATTATTATCTATTTAAAATTAAAAACGGCATGAAATAGTTATTTTCAATGTTTTATTTACCACTAATAAGTATATACACTGAAAAAAGTTTAGAACCACTGTGTTAGGTGAACGGTTGGAAAAGAATAGCTTTGCCCCCCCCCCCCTGTATACGCCCATGCGTATTTTTGCTAGAAATGTGACAGAAATTTTATTTATAAGCAGTGCTTTTTTTCTGAAGAAAAAGGTTCCGGAACGCATATTAATGTCCGTTTTGTCATAAAGAAATAACACTGAAATTAGTGTAGTAAACATAAAATTTTAGATTATATCAAAGAAACAAAATTACAAGGTTTTAAATTGTTAAGTTTTATTAACTATGTAGGCTAATCTACTAAAAAGACAACCTTTGAGGTTTTACAGCAAGTTCCACAGTTTTCGCATGTTTTCATCTGACAAATCATCTCAATTTCTTTTCCTGCTTTGACTGTCTACAGCTGAATGTCTTCCTCGAAGTAACTACGAATCAACGTACTTTGAAGGATCGAGAAATGTGAGAGGTGGACCCACCAATCTGATGAATAACAGTGACGAAACTGTTTTTGTCATCAAAGAAGCCCTGGTTGGGGTGATTATAAGATTCATCTGCGAAAATCCTCTCTCGCACTCACTAGAAGAAATAGAAATAGTATGTATAGCACGAATCAACGGAAGCAGTGTTTCTGGATATGTCTTTTCCATAAGGTATTCACGGAATCCACGAATCATTTCTCTTTCATTTAGTTGTAGTCTGTTTGACAATTTTCTAATTTCCATTTCTCCAAATGTTATCTGGTTGGTAACGTTTTCTGACCACTGTTTTTGATCTAATATGCGAACCAACTGAGCTAATTCAGCATCTTCGTTAGTAAGCAATCTGTTCTCAATTGAGTTCTTTAGTTGTTTGTAAAAGGCGTTAGGATCAATAGGAGGATCATTAGGTGAGATTTTTGTGTGTAATATAACTCCATGAAAGCTGAGATTCTCGGCGGCAGCTGTTGCAGTTTTATAATACGTGCCTGCATATTGACTTCTTTCCTCAAAGACTTGTACAAGTGTTTTTATTTTTTTGATTCGCCTCGTATAGATCTATGTTGCGCTCCTGTAGATCCAAGCTCGACGCAGATAATTCCTGAAGAGCATCGCACATTAATCCTAGATCCATTATAAATTCTATAGATGTAATTTTCTTCTTCAGGCCTTCATAAGTGCACTTATCACTTGCGCTTCTTGTTGGATAATTTGTCATTTGTCGCTTCTTCAAAATGCTACACCAGCGCTGCATAATTATTCCACACTGCAAACACCGAACGAAAACTAGATGATACCCATCGCGTGCTTAAAACTCGTCCAATTTTCAACAGCTCAACTTCCAGAATTTCAGCACAAGAATGCAACTCTCTGTTGTTTTTTGGCGAAGCATGATACAGGACGTAAAGCTTATCCAGAAAAGATTTAAATCTATATTTTCCTGAAATCTCCTTTACAGTATCAGCTACTGACAATTCGAGTCTATGATTAGCACAATGCCACACTATCACAGATGGAAATTTATCGGTAAGTAACTTCTTAACTCCACTTTTGCATCCAAACATTACAGATGCGCCGTCGCATGTTACAGAAACTAAATAGTCTTTCAGGTATTCTTCTGTTAATCCATGAAACGTGAGACACTCGAGTAATGCATCAAAAATTCCCTTGGCCGTAACGTTTTCAAGCTCATCTAAGTCTAGAAATAAATTGATTGGTTCACTCATTCCCGTGCCCTCTTCTATGCAACTCCGAATATACACTATAAGTGTTGATTTTTTACTCAACGTGGCAGATTCGTCGATCATCACTGAAATCTTACTTTTACAGCGAACGATTTCTTTGGCCATCTTTTTCCTGATTTCGATGCTTATATGATTCACAATATTGATGCACGCATTTGTAGAATGCAGAATGCAACCCATGTCAACTCCGTTCAGTTCTTGTAAATCAACTTCCATTTCAAAGTTATTAAACGATTGATTTGCTTTTGCAACTTTATATGCAGTGCGAAAGACCTTTTCTGTGACAAGTTTGTCACGTTTTAAAAACGTTAAAACAGCATTGCCAATGGTATCTTTTTCAGCTTCTTTTTTATCTTTAAAGCCGCTTGATGCCCAGCAGATTCTTTATGATCGAAAAAAAATTTCCACAGTGACGTTAGTTGTTTCTTTCTATCGTCGCCATAACAAGTTATTTCACCATTACTCCATTCTGTTGATATTTTCATGCCCATCTTGGCCTCCACGCTAAGCGATCCCACATTTCTGCAGACTGTGCAGCCAAATTTTTTAGATATAAAACGTAAAATTAAAATTCAAGGCTTTGTTTCATATACCAAACCATCGTTGGGCCGGGCTAGTTTATTTAATATTAAAATTCACTTTACACTATCAGCGATATTGCATTCAACGAAACCTGAAAAAGCAGTAAAGACCAAACATTCCAAGCAAAAAAATAAAAAAGTCTGGAAAAAGGTGCCGGAACGCCGTTCCTGTGCGTTCCGCCAGAAAAAAAGCACTGTTTATAAGAATCAATAATGTAATCAGTTATAATTGCAGATATAATTTGTTTTTATTTTTGTTATGTGTACATTGTCTTCAATGTAATTAACTTGCGGGGACTTTAGTTCAGTTTTATGGTAAAAAAAATTATGACATTTTTCTCAAATGCCCCTGCCCCCCCTGTATACGCCCATGCCCACGGGCTATGGTGGATTAATGGGGGCTGAGCGAGCTAAAGCCAGGGTCCCCCGACTGTTTAGGGGCCCCCAAACTTTTTATATTTATAAGAAAATTGTACAAATGTTTGCACGAACCCTTGAAAATATAAAAAATTAAATAAATTTATAAATATTAACTATACAACTAATCGCGATTTAGACCTGATAGTGTTAATAATCGATAAAACGTGATTTAATTGGCTCACTTAGAGAACATAGTATAAAGTATAGTTTATATTTTTACAATTTCTCTTTTTTGATAAGCTCCGCTGGCCGTGGGGAGAGAGTACAGCCGCGTGATTCGACCGGTGTGGGGTTCGATTCCCATAAGTGGAAAATAAAAATTTTCTTTTCACACTCAATTCTAACATACCGCAAACACTTCAAACAGTTATTTCTTCATGTTCGTTTATTATATATTTTTTTCATTATTAATATTTAGTTACAGTCCTATATTAGCTGTTAACAATTAGGGCTGCGTAAATTACCGATTAATTACTCGATTAATCGGTAAAATATTTTATCGAAAAAAATTATTTTAATCGATAAAATAGCGATTAAAATTATGGGGGTTGGTAACAAAGAAATCTCAATTTAAATTTTTTTTTAATTTTATTTTAACAAAGATTAACATTCATAGAACCAATTACATATACTTTGATACTATTTTATAAACATTATAATATCAAAAAATTGGTTCCTAACTCCCGACGAGAAATTTCCCATGTATGCTAATTTTAAGGCACAAAAGCATTATTTCGAATCATCATAATATGCAACTATTATAATTAGGGCTGCGGAAATTATCGATTAATTTCTCGATTAATCGGTAATTTTTATCGATTAAAATTATTTGCATCGATAAAATAGTGATTAAATTAAAAGAACATGTTTTAAACAATGTTTAGGATTAATTAATAAATTATTAATTATTAATAATTAACAACAGTTTTCATTAGTTACGTACAAACTTCACACTGGAAAAAAAATGTTTAAGTGTAAACTTTACAATGAGCTGTTTTTATAAGGAAAATTATTTTAAAAATTAAACATTGTTTTTACTTAATTATCAATAACAAAATTTAAATTAATTGACATTATATTTAACTACTTAAATTTAAAATTAAAAATTGCCTGCTTTTGTTACTTCCCTTGTAATTTTCAGTTTCATGACGTCATACATAATTTTTTTCGCTTTCATCAAAATTATCGATTAATTAATCAGTAATTTTTCAAAAGTTAACAATTAAATTTAAATTAATCGATAACAGCCCTAATTATAATATATCAATAGAAAGGTAAAATCCAGCGCTTTTATAATATTTGTATTCGAACACAGTACTTTTCTTTACCAAAAGTAATCGGATCCTTAAACAAGAAGAGTGCTCCTCATATCTTTAGTTTAATTATTTTACCCGTTGCGATTTGTCCGACTACGACTACGGCGTTACCATGATACAGTTTATGTGCGAATGCGCAAACGAGTTGTTTACGTGGATTATTCCGTTCTTTCGAAAGCTGTCTTTTAGTTACACATTATTTTTTGATGCATTGGCAAACTATACCTCGAACCTATATCTTGATTTTAAAATATACTAATACACTATTTTAGATTTGATAATAGAGATATATTCATAACCGATAGAAATTCATCCACGACGCCAAAGAAAACATCTCTATTCAAGTTGTAATTCAAGGCAAGGTAAGCACAAAATAATACTGTATTTGTCGCGATTTTTATTGATATTTTCTGTTTCTTCGTCTTACTTACTTATAGTTTATTTATAGTTATAGTACTATCAATGAATTGTGATTATATATAGTTGATGCATTTTAAGTTATACTAAGTCTAATCCTATTACTAATTACAGATATTATTTAACTACTCGGACTTAATACTAGTAATAGTAATAGTTACTCTATTTATATTATAATTTTAATAGTAGTACTAGTACTCAGTGGCGTAGCTAGAGCTTTTGCCGCCCGGGGCGGTCTCCAATTTGCCGCCCTTTTAGGGGACGTCCATAAATGACGTCACACAAGGGTGGGGGAGGGGACAGAGAGAGGTTTAACATTAAAACGCGCAACTTTAAATAAAAGTTCCACTTCAATAAATGATTACCGACACTTTATTTAATGAAGTGTTACATGGCTTCACTAGAGTGCAGCCTTACACTACAAATGTTTAAATGACCAAAAACTTGATTGTAA
>MUZC01000026.1:290392-310301 GCA_002072015.1 Radix auricularia | reverse complement strand
ATTTTTCAATTAGTAGGTTACATTGTATTATACACGAATATTTTCTTGCAAGGACATGCAACTGATCAGCGGGTTCTATTATTTTCTTTTATAATTATATCTAAGGATAAAAACATTTCTTGTTGTACGACTTGCTCTAAAGATAGAACCACGTCTCCTGAATTTTCTCCACTCATACTTTCTCTCCTTCTAACTCGGCGTTCACTTAATATCTCCAACTCTTTATAATCTATAACAGCGTTCTGTATTAGCGCATAACTTTGTTCAATGAAATGGGTTTGAATAATAATTTTTTTAAACGTTTTTCCATAAATTGAGATTCAATAGAAAAGAAAAATATTGCATCGATATGAGTAAAGTTCTAGCATCTTTTTCCAAATTATTTATGTTATTATTGCGATATTTATTATTAACAGAGAATTTTGAATATTTTCATGTTCTTGCGCTGTATCTTAATAATTTTCCATAAAATATACCAATTCAAATTATTTACACATTACTTTAATTTGATAGGCGTAGCATTTTTAAAGATTAACCGAATGTTAATACTTTAATGCAATAAAAACTAAATCAATTTAATTTTTAGCAATTTAAAATACCTTAAAATAATTTTCTAAAATTGAAACAGTAATATAAATTACACAATATTTGAACAGCCATGTCATGTAGGTACTTGTTAGCGCATCATTCTGCGCATGTCGAAAATCCACACAAAAACTGTCCTGGCGAAATTAATGGTACACATTATTCGGCTCAGCGATGATGTGTTTTTAAAAAATTTATTTATGGTGTAATTTTCTTATAAAAGCGCATTTGTGACGCATACAGCTTTAAATTTTCAAACACATTGATACCTTTTTTAAGCGTCTTTTAATTATTGAATGGATTTGCTTTAGTTATAACAACCACTATGTAATCTAACAAATGTTGCGTGAATCCGTTAATTAAGACTCTAAATTAAGATTTTTTTTAACCTTGGTTTTCCCCCTTTAAAAGAACAGTTGCGGCTGTCGGAAAGGGCTTTATTTTTTAAATGCCCACAAATGCCGCCCTTTAGATTAATGCCGCCCGGGGCGGACCGCCCCCACCGCCCCCCTAGCTACGCCACTGAATTATACTACAGATTTCTACTTCTACATTTAAAATCAACAACTTTCTCTTCCCTGTTTTATTATAATGATTATTATTTTACTCTCCACTGTGATTCTGATCTGTAAATCAGCTTGGCCATATTTTGACGACCTCGCTTTAAATTAAGTAGATTATGGTCAAGACTCTAAAACAGACCACGGCTCTCGAGCCGCATACCACTATTCTGTGTTTACATTGCGGATCGCGAACGTTCATGAAAGACAGTCTACAATGGTAACTAGAAGATTTCCAAGCCTGCTTTAAAGACTTGCAACAGCTAAGATCCTGTTCCTCTTTTCTTAAAAAAATCCATTCACGATAGACGTAATCAGAGATGGTTCCAGCTTCCTATGAATATTGTTAAAAAATGGAACTTTCTGTTGCTGAAATGCAGTTGCAGGTAGATCAGGGTTAGGCGACGATACATTAATTTTTTATGAGCTGAACAACGCATGTCAAAAAGTGTATTGCGTCATATAAACTACACTGTGCATTTTAATAAATAAATCAAAACTTTTTTTTTTTAATTTACAAAGCGCATGTTTTTTTTAATACCTAAAGCAATGGACCTTTCTATTTCTTCTCTCTGTCCACAAACGTGGAGTATGTAGAGTCATCATTTTTCGTTATGTTATAGGCGGAGCATTGAAAAAATGCAAAACGTTTGAAGGGCTCTGAAATGTGATTCTTTTAAATTTAAAGAATCCATTGCCTCTTTTGTTATGAAGAAAAAAACGCAATTTGCTGTCAAGGGACAATCCCGCCCTTCATTAAATTAATAGTATTAATAGGGCAATTAATGACACCTGTGACGTTTGGCTTCCTCGTCATTACACAAATCTGTGATAGTAGATTGCTTTTTTCTCCCCCTAGATTTGCGCTTAACATGTATTTTAAAAATAATTAAGAACTTTAAAATATATATACTTAGAGGACTTTTTTTTTATTATTGCACTCCTGCCACTACAGACAAATTATTTCGTTTCTTACAGCGGGTGGTCAATGGAAGACTGGTGGGATGAAAATCTTAAAGCAGTCGAGAAACTCAGGAAGGAAAACAGGAAAAGTTCACAAGACGACGAGGACAAAAAGCCAACTTTTAGTGTTACCCTGCAGGAGCGACTTCATGCAGCAGCCAAAATGGAACTCTCTTATGAGGAGCCAACGCCATCCTGGCCACGCAAGATTCTGCGCAGAACGTGTAGTCTGCCAGCCACCGTTGAAACCCTGAGTCTGGAAAACGACATGAAAACTAAAGTGTTAGGTCATTTAAACTGGACCCCTATATTCTTCAAGAATCCCTCCACAAAGACAAGGAATGCTCAAGCCCCGGTGAAATGTTTGAAAACGATGCCCTATTTGCCAATTATATTTCATTGGAAGGAGATGGAGATGAGTAAGGGTTATGAGCTCAGTAGAACCGATAAGAAGCATAAGTGTGGCTACTACCAGAGTTGACATTAGGAGCCTTTTTACTCAACCTTTTGAAGCTAGCAGGGTAACAAAAACTTATGACAATGTAAGCATCTATTACTTTTATTGGTAAAAATCCAATTGAAGAATATCACTTGCATAAAAATAATGGCAACAAGAGATTTTCAGAAAATATCGATACTTGAGCATAACACAGGCAATGTTCCCGTTCAGCTGCACAGATATCTTAAATATCTGACCAACATAGCGCAGCAGTTTTTGGTAAGGATACTATAATACCTGTGCTAGCTCACAAATTTGTTACTTTGCACACCAACCAATGAAACATTCAACACAAGTTATCTGATTTCAAAAATATATTTGGAACTAAGAACGTAGTTTAAGTTGTCAGTTTCTAGGGCAGGATTATTTTTAATCTTGTGTATTTTATAATTGCTCTATGTTCAAAACTCATGTACACACAAAACATTGAAATGTTGTGCTCTATATATTTAAATACCAGCCCCGTAATTAATCCTTGACAAGAAATTATAGCCTTTATGCAACCATCCTGCTCAAGGCCCCTGGATATGTTTTATGACTTTTTCACTATAAAAAAAATTGTGGAAAAAAGTAACCAATAAGTTATAATGCAAAAATGAATCATTTTATCTCAAGAGATGACCAGCCTCTTGAAATATGCAAAAGTTAACAATTTGTGTGATGATTTGGAATATTAGATCAGGGGTGGGCTAACTACAAAGTTTTTTGCAGCCCGTACTAATATCGAAAAAATCAGTTTATTTATGTTAAAGGTGGACGTTTGTACTAAAATCAGGGTTAAATTTTGGTTAGGTGCTGCCCCTTGATGTTTTATTTTCTACTAATGCGGTCCTCGCCCTAAAAAGTTTGACCACCCTTGTATTAGTTGTATTTGATCATTAAAAATTTCTTATCAATCAAGATAAAGTATTTTGAAATTAACCATAAATAATAAACAAGAAGGCAACAAAGAAAGAAGTATTTTTCTAAAACTGGCTTTATTTTTTTCTTACTTGACTTAGTTATGTGAAACATTTATTTTAACACAACATTAACAATACAATGAACTTCACTATTTTAAAAAATTCATAATTGTTCACTTATTTTTCTGCACCATAAAAAAATATTTTGAGATAGAGATGTAATTTCATTTAAAAAGACATGCATTTTTAAAAAAAGTGAAATTTCTAAATGAAATATGAAACACCAGTGTTGTCATCTCTAGCAATATATCCCCCAAATATGAACCACCAACCAATTAGATTCGGTGTGAATCTTTTCCCCAACAGACAGTAAAAAATGTCACAAGAAATACACAATATTTAAACATTCCAGCTTGAGATTCTCAGTTGGACAAGGGCATGGCAGAGAAACACAACTTGAAGATGAATGGAGTTTTTCCTCCTACAAGTGGAAAGGAATGGAATAGAGAAATGTAAACATAAATTGAAAGTCTGTTGCTTATAAAATTTATTTTTAAATTATTATTATTGCAAGTGATCAATAATTACATGCTACCATTTTGTAACCTACCTGCACTGTTAATGGGTGTATGATTGACCATGACAAGAGCCTCAATACCATCAGCCTTACTTTCAAACTCCACAAGTCCTGTGCAACTGCGCTCAGCTTTGCATTTTAAAAAACAAAAAAATAATGTATTAAATAATGTTGGCATAAGTCAAATTTTCTTAATCCATAAAATGCATTTCCACACAGTCTGCATCAGCGCAATGTCAGCCTTGTCAGTTAAGCTACTCTCTGCCTCACCGATGGTTTGTTTCATTTTATTAGTAATCAACTTTCCATTCAACTATTTTATTAATGGCTTATAAAGCTTCTATTCAGAAGAGAGTCAACTTCCATTGTGTGAAATTTCAAAAGGATTAGACCATGTTTAGTGTATTTTGTGCTTGAGTACCAATCCTAGTACTTATCTATTAATTTTTCTATCTATGACTTATAATCAAGCAAATAAATTGATCTAAATGGACAAATTGATTTCAAATGAAGATAAATTTGAAGTCTCAGGGTCGACTGTGATTACAAAAATTTACTATTATGTAAATACTAGATTGTGCCGGGGCCCCCTTTTTTTTGGCCGCCTACGGCGCCAATCTTTTTTCAAAGGACCAACTAACTTGTCCTTTTTTGATAAATACGAAATATTAAACTTTCTGAAATGTACGCAAAGTGTTTAATAATAATAGGGGTTGTATTTTGCGCACCTATGCACACCAAACAATGACGTCATCATATTAAATATTTTTACAGCGCTCATCAACACACTATTTTTCAACTAAACTGCTGTAGACTGTCCTACATCGCTCCTCAGCGTTACAGATCCAGTGAGTGACTTGGACTATTATATTATTTATGTGTAAATATTAGAGTATAATAAATTACCACTTCGCGAACGCTATGTCGTACCGAACACTATTTCATAAAGCGTTCTCTGTATGTTTATTTGCTTGTCTAACACGGAAACGAACACCCATAAGTCAAAATAATTCATTTTTCTATATCATTTCATCATTTCGTTTGCCTGGACGGATTATTTTGTGAGTAAATGTGTGTCAACATTTTGATACTTGCTTAGTGCATGCTTTCAACTTCTCTAGGAAGAACGATGGTGATTTCCGGGTTAAGACTAGTTTTCCTGTTGGATTTGGAAAACACACGTGTTTGGTATTGCATCACCACTTACAAATAGGTCTGTAACTACGCTGTTATACTTTACAATGCTTTTTAATAGTAATATTTGTTTCCAAGGGGTATTCGCGACGAAGTAAGTTTAATGTTGGATTTTACTTCGTACCGATCACTTTTCTTCTACAGAAAAATTTAGTTAAATATGGGTCTATCTCTTGGAATCTAGAAAAAATAGCAGTGTTCGATTTGAGGACATGTTCGTGTTGAAGTATATTTGTTTTATTGTAGGATATTTCTTCGATCACTTTTTCATGTAGGAAAATTAAGCTAAAGATCTAGGTCTAGTCTATATCTAGACTCCTAGCAGCCACTGAAACACATGCACGTGAATCTTACACAGAAACAAATCACTGAGACACAGCCAATAGAAATTTACACAGAAGCAATCATTGAGACCCAGCCAATCGAATCTCACACACAGGCACTCATTGAGACATAACCGATTGCGAATGAAACACAAGTAGTAATAGAGACCCAGCCCATTCGAGAATGAAAATAAGTCTATCATTGACAAAGACAAATCTTCCGAACCAGAATCATACCAGCATCATCACCACCAAAGTCCCATTTGTCTGCTGCACAACTTAAAGCAATCCATGAATTTTCAAACTTTTTATATGATCAAATGTGTCGCAACCAATGTAATAATTTATTTTTTTTTGTCAACTGTCAATGACAAGTACTGCAGGGGACAACATTAGCAAAGGGGAAGAAGAGAAATTTAACAAGTTTTAAGCCTTAGCTGTGGGGCTAACAGAACCATGCAGTCTAGAAGTAGAAGAACCCAAAAACTGCACAGTCAAAGCTAACTTGACAGTAGATGACATTTTAAATCTGCCTGCTTTTATTAAAAGGAATAAAAACAAGAAGAAAACAGCAAATGCTCCAACCATTCCATACTTGGTCAGTGGAGAAGAGTTTAGACAAGCATTATAAAAAGAAAATAGCAGACAAGGAAGAAATAGAATAAAAACTGAAAAGAAAGATCACGAGGGAAGAAAGCAAAAAGGAGAAAGGATGCACAAAAAGGAAAAGAGCAAGAAAAGGAAGAAAAAAGACGCAAGAGAAAAGAGCAAAATTTAAAAAATGAAAATAGTGGAGTCCAAGAATGTAAAGAATTATCCAGTAATAGATCTATCTGACTGATAGCAGCAGTGAGAACTCACAGTTGATTCAAACATTGGAGTTTGACATGGCTGCAGATGACGATACTTTAGATATAGAAGAGGATCTCTTGGCAGAAATGTGTCAAGGGTGCAAAAAAGGGGGAGGGACAGAGGTTTGGGTCCAATGCAATGTGTGTGATGGCTGGTGGCATGCACAGTACACGCAAAATTGTGCATCTTTGAAACAAAGAAGTTTTGTGTGCACTGTTTGCTGCCCTGACCAGTGACTGTAAACTATGTTATTTTATATTTTATGTTATTGTATTTCTAAACGTATTGCATTTTGCACCATATTTAAATACTATTATATGTAATTAGAGGCTAAAGATCTACCTGTAGTATTATTTTGTAAATCTAAAAATTTATACTGATACTGTCCGTATAGTATGTTGTGCTTTGTTTCTGTGTGCCTTTTTTTAAATGTACATATCATACTGATCTAAGTTATTTGGGCTCTAATTTCTTTTATAAACATTTACTACATTTTTAATGTCATCTCTAGTGTTATGTGTTGACCCCATTAACTAAACATTGATTCTTTGGTGATTTCGGTTATGTGTCTGCTTTGAGGTCAAAGTATCTGCTTTGAAAAAAATTAAGCAAAAAAGTGTACGGCAGGCGTAGCTTACTGGGTCAGCTAATATTGTTTTTACACTCTAACCTCGCGTAGTAATGCAATAATGCAGTCACATTATAGTAGCCTTGTGGTCATACTACTTGTAGAAGCTTTCATTTTTATTTTATGTCGAACGGTTGAGAAACTAAGCCTTGAAAGCAACAAATGGTGCTGTTTTTAGAGTAAAGCGTTCGCAAAGTGGTAATTTACTCTATAACTATTTTGTTGAATTACTTTAAAAAATGAAACATGGGAAAAAATTCATAACTTGATAATTTCTAGAACTACTACAATGAAACTTACCAGTTGTTTAATTAAATAATAAGACTTTTTTTTTAATATGACCTTAAATGGATTATTTTTGTTCCCCTTTTTTACATAAACGTTCAATAATATCCATAAAAGTTTTTTTGGTAATTTTGTATCTATTTTTAATAGTAAAAACATATTCCTTTTTCAAATACCTAAATTTTAATATGCAACCAGATACAGTTTTTGATAAATAGCATAACTGAGTTTTTCAGTTTAAAATCCAGGTGGAATGGATTTTTTAACCTAAAATTTTACTTATACCCTTTAAAAAATTGAAACGTATTGATTGGGTTAGGGGGCAATCCATGTATTACGTACGCAAGCAGCGGGGAGAGGGGGTCTTGATAAACGTAATTTTGCATAAGATTGGGGGGGGGGGTTCCATGCACAACAAATTTTATTTGCATAATACTAATACTAGTAACGTAAACCGCTCAGACTGCAAATGGCATTCCCTCAGGCGGAAAAAGGCATTCGTGACTGGCCGAGTCAAGACCAGGGGTGCCACCCACTAGAAGCTGTGAACCCTGAAATCCCATTTTTTTAATTTCTTGAACACTGAAAATTCTTTTATTAAGTTTTCCAACCCTGAAAATTTAAATGTAACAAAGTGCCACTGTAACAATCATTTTCCAACCCCTTAAATCCATCAACACGTGTGCTTAACAGTTTTTACCATTACGAAACTAATTATTTGGCATTGGCACAAAGCATTTTGAAAAATCGCGCGACAATGAGATGAGAGCAAAGGGAACGGAGAGGTCACAGTTTATAGCGAATCTGCATAGGCTTTCCGCACGTTCTGACTTCCCCCCCCCTCTTCTTTAAAACTCAGAAGCCAAATTTGAAAACTAAACTTGCAAATGCGGAAAATCCGGGAAGAGCAAGAAAAAAACCTCTCAAATCAAATAAAAAACTTGTGAATCCAGAAAATAAAATTTTTTAGCTTCACGAATCCGGAATTCCGGGATAAACCGGAACGGTGGCACCCCTGGTCAATACTGATATGCAATGTTTTTTAATTTAATGCAAACGAAATTCTGAACTTTTATTACTTAAAAGTAATTAATATTTGATGTAGATATATATATTTGCTAAAATATATCAGTCTGATTTATATTTCTTGAAATTAGTAGAAGTTCCTCTTTCACTTTCACCCACCGATGCCTCAGCCGTTATATAAACATAATGGGATGGCAATTTCACTGCTTATATTGTTCTATTTTATACGTTTTTTTGGCCCTTCAACCTTCATCAAAACTTATGATTGCCCCCCCCCTCCATTAAAAGCTTATTGATTACCATGTTTCAAATCACCTTTTTCATCATTGAATTATGTATTTAGTAAAAGTCTGCACTCTTAATATCGTAACACATGTGAAGCCACTGAAAATGTAACTAAATAAATTTGTAAGCAATCTTATTTTTAAGTGGAACTTGATATGATTTTAATTTCTTAAACACCGCCCCCCCCCTGTCTTATATCGTCACAAATGCGTGACCCTTCTACTCCCCCATGACGTCATGTATGGACGGCCCCTTGATGCAGTGTTGAAGACAATAAAATTTGAATGTTCCAATGTATTTCTTCAATAATTTCAACTTGAAAAACATGATGTTACAAAAAACTGCAAGGGGCCGTCCATAACTGACGTCAGCGATTTTTTGCCTATTTTATTCCCCCCCCNCCCCCCCCCCCCCCCCGTCACAAAACATGGATTCCCCCCTCCAATATGAGGTCAAGCTTTTTGACCCTGCCCTCACCCTACCTAAAAGCCATATTTTCTAGTTGAAAATTAGCACCTTACGAATCACTTTATCATCATTTTAATATGTATATAGTGTAAGGTTGCACTCTAATATAGCAACTAATATCGCAACACATGAGAAGCCATGGAAGACGTAATTAAATATATTGCAAGATAGCAAATATTTTAGGGGAACTTTTATTTAAAGCTGCGGATTTTGATGTGATGTCATATTTCTAAAACACCCCCTCACCCTTTACACACATCCTCACAAATGTGTAACCCCCCACCCCCTATGGACTGCCCCAAAAGAGTAAAACCAATATCTTTTGACTCTGGCTTAAAATTAATTTTTCTAGGATGGGGGTGCAACTTTGTACCTACGCATAGGGTGGGAGGTCCAGAAAATGTACTTGGTGCAACAGGGGGTAAGAAAAATACAACTATTTTGGTAACACATCACCAGTGTCAGCACATTGGAAGAGCATATATAATTTAATTTCCCTATAATGACATAATAATTTAAATGTATATACTTAGTAGGGACCAACCGGACAGACATTTTCTACCAGGTACCAAATCTAAATAGATGTACTATTTGCCGGATCCGGCAACGAACAGAGTAGCAATAAATCATAGCCCAGTCTTCAATCCTGAATGATCAACATTAGTAAATGTGGCTGCGCAGGGCGAGAGGTAAACACAAAATTGTCGTAGAAAATTAGTTCATTAACTTTACATCTTTATAATTTTAAATTATATATTTCTATAATAAGGTTACATTTGCTATATTTTAAACAATTTTTAAGTATACTAATCTTGATATTTATTGAATTTCAAAATTGTATTTTTAAGGTATTTTTTTATATAGATATTTGGCTATTTGCGTGGGCACTATTTGCTGAGGGGAATAGTTCCGAAAAACCCGATATCAGGCCGGGGCAAATGTTTGGGGCGATTTCCGGTTGGTCCCTAATACTTGGTAATTTTGTTACATTAAAATTATTAAATTCTTTAATCCATTTATGGAATACAATATGGAAAAATGTGTTTATCAGTATTTGGTTAAATAAAATTCAAATACTTACTTTTTGAAGGAAATTGTTTCATTTTTAGAGGTCGTTTCCCGATTGCATTATCAAACAACTGTAAAATACAAATTTAGATTTGATTAATTTTTGTGCATGAACTCTTAATATAAAATTTAACCTTTGCACTTATTTAATTTTTTTTAAAAAGACCATTGAAGTGAATCTTTTCTCCAATAAAGATGGATATACTATAAAAAAGTTATATTATCACCTCGAACACTTCCTCTTCTGTTATGTTAGGTGGAGCATTGAAAAAATGCAAAACTTTTGAAGGGCTCTGAATGCGATTCTTTTGTGCAGCTTCAGGGTTTGTGAAACGGTTGTTTCTATTACCCATATAATCCTTGTAAGAAGAAGTGCCATCTGGCAATTCATGAGGGTTTGGAACCTCCTGCAGAAAAGCCTGTTTAGACACGCTGAAATAAACCAGAAAGGTACTTAATCATTTTGAATTTAATTTACATTCTTAATATAATGCAAAACTAGTTTACATTATGCAAAATTTAATTTGGACACTCAATCCATTCAGCACAATTTTAGGTCAAAAAATCCATTCCCCCTGATGATATTTAACTGAAAAACCCTGCTTTGCTGTTCATCAAAACTATATCATGCTGCATATCAAAATTTAGGTTATTGAAAAAGGAATGTTTCTACTATTAAAAAGTGAGTCAAAATTACCCCCCATATATAACTAGAAAGTTTCATTGCAGTGGCTGTAGAAATTATCAAGTAATGATTTTTTTTCAAATTCAACAATAAAATAGTTATACTCGAATATTTACAAAATAGTAAACTTTCGGAATCACAGTCGACACTGAGTCTTCAAATTTAGACACTGAGTCTTCAAATTTATCGTCATTTGAAATTGAATTACCCATTTATATCAATTTATTTACTTGATAATCAATGATAGATAAAAAAAATTAATAGATTAGTACTCAATGAAGCCATTATGATCAGCTGTTGAAATTTCACACAACGGAAGTTGACATTCTTCTGAATAAAAGTTTTATAAGCCATTAATAAAATAGTTGAATGGAAAAGTTGAATTACTAATAAAATGAAACAAACCATCTATGGCGCACAGAGTGGCCAAACATAAACGGCTGAAATCGTGGTGAAGTACACCACAGCAAAACATATTAAATGGATTAAGGCAAGTAAGAGGTTGTAGTTACCTTAATTGAAGCTTATTTCCAAAAAAGAATCCATTGTTCAAATTAGCAATAGCCCTCTCCACTGAAATAGGGTCTCCAAGCTGAATCATGGCTGATCCCTCTTTGCTTTTTAAGAATTTTATCTGTTTGAAAGTATTAATGGTCACAATAAAAGTAGAGCTGCAGACTTATAAAAAAGTTCCCACTTTGTTCTTGCCCCATTTATTTATGAAACAGTAGAACAAATTTTTAATAAACATTTTCTTCAAAAATATGTTATAAAGCTCCATCTCAAATTATTTTACATATGGAAGGCTTTATCAGCCCCAGCAATTATTTATATTAACCCTTTCAGTCACATTATTGCTCCCTGGCATATTTGAGCTAAGGTTGTTAAGACAGCTCATTTTTGAGGACCTGCTAACCGTTCTAAAAAAGACCAGTTAACCGATCATCCTTATATGCCTTATGTTTTGAGAACTAACAATGAGAATGTTGTCGCCTGGCGTCATCTGATGGCATCTAACCGCAATGCCCTCAATTCAACGCATTTTTTAAAAAAATTCCAAAGAATTAATTTAACAGTGATGGTTAAGTCTTTTTTTTAAATTTTATTTTGAGGATTAGTAATTCACCGATCTAAATAAGAGGACCGGCTCAATCGTTTGTTAAAGTTAGCGATGTATTTTTCATTAGTTTCAAAAACCAATGCCTCGACCCGTCCGTTGTGACGTCCTGTTTACCTCGCTTGCGTATGATGCCGGTCAACTCGCGAATTAAAAATTAATAATAAAATTATAAAGCTTGAGGAGTAAACAGTGATGATAAAATGGAAGTTATTTAAAAACCATATTATTTTTCAATCGTCAACTAACCAGAATAATTGAATTTTGCGGCGCACACGGTCCCCCCTCCCCGTTTTTGCTGTTCAAATAGGGTTTGAGCTACACTTGCCGTACTCCCTTTCCAACGCATAACAATTACATTTTTAAAAAAAGAAATATCAGTTTTGATATTTATGAGGTAATCTTACGTCAAATGCCTTTGACTAGCAGGAAAACTGTCATTAAAAGACCGAACTCTAATTTGAAGGCCAATTAATCGCCCAGTAACTTTGCTTTGTCTACCAAATACCTCTCGTAATATAGGTACATGTACTTCACTAAGCGGCGTGAACCGATACATTTTTTGAAGGCCTGAAACAGACTATCAGAGAATGCCGATAGGTCACAGGGTCATATTCTTTTATAGCTTTCTTTGACTATAATTAATATAAATAGAATCAGCCTCGACCTTGACAGTTGTTAACATCAATTGCGCACCGTGTTAGCTCTCGTACAGTCACAGTGCCTCGACAACTAAGCTATTTTAAATTTTAAAAAATCATTCCTTAGCAATAGCCCAAGTAAACTAATAGTGATGACGTGTAAGTTATTTATATACCGGAATATGGAGAAAGCGAATTAAAGTCACTGTTAGTGTCAAATGCTGCCCTGCATCTTAACCCTAACGCAACAAAAACAAACTCCGGGTAATAAGCTAATTACAGGCTTATTGAAGTGGCATCTAACCGGTCCATATTCAAAGGGGCAGGTCCTGATCCATAGACCGGCTAACCTTTAACAACTTTAATTTGAGCCTCAATGAAGCTAGGTCTAAATAAGCTTTATAACTTTGCCTAGTTAAGGTAACTCTTTAAGGAATAAAAGAAAGTGTCTATCTCTTATATTGTTGAAGTTAAGTGGCTATAGGTGTGACGTAATGCTCTTTAAGGTTATTTTTTAAAATTAGCCTGGGTTGAGTTGGTCTCTCTTAGCGGCTTAAATGAAGCAAGGTAAATGGAAATAAATGTTATGTTTATATAGAATAATTTCTATAATTTTATGTCCTAATGCTGAGGAAGATAAAGTAGTAATTTTTTACCTATTGCATTTAACTCAATAGCTCCTGAAGTGCTACTTCCTTACTGATCTATTTCATATTGCGGACAAAAGAAAGGCAACTTACTTCATTAAGCCTTTGATTCCATTAAAAATATGCTCTTCTTTACTAAGATATTTGTTTATCTTAAAAATTTAAATAATTAATGCATCAAGAAATGAATTAAGTTTGAAATAATATAACATGAACTGCAAAATAATGCTGATTAAAGACGATTTCGCGATTTTCAGCACCTCGGGTGAATACATAATGCAAACTAATTCACACAGTGGATCAAAAGAGAAACAAGATAAAAACATCCGGCAATTTTCATTAAAATCTCGTACAATCACTCAATAGCCGGAAATCTAGAGGAGAGTGAGATTTTTATGCTATTTTTAACTAAAAATGTGAGAGTGCGTCACTATGTCATTGGACGTATCCAAACGGACAAAACTATAAAGTTGCATTTAGTCACATCGGTAGCTAATTAGTTAACTGACACTGGAGAAGTTTTAGGTGATGTATTAGTATAAAATTTTCTAATGTGGACGTAATTAATATAACATTTCAACTTTTCTCTTCAACCATCAGTATTGTATTCTTAGGACTGAGTGGCATTTGTATGACATTATTAGGAATTAAATTAAATTATAATTCTTCCTTAGTTGACTCTCATAATTTTTGGCGTGCAACGTTTTTTTATGTAGGTATAATTCTAATAATGTATCAGGTGCACACAGGACACATACTTGTCCCACCTCAACCACATAAACCAGGCAAAACACCATGTGCCTCCCTTAATAACAGAATTATGAGAAAATATCACATCACATCTTACACTATCCAACATTTTAAGAGTAATCTATAGCAAAATGTCAGAGTAAACAAACACCCCATGCACCAACAAGTGTAAATTACTCTACTGCAAGCCTCACAAGCCCAAGTACTACCTATACTGCTCTGATGATTACAAAATATAGTTTATTCCTTTACCAAAGATAAGTCAAAATTAAATATCAATTCAGTTCCTTACCCTAACAACATTTCCATAAAGACAAAAGAGGTTGAAAAGTCTGTCACAATTCATTTTGTCCATGTTCAAGCCATACACCATGCAAACAGCGCCCTGTGCCCCAGCACCTCCTTCATAGGAGTTACTTCCACGGCCATATCTATCAGGCTTGGGAAACAGATTTGAAAAATAAAGGGAATAAAATTAAATAATGCAATAAAGAACAACAAAAAGAATTGTTTTGTTAATTAAGGTCACTGGAATATATATTTTAAATAATAATATTTTAAAGCTAATAGTTATTTATTAAAAGTTGTGAGGAATAAATATGTTTCAATAAATTTTCAAATTCAACAATAAAAAGTTAAGTATGAAAATTGTACATACTGCCCCTTTGGGTCCAAAACGATCACCCGGACCACCACCACCAAATGGTCCAGGTCTTCCATAACCATCAAAACCATCATCATAGTAGCCCGGGCCACCAAATCCTGGAGGTCCGCCCCCATGGCCACCTCCAAAACCACTACCAGCAGGTCCATCTAAAAAATGAATAGAAAAATCACAATTTTAAAACGGAACTTGGGCTTTTAACAATTAATTTAAATTTAATAGTTAACTTTTGAACAATTAACGATGAATTAATCGTTATTGATTAAAGCAACAACAAAAAATTATGATATCTTGAGTAACACTTATATGTTCTTAATACGCTTTTCATTTGGTTTGATAAGAAGGCAAAGTGTTAAAAACATTGTAGTCAAACTTTATTAACATTTTTAACATTCCAGTCAGTCAATAGTTTAAAACAAAATGTTCCTGTAATAGTCAGGAAAATTTGTTATATTTAGTTGGCCACTATTTTAAAAATTTTTTTTTTTACTTCCAATACTTTGTAAGTGATGGGTAGATTAATCATTCTAAAATAATTTAATCTCTAAATTTATTTTAAAGATTAATAAAGAAATTAATAGTTTATTTTTGCAGCCCAAACTGAGCAGATTTCATCATAATAAAACTAGCTCCAGGTTATTATCCACATTACATATTGCAAAAATTCACACACAGCATTTATCCCTAGGCTTTTTTTATATTAATTTATCTCCATAATAATAGATTTCTTAAATTAAATGAAACAGGACATTTTCTATGCATAATTACAAAAAACATACTGTATGGTGCTGGAGCTGAGCCAAATCGTGGTTCTTGTAAGAGAGGTTGTCCTCGGCCACCTGTTGTCTCTTTGCCTGGAAGAGAGGAGTTGAATGTGTTTTCTTTTCCCACAACTTAAAAGAAAAAAAAGGCAATCATACTGACTTGCCTTAGGTGCAAAGAATATGATGGGAAATAACTCCACTTATACGAATCAACATGCTTGTTTTACAAAATTAAAATCTTTATTTGTTAATGAAAGAGAAACATGTATTTCATGCACAGAAATAATTATATGCAAAATTTATGAAGTAGAGAAAAAATTAATTTATGATTTTAAGTTTCATTAAATGAAAGTAAGTCTTGCAATGCATACAAAGTAAAAGCAAAAAATTGTTTGTAAAGCAGTAAAATCTTATCTATTTTAAGCCTTCAGCTTTTACAAATCTACTTGTGTAAACCACACCCACATCAGGAAAACAATAAAAATAAAGAGAGACTACATTATCATTGTTTGAAAATACATTATGGATTTGAGAAATTCTTGTCAAGCGGGAAAATAAGAAACACTAATAATTATTGCTGGAGAATAAAAATTTTTAAAAAATAAATTACCAAATATTTCCTCTTCATCCACTGATTGGGATGGTAGGTGACATTAAAAAAATCAAATCAAAATAAAATCGAGTACTGGAAGGGGAGGAGGGATTGAAGCTACTGTATTCTCATTTCATAGTGGCAGCTGAATATTACCCGTCGACCCCTTCAAAAAACAGAGTCAAGAAGCGATGCTGTTGACACAGAAATCGAGCAACATCCCTCTCTTAACATGCCCTTGCTTGCTCTGTGAGACGGACAAAAAATGCATCAACCAAAAATGCTTGGAGAGTGAATGCTTTTTTTAAATGTTTTTTTTTTCAGTTTGGAGCATTTTGGTCACTGGCTGCATGAGATGAGTGTAGTGTCCAAGTTTGGTTGTCTTGGAAATGTTCAGTCTGAAATTTCTGGCCTGTTGTATGCAGTACTGATGTGAGCAACACGCAAATCTTTTCTATGTCAGGATGCAGGAATTCATAGGGAAAGTTATTCCTCTGTGGCAAGAATTTTGCGAAAAAAGTTCAGTATCGAAGGGCAGAAAGATAGATTTTGTAAAGCTTCATTGTCCTGTTGTGTGGAAGAGTGGAGCAAAGTTTGAACAAGTAGTTGTGTACAATGCTGTAAGGCAGATACTGAACTGGTGTCCAACTTGTGCGAAAATCCTTACTTCACTTTCGAGTTATTAAACCGTTTTATTTTTTGGTTATGTTTTCTTTAAATAGTTGTTTGCTATTGGTTTGATGAATATGCACTATACGAAGGTCTTGTGTAATTAGCCAGCAGGCTCTCTGCAGATCTGATATGTCATTTTAATGTAAAGCCCCACTGACTTTTTAAAATGAACAATTATATCCCTTTTGTATTAGGACAGTGTGCAGGGTAGGAGTAAGTGCTGATAATCCGTTGCCATTTGTCAGAGACTGAAATGTATCTTGATGTCAATATTAGGGTAGGGCATTGACCAGTGTAGGATTGCATCTTGACGGGTGTACTCCTGCAATTGTGTGTGCACAGTTGCTTTTAGCGGTTTTGTATCAGGAATGGTAAGGATATTAAGTTCCAAAACGATGTTGGTGCAAAATGCTGATTCGTGAATTGGCATAGTATAGTTGTCCTGTTGTTCATTGAGAAATTAATGTGCAAAGAAAAGTTAAATATAAAATTCTGAACAGAAAATTTAATACACTTATCCATTTATTATATACACACCTCCAAGGGCAGGATTGGTATAGTCCCAGCTTTCAGAGTCATTTCTGACAACATTTAAACGTGTAGGCTGTAAATAAAAACAAAGATATAACTAATAGTTTAGATTCTTTTAAAGGATAATGGAAATTTTCTTTGGGAGACTAAGAATTTAAATCATGTCTTTTAGAGGATACCATGCACATTAACTCTTAAAGTTGCATAAGGCGTTTTAATAAACTTCCGCCTCATTCCCATAAGGATTTCCCGTATTACGAATAACTGGTTATGAAATTAAAAAATTTGCGTAAAATCCATTTATAATAATATTGTCATACTGACTTCATTTTTAGGCTAAGAATGGTTATTAAACGCAACTAAAAGACCGTAATGAGTTGAAAGCAATATTTACCTGTAGTTTAGTACTATTATTTTAGTATAGAAAAAATGTATCTTTGAAAAAAAAACAGTTAAAACTACCAAAAAACATCGTGAATCGAGCGATAACACTAGCGTGGGCAACGGCCGCCATTGCCGGTAGTCGAATACATCATTTTTCAAGTATTGAAGAGTTTTTACTTTCCGAGATCTCATTTCTAACGAGAGTGGTATCCAGGGACGCATTAGGACGCTTTACGGATAGCGGGCGGAGGCGCATTACAACGCTTTGCGACTTTAAGAGTTAAAATGCCCATCTTTAGGTTTTCTTTTGCACCGTTTAACGTTCTCATATTTAAATCCACATTCAGTCTTCCCTGGGTTTCTGTTTTAACCAGTAAATACAATATCAGTTTATTACAAAAAACAAAAATAAAAATTTTGCAATTATAATGTTTCATAAAAGTAATTTTTACCTTAAAAAAGAGGAACAATGAAAAATAATTGTTTCTTACCTTAGCGTATTCTATTTTAAGTGTGCAACAACCAGAATAGATGTCTGCTCCACTAAGTGACTGTTTTGCCCTCTTAGCAGAGTCCACATTATCAAACCTTTACAAGTCAAAGAACAAACTGTCCTCTTCAGAATTGACAGACATGCAAAGCTTAAAAATTAAAAGACTTTGAACACATTTTTAAGGAAATGATATGAAGACTATTTAAAGGATACTCGACCATTGCTTGAACACCATTTTTTTTAAATATAACAATTCTCTGCACTTGACCATAAGGACTATTAATAGTGTGCATTACATCCTGAAAATAGAGATAGTCTTTGTTGTAAAACATTAATAATTAGATTTTGACATTACAATGAAAATAATTAAAATGCAGAGCAAACATTTTCAAAAAAAAAAAGCTATTTTTAAGTAAAACAAGTTAAAGGAAAATCACTAAGATCTCTTACCACTGTAATAGGATACTGTGGATTTAAGATTGTAAAAAGAAGAATATGATTGGCAGGTCTGGCATCTTCACCTTCTCTGAAATTAAAAAAAAATAATAATAAAATTAATGTATAAATATTGCACAAACCCAAATACATTTTTATACTACATTGGTAGAAGAAAAAAATTGATAATTAAGACATTTTTATAATCACATACCCCGGTCTTTGGATTTTTTGACTTAATGAAAAGTTAAAAAAGGCTGGCTGTCCTGCAACATAGATAGAGTTTCCTTGCTGATGAGAATAAAAAAAAAATTATAAATATGTAACCCAAGACAAGAGAAAAAAAGGGGTTTTGATAAATATTTTGTAAATTTTGATCAGAGACCATAGTTTGTTTGCAAGGCAGGGATTTTTTTAAAATTTGTTACATGAAGATTTTTTTCAAGATTAAGAGTATTGAGATTTGTCAGTTTTCTTTAAAAACAGCACACAGCTATAGTTAAGGGGAGGTGCGGGTCAAAATTTGGCCAAAAATTACATTTTTAAGGATTTCTAGTTTTTGATTTATTTGGTTTCTAAAGCCATTTTTTAATATAAATCATATTAAAAATTGTGTGATATTATATTAGAACATATTTTAAAATATTATTTTATTAACCCTATAAGGGGGTGTAAAGTCGTATTTTGATACTAAATACAGAATTTTTACGGTCTCCATTCAAGTACTTGAAATCATCCAACCCCATCGAAGGTGGTATCAATGGAAAGCTGGATTTCTCTAGATTTAGATGAATATAAATTCCCGACCAATCAAAATTTACACAATCTTGCATTTGTTGATTCGCGTTCAAAAAATGACACTTTCTTGACCTACTTATGGGGTTTCCGCATTTCGTATGCATAACCCTTGACCTTTCAATAAACCAAGGATTTTGATTGGTTATTGCTGTGGAAATTACTTTAGACTACTTCCGTTTCTACGTAAACAAGAAAAAATGTTCGGATAAACTATTTTCATATAATAAAATTCAGAGTTTTGTGCTATAGCACAATGCTATTATATTAACACTAAAACTACTTTCTAATCGATCACTTTAGCGTGAAATACGTAAATATGAAGGTGGGTCTTGTATTCTCATCACTCGGACTCAGTCTCAAACTAACTAAAACTTATAATAATAGAAGTCTAAAGCGTCTTAGTTTTAGTACTTCTACTCCTAGCGTCCATTCCAATATAGTAATAATAAGAACATATAACGTTCATGTAATAAAAGCAAAATTAATAGCTACTGTCTACTGTGCTTAATTTTACCCAAATA
>MUZC01000026.1:244592-275379 GCA_002072015.1 Radix auricularia | reverse complement strand
TCAAAAAAAAAACATCAACAACAAAACAACACTATTTTCTATTTGAAAATAAGTATGTTTCAAATCACTTTTTTGTCATTTAAGTATTTATTTAATGTAGGTCTACATTGTCATGCGTGAAGCTATGTAAAAGACATTAAATAAATTGTAAGCCAGTGATTCTCAAACTTTTTCGTATCAGTTGACTGGCAAGAATTTTTCCATTTCACCAACTACCATTGCATTCTTTTCCCGTTTTGACATGATTTTCTCTGTACTGATTTGATAGCAAAATGAGCCCCTTCACAGCTTAAAGCCCTATAAGATTAGGTATGAATTCGGCTTATTACATTTTTTACCAAGGCATAGCAAGACAGCTAAAGATAATGTCAAAAACCATTTGATGTGATTAACCTTAGCGATTAAGCTTGCTAATGTGACTATTGATATTACAAGGATCATTGATGTCTTATCTTATCTTAGACATACAGACGCTCCTTCTATGCAGAAGATAATTGCGTCCACAGACCATGAGAGATGATCTGTTGGCAAGTGATGCAGCGGTCACAGGCCACGGCTATGGGGGTTCCACGCATTACCCCAGCCGCCTAACTATTGTCTAGTTAGGTACCCATTCTGAGCTGGGTGACTCGGGGACGCGAGAACAAATCCTCACCTTCGTGTGGATTCGAACCCGTGACCATCGGTATGACAATCGAGAGCACTACCTCTCGACCACCACGTCCCACATCATTGCATTGTTGATAGACCTAGAATATTTAGATACAAGACAATTCCTCAAATTGATTTCGATATTCTAATGGCAGTTTTCATGCTAAGTATATGCACATCTAAAATTACCACATTGATATCACATCTCATGTTTTCTAAAAATTATTAGGTATGCGCTCGAAGAGAAAAATGACCAATACTGTACGAACCCCACATTTGTGCAGGAAAGTAGGGTGTCATCTTGAGCGTCGCAAAATACATTAATTTTTGCACGTTGGGGACTGAAAAAATACTATGACATTATTAAAAATATCGAATACTATCATAACTTTTTACTCCGAAGCTCACAAGTTTTTGTTGTTTTTTCAATTCTTTTTTTTCTTCAGGATTTCACACGTCACACAAGAGTTGTAAACATAATGTAACCTTTGGACGAGGCGTGTTTAAATTGTTGCATTCTCTTGTAGAATTTATAAACTAGTGAAAAATACATAGCTACCGCTATAGGTCTGTTTAAATAAGGTGTAGGTAAACAGCGATAAATTATTTCATTTGGGGTAAAAGGGGAACTCTTGGGGGTAAACTGAATCATTGAGGGCATAGAAAATTAGCTAGAATCCGCTACTTTTGGGTTAACAGTAATGTTAACATAAACTTTTATAATTTTATTATTGAGGTATCCTATTGGACCGGTGCGTTTTTTTAAACCGTCCTTCAAAAAACGAAATGTGTTAATATCGCTAAATTATATTTTATTTTAATGCATACAAATTAAACATTGACTATAAATCATTACTGTTAACTTCTTTGTTTATATAAAAAAGTTATTTAAAAATAATATTTTTAATAAAAAAATTTTTAAAATCCCTCAATAGACTGACGGGCATCGCGTTAGAAAGAGGTCGGCGAACAGGGGTAAATTACCTCATCTGGGGTCAAAAGGGAATTCTTGGGGGGTAATGAAGACTCATTTGGGACATATAACATCCACTCCACTCCACTATAAGATATATTCGAATACGTCATGTGTGCGTGTACGCTTAAAACATATGCCCACTATTGAACCGGTTCCTTCCAGAAAATGCATTTGTTATATTTGTCATCTATGTAGATTTCTTATTTACCAACTATACGAAGACACCTAAATCCAACCTACTTTAATTTATATTGACACGAGTGACAATAATCCTAATCTGACTGTATCACGTAATCGTTTCTGTCATATTTAAAACTAATGCCTTAAAAACTGAGTTCAGAAGAAAGTTGTCATTTAGTTGTTTTGTGCTCATCTCGAATTGTGATGACGAGAATTAGATGCATTCAATAAAGTTAATTAATACTTTTGACTAATTTTAAATGGACACATTTATCATTATATTTAGTATGGTCAGAGGCGTTTGACCAAAAAGCAATCAAAAAATTATATAAAACTTAAAAAGGTTATTATTGTATCAAGTAGATTCCCCTCACCCCCACTCCCCCAAATGGACATTCCGTGTCGTTTTGACTTAAAATATCTACATATAATCCTATTCAGATCTATCCTGTTTGTAAAACTCGCCAGTTGCAGTTTGGGGGGGGGGGGGATAACCGACAAAAAAGTTCGCAGGCTCCTGCCGGAGTGAACCAAACGAAAATGAGGTTACATCACAAACGCTTTGATGTCAACATCAAACGACTCAGCGCAACAATTTCGTATGTTCTCTTGTGGGTTCTTAAACTTAAGAATTATAATTATCTTTAATTTTCATATCTGATGGCCTATCGACCGCCACTTTGAGAAGCACTGAATAAAAAAAAAAGTCATTATATAAATTTTAAGTGACCAAATATTTCAGTGGATGTTTTATTCAAAGTTACCATTTCGATGTGACGTCACATTTCTTCAACCCCCTCCTCCCCCACGTCACGCATCGTCACAAAAGTGAGACCCCTCCCCCCTAGGTGCGTGACGTTATTTATGGACGGCCCCATATATGTCACTTGAATAATCGTCCAAACATATATCTACGCACACAGAATCAGCATTAAATTAAAAAAAAAACAAGCGTGGCTGACCGGGCCCCCCTGCCGTTGGGGCACCTAAATAAATTCGTGGATTCAGCCCCTGGCGGCGGCCCTGCATTACTGATTGTTGAAAATAATATTTCTGTCCCATTTTTAGCAAAAAATACGCCAACATTTATATGTATGTGTCCATTTCCCATGGGTGTATTTAGGGGGGGGGGGCAAGGGGAGACTTTTCCCCCCCCCCCCCCCATTTGAGAAAAATGTCATAAATTTGTTACAATATAACTGAACTAAATTCCTTGCAAGTTAATTACATTGAAGACAGTGCACACATCAAACATTAAAAAAGAATTATATCTGCAAATATAACTGATTACATTACTGATTGTTGTAAATAAAAATTTTCCCATTATATGTAGTTCACATAGCAAACGAAAATTTTGATTTAGTTTTCTAAACTTTTTTCGCTGATTGCTTTCTCGGAAAACACTTTAATTGTTCATATTGTGTTGCGTATAGCATTTACATTATTTAAATAGTTCACGACAAGATTAAGTTTATGTGAACTGCAATGTACAAATGTTGCTTTTAGATATTTTTTCTAATTATTGCTTGGATTCCTCCTTCTTCACCTGCCATTTTAGAACAATCGCAGTATCCTAAATCCTAACTAACAAGCCTTGTCATATTTAATCCTAATTCTATTGAATTTGTAATAATGGTGTTGGCTAAACCTTCAGCTGTTCTATAGACAATTGTAATATATCCCAGGAATTATTCTGTGACCATCATTTTCCCATTTTGTTCTTTGACAAATCTAACACTCAATGCCCGAAATTTCATTTGTCTCGTCGGCTAGTATAGAAGATGCAACTGAATTATTTCCTTCACGAACGATGTCATTAATCGGCTACCGAATGACGTGCACGCTGATTCCTCCGTTCAGAGGCGTATGAGTTTCGCATATTTGGTATATTTTATTTAAAAGCTTTATCGCAGTCACATTCTATAGTCTATATGATATAATAGTACATTTAAGGCAATTATTTCTAGCCTGGAAATACAATACAAAGATAACATAATAATACAACCCTCAGATGGACATAGGGATAAATCGCTATCGCTATACTATAATCTTCTGTATCGAGGTAGCGCCTGTAACTGTAACAGATAAGATTTTACACAACTGTTCAAAAATTAAAATTTCTGCTCTATCTCGAATTTTTCTGCATTAAATGCTAGATCTCGGTAAACGGTAGTTTCCCGAAAGTTAAAAGAATGATGGATAATTGAAAGGTAAAACAGAAAACTGTAATTGGAAAGACTATATAGACAATTTAGACTGAGACTGTATTCTAGACTAGAATCTAGTATGCCTAGAATTAAATATGACATTCGCTGCAGTGAAAGTTGATTGAGATACTGGCTAAAACCTATATCTCCGACCGGAGCGTCGCGTCTCTTCCCGTTGCTATGAATATGAAGGATAGTTGTTATTTTAATTTTAGGGTTTGGGTTAGGTATAGCTTTAGAATTTTCGGAAAATTCACGGGGCTCGCACTATTTTTCCGGGCCGGTGACGTGCCATAGCAACAAGATGGCCGCCGATAAGGTCGGCCCGGTCGGAGATACAGGATTTTACCGAGATACTTATTTAACTCTTTCAATGCAAGGGTGTTTCAGGGGATTTTTTTACAGGTTCGTGCCAGACCATTTTTTAAGTTAGATATTTTTTTAAAATTTAAGGGTGATTTTAACTATCATAAAATTTGGTAAATGAAGAAAACAATGGGTACTCACCGATCAGGCATCGGAATCACAACAAAGGGGAGGATACACTTTTTAAAATCCTTTTAGAAATTCACGCATTAGATCACTACTGCAACAATTAAAATTCTATAGTCTATAGTCTATAGCCTAGCTATACTATACCTAACCGTACCCAAACCCTAAAATTAAAATCTTCAATTCCCCGAAATTCTAAAGCTATACCTAACCCAAACCCTAAAATCTTCAATTTTCTGAAAATACTAACAAAAAATGGCTACTTACTAATGGAAACACACCCAGAGCAAATGGTGGAAAAAAAGCCCGCCAAGGAATTAGCAGCACTCCTTTTCTAAATGAGCACAGCAAATAGTAATTAGAATATACTCATTTATACTTGGGAAAAAATGAACAGGAGAGCCCCCCCCCCCCCTCTCGCGGCGCATGAATACAAATCCAATAATTATAATAAACAAATTATTTACATTTTACCGCAAGGGGAGGTAATAAGTAAATAAGAAAACACCAATATTCAAGGGAAGCAACTATCCTACATAGCAACCGGAAGAGACACGACGCGACGCTGCGGTCAGAGTACTGGGAATTAGCCTAAAATTTTAAATAAATGTCTAAAGCAACATTGGTGTATCTTATATCAAAAGAAAGGAAATTGAATAGAGAATTCAATTATGTAGAAGTAAATGAAATATTATCAAACAAAAAAATTATTTTCATTTTAAGATTTTGTCATCAATTTTTGTGTGTTAAATTTTCGGCTGAAGTGAAGAATCTCGACCGTGACGTCACGACGCTACCGGTTGCTGGAAACAGAGTTCTATTTCTACAAATTCTAAAAGGATTTTTTAAAATGGAAGGTTTTAGGGTTTGGGTTAAGTATAGCTATAAAGAATTTTCGTAAAATTGAAGGTTTTAGGGTTTGGGTTAGGTATAATGGTACCACACAGTTTGCCTGCATGCTAATTCACCCAAGTACATATCAATGGGGCTAATAAATAAATATACATCTTGGCCCTGCACACATTGTGGATTTCTCCAAATCAATTCAGACCTGTTTAATTATAGGGACCTGATCACCACAAACTTTTACAATTTACAGTTTTTTGGCTAATCCTAATATAAAAAACACCCTAGATAAAATCAGACCTGCAACACAAACCCATGAAAATAAAAAATCTAATAATACTGACAATCAAAACACTCTTAAAACTCTAATAATTAATTTCCAAAGCATAAAAAATAAAATTCGAGATTTAGAACTTCTTATAAAAACAGAAGAACCAGACATAATTGCTGGTTCTGAAACTTGGTTGAACCCCAACATATATAACTCTGACATTTTTAGCAGCAATTTCAATTATAATATTTTTAGAAAAGATAGAACAGACAACCATGGTGGCATCCTACTTGCAATAAAATCAACTCTCATAGCCGAAGAAAGTAGCACACAACCAAACTCTAATATAGAATCTGTTTTTTGCAAAATAGTTACACCAAACTCATCACCCTTTATTGTAGGCAGTATATATAGGCCACCAAATACAAACATAGAATACATGAGGAATCTCTGCAGTTAACTAATTTCTATTAAAGAAAATCATAAAAATGCTGTAATTTGGACTATGGGGGACTTAAATCTTCCAGATATGAATTGGAAAAACTATACAATTGATAGCCACCAAAATAATAAAGAAATTAATGAACATTTCTTAGACACTATAAACAACATAAACCTAGAACAGATAGTAAAAAAAGCAACTAGGAAAAACAAAATACTAGATTTATTCCTAACAAACAGACCAGGACTAGTATTAAACTGCACAATAATTCCTGGGCTGTCTGACCATGATATTGTTAGGGTAACCAACACAATAAAAACTAAAATAAATAAGATGCCTAGTAGAACAATATATCTTTGGAATAAATGCAACTTAATAAAATTACACCAATCAGCTTCTAATTTCCAACAAAATTTCCTAAGTAAATCCAGCATAGATAGCTCCATAGAAGAAATATGGAAGGAAATAAAAACAAATCTAAAAACCACAATGGATCAGAATGTTCCAACAAAAATAACTTCAAATAGAATTAATAAATGCTGGTTCAATTTTAAATTAAAAAAGTATTGCAAACTAAAGGAGAATTTATTTAAGAAATTTAAGGCTACCAATTTAGAAAGGATACACAAAAAATACTTAAAAATTAAACACTTGACACAAAAACTTAGCCGTAACCTCCAAAATAATTATATAAACAATGTGATAACTAAAGATAACAATAAAAACTTATGGTCCTTTATCAAATCACAAAAAATGGAGCCTTCAGGTATAGCCACACTAAAAGGCTCAAATAATAAAACCTATAATGATAATGAGACTAAAGCTAATATCCTTAACACATATTTTGCATCATCATTTTCTGCCTCAGGCGACAAGGAAATTTCAATAAATTTAAATAAAATGGAAGAAATAGGTAACATAACTGTAGGTATACATTCACTCCTAAAAAACTTAAAAATAAACAAAGCTACTGGCCCAGATGAATTGCCTGCCAGGTTATTAAAAGAATTAAGCAATGAACTGTCCCCAATCCTTGTAGTTCTTTTTCAAGCCTCTCTAAACTAGGGTAAAGTGCCTCAGGATTGGAAATTAGCCAATGTAACGCCACTCTTTAAGAAAGGTGATAAGTCCGACCCTGGTAATTACAGACCTGTATCACTTACTAGTATCACCTGTAAATTACTGGAACACATAATATATAGCAGAATAGTTAACCACCTTGACAAATATAATGCCCTATGCCCACACCAACATGGCTTTAGAAAGAACAGATCATGTGAAACACAATTGATAGGTCTAATAGATGATCTATCAAAAGGCTTAGATAATAATGATCAAATAGATACAATATTACTAGACTTCTCAAAAGCATTTGACAAAGTTCACCACCTTAGTTTACTTAAAAAACTTAAATACTTTGGAATCTCAGGTCCCTTACATCACTGGATCCAAGATTTCCTATTGGGTAGGGAGCAAACTGTAATAATTAATGGATCTAAATCTACACCAATAAAGGTTAACTCAGGAGTTCCACAAGGAACTGTCCTAGGTCCCTTACTATTTTTAATTTATATAAATGACTTACCCAACAATATCTCAACAGGAACTAAAGTTAGGTTATTTGCTGATGATTGTATAATCTATAGAACAATCAAGTCAGAACAAGATAGCAAAATTTTACAAAAAGACTTAGATGAATTAATAAAATGGGAAACTAACTGGAGTATGTCCTTCCACCTAGAAAAATGTCAAATGCTAAGAGTTACAAAGAAAAAGAAACAAATAAATTCAAAATACTTCATCCATGGAAAAGAACTAACCCAAACTAAAGATGCAAAATACTTAGGAGTCATAATAAATGAGAAACTATCTTGGAATCCCCATGTCAATGAAGTTATTAAAAAAATCAAACAAAACCTTAGGCTTTATAAAAAGAAACTTTTACAAATGTAACAAAGATATAAAACTAAAATGCTACCTCACCCTGGTGAGACCTATACTAGAATATGCATCTTCTGTATGGGACCCATCCACCAAAGAAAATATTGATAAGTTAAAACAAATACAAAAAAGAGCTGCCAGATTCATTACTGGAGAATATTCAAAACTGACAAGAGTAACACCATTAGTTAAATCATTAAACCTTGAAACACTAGAGGATAGAAGAACCAAGAGTAAATTAGAAATTATACATAAGGCTATTAATTCTAATTTCGAAATACAACACAAAGATAACTTAATACAACCCTCAGATAGACATAAAGATAAAAAACACCTTTCTTATTCCATATGCAAGAACAAACACATACAAGTTTTCTTTCTTTCCGTCCGGTATTCGGGCGTGGAATGGGTTGCCTGAAGAAACCAGGAAAGCCAACACTTTATCATCATTTAAAACTCTAGTAATTTACAGGACTAAACACAAACCATAGAAATTACGTAGGACGCAATAATCTTCTGTACAGAAAGAGCATCTGTAACATATAAGATAAGATAAGATAAGTATAGCTATAGACACTATAGAATTTTAATTTTAGCTTTTTCTTAAGGACGTACAATAACAACAAAGATGGCCGCCGGGAATGACCGTGACGTCAGGGTCGAGATTCTACATGTTAACCAAATTTTCTTAGTCTTTGTCTTTGTTAAAAATCTGAACTTACCAAACTAAAACTAAAAGAAAGTCTGCATAGATGTTATCATTTTCTTCTTGCCTTACTTTAATTATCACAATATAAATTCCATTTATGAAATAAATGCTTTTTAAATTTTGAAAATATCCCATGTAGTTTTAAAGTTTTAAAGCTATGACATTTATTGATGATGTCCATGGCCATGGCAGAAAACTTTATTCTATTATTTCCTTATATAGAAACCGAACTGTCACCACTGCTCTTTTTCAATAGAATGCCCAATCATAAGGATAAAAATCTTAAATAAATCCTAAAACTAATGATTTAAAAGTGATAAAAATAATAATATATAATTGCAGAACTCTTAATATCTTCAATTGCTAAATATTTGATAATGCAAGGACAACGGCAAATATTATGAATGACAGTTTGAGAATTAATACCAAAAAAAATTTATTTACTCAGATATTGACAGTAAAAATGTTCTTATTCTTATTATCATTTAATGAGATACTTAAATCTTCAAATACTAATAGAATTTAATTTTAATTTGAAATTTCAGTAATCAGGCATCGAGGGTGTGGGGTATTTCCAAAAACAATTTATGGTAACTTGCATTCAGTTTTATTTTAAGAGTCAAAAAGTGATCCACCAAACATTAAAATATATTTATTGTTTTAACTCTTAATGTACCAAAGCGCGGTAACACCCGGTTTACTGTTTTTTACCAAAGAACTCTCTTTAGAAACAAAATTACAGAAAATAAAAACTCTTCAGTGCGTGAAAAACGATGTTATCCACTACCGGCAATGACGGCTGTTTCCCTCGCTAGTGTTAACGCTCGATTCGCGATGTTTTTTGGAAGATTTTACTTTTTTTTTTCGAAGATGCCATTTTGCTATACTTTATTACTAACAAAATAGTACTAAAAGCAGGTAAAAATAGTTTTAAACTCAAAACGGTCTTTCGGATACATAAAATAACCATTCTTATTCTAAAAGATGACATCAGTATGACCATAATAATAAAAATGGATTTTACGCAATTTTTTTAATTTCATAACCGGTCTATCGCTATTCGGGAAATTCTTACGGTACTGAGGCGGAAGTTTTCCGAAAATCTTATGGCACACTAAGAGTTAAATTTACAATATAATTAATTAAAATACATTAAGCATGCAACTGTCTGTACTGATTTGTATTTGTTCGTATGGCATCTGTCCGTCAACGAAAGACGATAGATTTATCTTTATTATTTGCAGCTCTTGGTGTGGCTGATGAGACCAATCCTTGAGTGGCAGTCTCTTCTGCATGTTACACACACGAATGTACTGGGGCAGTGTTGCCTGGCCTTTCTCCTCGCTCTTTTTTCAACAGCCTCTTCCCTAGTTAGCTCCTCTGCTCTTAGTGATACTTCTTTCACTGTAGCCCGCCACATGGTTCTATCCTCAGCCAGGTTTTCCCAGTTTTGAATGTCAATGTTGGCTACTTTCATGTCTCTCCTGCATATGTCCATGTATCTGAGACATGGCCAACCAACCGACCTTTTCCCAATTGCCAGCTCGCTGTGTAGCACATCTTAAGGTATGTAACCAGTTTGCATTCTCTTGAAGTGTCCAAGGAAACTGAGGCGACTTTGGCTTAGTATGGCTGGAATGCTGCTCATGCTTGCTTGAGCCAGGACCTCTGTGTTGGGGACCCGTCTTGCCATTTGATGTCAAGGATGCGGCGCAGGCATCTGAGGTGGAAGCTATTGAGCCTTCTTTCATGCCTGGTATAAGTGGTCCATGACTCGCATCAATAGGGGGAGCGTGCTCAGTACACAGGGCTGGTATACCTGCAGCTTAGTCCTTGCTGTGAGTTTGGCATTGGACCAGTCTAGCCATAACAGTTGCTGCCTTCCCTATCCTACCGCTTATCTCATCTTCCAGTGAGACGGTGCTCACTAAACCGAAGGGACCAGAGTTTAGTGACCCAAATGCGCACTGAGCATTGCCCAACCAACTCTTACTTTAATAGGCTAGACCACAACAGGGACTCGAACTGCCTTCATTGCACCCAAGCCTCTGAGACGGTCACACACCTACTGACGTCGAGTCCCGTGCTAGATATAGCCGGGGAGGTAAGGGAGGCAAAAGAGTCCGACGTGAAGACAATGTTGTATGGCACTGCTCAGCAGATGAAGCAGGCTGCCCAAGTATTAGCCAAGGCCTCAAGAGATTAGAACTCAGGTCATAAGAATATGTGTTTAGTTTAGTTAGGTCGACGAACGCGATGTATAGAGGCATATGTTGATCCCTGCATTTCTCCTGCAGCTGGCGCAGAGAGAAGATCATGTCCATAGTTGATCTTCTGGCTCGAAAGCTGCACTGCAATTCTGGGAGTACACGCAGGTGTGTTAATGCAACTCGGGCGAAGGCCTTTCCAACTATACTCAGAAGAGAGATTCCACGATAGTTATTGCAGTCGCTCTTGTCTCCTTTATTCTTATACAGTGAAACGATGTTGGCATCTTTTAACTCCTGTGGTATCTGTCCCTGTTCCCAGCACAGAGTGAAGAGGTCATGCAGAGTCTGTAAAAGTACTTCCTTTCCACATCTGAGAGCTTCTGGTGGAATTCCTTCATTGCCAGGGGCTTTCCCACAGGCTAGATAATCGATGGCTCTACTTATTAGCTCATCTATGGTGGGTAGAGCATCAAGTTCTTCCATGACCGGCAAGTCCGGGATTTTGTCCAGGACAGGAGTTGAGACATGGTTTATTGTTGCTTACAATTCCAAGTAGTGCTCAATCCACCGTTTGAGTTATATTTTTATATATACATAAAAGAATAATAATTCTTGCTATGAATTTTTCAATAAGCCATTATATATATTTTTACATAATTCAAAATCTTGATATACTTTAAAATTTCTTGTTCATTGTTTTGTTAATTTGATTGTGAATGTCTCCTGAAAATTTGATACCCATATCTCTCAAATGAAAAATGTTTTTAATTTTATAGATTATACAAGGGGCAAAAAAATTCATAACTTCACTTCTTTAAAACATAGAAAGACAATACAAGTGTTTTTGAAAAGGTCTTAGCAAGCCCTTTAAAATGATCTATATTGGACTACACTTAAATTTTCTGTTAAAGTACCTATTAAATGCATCATTATATATTATATTGTATTTTAGCAATTATAGAGCCAATTTGTAAGTCTTATTTATTTCTAAGGCAATTTTTTTGTGGCTTTATACGATACATAATCTGGTCATGATAGGTCCATTTTGTTTATCTAGCACCTTGCTTGCCAGATATTTTTTTTTACCTGGAACGACCCATGCTAAAATAAATTTACTGACTAAAGATGTTTTTAAAAAGTATTATTCATCTGTCTTAATGTTTTTAGAAGATAAATAAATATTTTAAAGACAATTTCAGTTTTCATTTCATTACTAGATTCTTATTTTTTTTGTTTTTAAAGTGATACAATTTTCATTTGCCATCTTACTGTGACAACCTGGCAAGTAGGGTGCTAGATAAAAAAAATGGATGTATCCTACTCCGATTATGTAACTTCAAGGGCCAAAAAAAACACCTTAGAAATTAATAAGACTTACAAATTAGCGCTGCAATAGCTAAAATACAACATATAATAATGCGTTTAATAAATTAAAAACGGAAGTTCTCACGAAAAAATTAAATTTTGCTGTGAAAAAATATGTGTGTAGAAACTGCATGATTAACCATTATCGGATATTGGTGTTCATTAACGCTTTACATTCCTTGATTTTCTTCTTTGTTTAAGAAATTTTTATTGAAAGCGCAATAACATTAAAACTTGAAGTCTAAACTTAATTTAATAATTCATGTTACAGATTAATTTGTCAGACAATGAATGAGATAAATGAAAATTAATGTTTTGTAAACATTCAATGAAGTTTTTGAAAACTGAAAAAAAATTACTCGAGTATTATTTTCTTTTATCAGATGGAAATAAAGGGAAAGAAAAGTTTTAGAAAAATGTTCATGATATTACTTTATAGGGAAATGAAATTCATTATATATCTTTCATGAATAAATCAAGTAATTGTAACTGAAAATTATTTGTTTACAATTTTTTTTTGGTCAAGTATATAAGGGGTAATAATTTTTAAAAATGAATAATTTTCAAACAAGGTTTATTTGTTTTAAAAAAGTCATATTACCACAATAAAAAATGTCAATAATTCTTACACCAAAGAATATGAATGCACACAATTAGAACTTAATGCAAATCCACATGAAAATTCTTGTTTTATTAAAGCAAAAAAGGCAAGTGCCACATCTGACTTTTATAATTTTTTGCCTTCCAGATTTAGGCACAGAGTTCACAATTTCTATTTAAGTTTGTTAATTAGGCACAGTCTGATGTCCTATAATCTGGTTTTTAGAGATAGCATTTGAAGAACTTTGAATAATGTCAATTTTTTTGCAATTCACCTAGTGCTCTGTGAAATATATGTGGAGGTAACAGTTTGGGTGAATTCGTTCCTGTATGAAAGGATTTTCTTTCCTCCACTCTTGGAAAAAATAAAACTGTTCTACCTAGCAATGTCAATAAAAATGGAAGAAAAGTGTTTTCCAATACCTTTTTGTTTTCTTAGGCCCCTTAGGGTGTTGCATTTAATTATAAGCTGGTCACTTTTATCAAAACTGCACATAAAGTCATTATATGCTGGTTGTCTCACCAATAATGGCCTAAAACTCATTGAACTTCTGTTCTTCTGTTAACAATAAAAATCCATTCACTGACATGTAATTTGAAACAAGAGAAGCTGTCTTATTGTCTCTCCACTGAAATATTAAAATTTCACAGCCTCTTATCCATCTCATATCATCTCGCTTTGATTTCTTTTTATAGATATTTATGTCTTTAAGCTTTTTAGGAAATCCTTTCCTATTTTTTAAAATTGTCACACATGCACAAATTCCTTTTACCAAAAATTATTTTAATAACTTTTATCCACTATGCAAATTATTTGAAAAAACACATGGTAGCCTTGTTTTTCTACAAAATTGAAGTCAACTATATATTGTTGAGCACTGGGTACATTATTATTCACATATACATTAGGAATCCAAGAAATTTGTAAACTTCTCTACTGAAACATCATGCAAACCACTTTAGACTGTGATTGAAGTACCATGTTTGAAATATATTTATTGGTATAGTCAACAAATGCTTGAACCAAATCCCAGGTAAAAAACATTGAAATCTTGTGGGTGTAGAAACTGCCTCACTGATTCTCTCATTGACATTTCTTCCCTGATATGTAGCCTGGCTTTCTTTCTGATTGGGAGAAAGTTTGGAATAGAGACTGGTGGATCATCATGAAAATCATGAGTTTGCCCTTGGAATATAACAAATATAAATGTATATTTACTTTGCAATATGATATGTCATGTTATTTTTGTAAAGATCGGCCTAGACATAAATGAATAATAAATATTAAGAAAACATAAACTTTACATAATTTGTCACCTTTTTTAATATATTCAACATTGTGTGAAACCATTAGGTCTTTAATAACATGCAGCATTTTTTTTTAGTATCTAATATGGAACATGTCAGAAAACTTTCCTTTGTTTAGCAACCTTTGTTAAGAATAAAAACTTCATAAAATATTAGTATAGTAAAATATACACAAAATATAAAATATGTAATTTCTCTAATTTCACTTTAAAATGATGTTAAGATATTTCTAGTCTTATAACAAAAACTTAGATTTATTACTTTATTTTAAAAATTTTGTGAAAGATAAAACACTCCAAAACTTACCTTCTTACATTTACAATTACAATAGAGGGCAAAGTACAAATTTCATCAAAATCACTTGATTCTAGTTGCCAAACAACTTCTTAGAAGATTTAAATAGAAATTTGTCAACATTTTCACTGGTTATATCCATTTTTAAAATATTTTTAGCAGCCACATCAGTTTTTGTTTTGCACAAAAATCACTAGAGTCTCTTGGCAAGTCACATCCAGTCATTTAAAATTTTTAAAAAATATCAAAACTCATGACAAAGTTTTAATTTGTGTACTTAAAAAAATAATTTGTCTATGAATACGGACATACAAAAACATACTTTTCTATATAAGAGGATAGTAGAGGGCATAATTGATTCAGGAACTTTCATCTCCATTTTGTATCGCAGTAATTCATCAGATGAGCTGTTGTAATTTTCTGTTTCCGAGTCAGACTCCATTACTGCGGTTAGCTTAATACACTCTACATTTGGTTTGATAAGTGGGCGAAGTGTTAGAACCATGATAGGCAAACTTTATCAACATTTTGAACATTCCCGTCAGTCCATCGTTAAAAACCAGAATGTTTGTGTAATCTTCAAGCAATTATTTATTCATCAGCCACTATTTTATTTTTTATTTATTTGTTTAAAAAAAAATATTTTTTTTCTGCCAATAATTTATAAGTGATGGGTTGATTAATCATTCAAAAAAATTTGATCATTAAAAATTTTTAACAATTAATTGAGAAATTTATCGTTAATATCCACAGCCTTAATTCTACCTAATACTAGAAGTAGAAGTAGACTAGTAACTAGTAGTTTTTAGTTACTAGTAGTTACTTAGCTGGTCACTAGTCCTAGTTAGTTAGTAACTAGTCTAATTTACTTGGAAGAAATAACTACTATTAGATTTTTTTTAGTATTAGTAGTTAGAGTAGTCCAAAGACACTTAATGACTTAAACTTTAAGACTACAGTCCAAAGTCAGAGGAATAGTCTGACTCAGTCTGAGTAGTGTACTTGGATATAAAATTCTTTTGATCTTGATTCTTGAAGTTTACAGTTTAATTAAGTTACTTTAGTTTAGATGCTTTCTTAATGAATTTATTTATTATTGTCAAATTTAAGTCAATCTAATCTTATAGAATAAAACATATTATAAGTTATAATTTTAAGCATATATAATTCTATATTAAAATAGAATTACAGACTACAGTTTTAAATAATATTATCTATAACTTAAAATGGCAGTTCCTTTCAATTAAATTGAAAATATATGTTCAACCTCTGGCATTTCCAGGTACAACATCTAAATGGATAAGGATAAAGAACTGTCAATGAGCATTCAATCACTTGATCCACACTTTCAGCCTTTTGTCCATTATCTCTTAGAGCAAAGCTGTGAAATAACATTGACAAATGAATCGCTACAAATTTTGGAACCTTGTTCAGGGTAATTTTGCAATACTTTTTTTTTAAAAAATGCTTTCATTGGGTTAGAATAAAGTCTTACTCTAAGAATTATACAGTGTTAATTTATGGTTCATTACTAATTTCAAAATTCACGTTTCTCACCATCCTTTGATTATAAGACTTAAATTAAGGTTGCAACATCTTTCATCAGAAGAATTTTTTTTTCTCCCTATCATTTAATCTTAAGACTCCAGGAATTAAAACATAATAATCTGTCCTCCAAATTTTTCAAAATGATAGTTTTCTGTTGTATTATCTTCAAAGATGTTACCCTAAGGTCTCAAGGGATGACAAAATATATGACAGATTTAAGTTAAAAATACCTTATGCTCACCAGCAGTTAACATGTAAGTGTTTCAATAATTATGTAAAAATTGTAGGTTTTATAAATAGGGACAGTTTTAATACTTCGATGGTGTTGTTTTTTTTAACATCAAAGTTAAAAAATCATTTTCTAGTGACCATCATTACAGGGACTTGATTACTTTTCTTATTGAAATATTAATTATAATTTCACTGATGAAGCTCAAAATTTCTTCTTTTTTTTTTAGTATGTTCTTGGTTTCTATTTATTTAAATTGAAGTGGTCAAATAAAATATATGTAATTGTAAACTTAATTAAATTTGGAAAAATTAAGTACAATTATTGTAAAAATGATATTTCAGGGGAGATAATATTTGACTCTGCTAATAGGAAGGAGCCACCTGATATTATTTTTGACGCTGATGATGATGATTTTTTTCCCCCCATGGAGAATATTAATGTCAGTAGACTTTATAGATATTATTTAAAATTAATGTTAAGTTATTCTTAGTGCAATTTTGACTCTTAAGAAATAAATAAATTTTCATTAATTATAAAATTATTTCACAATAATAATTTTACTTAAATGTAGTGGCATAGTTTATTTTGAATTTGTTTCTGTGATCATTGACATTGAAAGGCAACTTTACATTTGATTCTTAAAAACCTTATTACTTTATCAAACAATAATCTAAGCTATTTTTTTAGCGGTTCAAGTCATTGTTTCATTCTCTCCAATGTTCCTGACTTTGCATCCTGCTGTAAAGATATTTCAATTGTAAACCTCTTTTCTAGATTATTCTCTTTATACATTGTCAGAGTTTAATATGCTGGGACTGGAAGAACAAAGAAAGCTTGGCAGCTGCTGTCACTGAGCTGCTTGAATTCTACAAAGATTATCAGCTTGAGAGAGCCAGTACAAACAGCACATTACAGAGGCATCTGAGATCACTGCTGGCTGAAAATCCAAAGGAATTACAAATTGTCATCAATAGAACAGAGGTAATTGAGAAATATGTGACTGATGTGTGTTGTTACTACAATAAATGGACAGTGACATGGTGAATATTACATCAGTTTTGGGGGTATAAATTTAGCCCTTAAAATTAAGTTACGTACTGTTAAGTCTTGTATAAAGTACATTTAGCAAACTCTTAAATATTGAGAAATCTTGGTTGGGGTGATGCATGGTCTACTCAAAACTTTTTGTCTTTAGTACAAATTTGTTGTTTGTGGAATGGATCCAAAATATTTTACTAAATAGCTCCTCAAGGTCTACTTCCATATCTATTTCATATTCCTGACAAAAGGGAAACAACTTTTTTAAGCTTTTGATTCCATTAAAAAAATGATTTTCGTTTCTAAATATATTGGTTTATCTTTTAAAAAAAAGATTAACGCATCAAAAAATGAATTAAGTTTAATAATAACATAACATCCACTGCAAAAAAGTGATGATTAAACACCAATAACACAATTTTCGGCATCTCGGGTGAATACATACTTGGAAGTGGCGTATCAAACTAAATCACACATGGATTAAAAGTGAATCAAGGTAAAAACATCCGGGACTTTTTAATTGAACTCTTGTAGAATTATACAAGAGCCAGAAGTCTCGAGGACAACGAAATTTTGATGCCATTTTTAACTAAAAATACGAGAGTGCGTAGCTGTGTCAACAGACGCATTTGGACGCATCCATATGTACCCCTATAAAGTCGTATTTAGTCGCATCAGGAGCTAATGAGTAAAATTGTACTTTTTTCTTTATGGAATGGATCGTAAATAGTTAAACTGTAGTATTTTCTTTATAGAATGGATTCTCATTTAAAATTGTAGTAGTATTTTAACTATTTTGTTCAAGGGGGACAAATTTTTAAAAATTATAAATTTTGCAATACGTGTGTGGTGCATAATGCACTTCCTCGTAGCAACCCAAAAATAGAAGAGAAATTATTCTTAAATGCTCAATCTATTATTACTGCTTTAACTATATATTTGCAGTATGAGCTAGGTGCGGTCAATGTACTCATGAAGCTGGAAGTCAGTTTTGCCGATCTCCCACCTTATATGCAGGAGGTAAGGTTGTGCGCACAAAATATTTATAAGTGTTTTAATGCCAATAGTAAATTTTTGAGGCTGTCCATATATGTAGTTTTTAAAATTAACTCTTAATGTGTTAAAGCACGATAATGTGTGCCTCTTTGTTATTACCAAAGTGCGCCTCGCTAGAACTCTCTTTAAAAACAAAATTACAGAAAAGAACTCTTCAGTGCGTGAAAGACAATGTATTCGATTTCCAGCAATGGCGGCCGTTTTCCTCGCTAGTGTTATCGCTTGATTCGCAAAGTTTTTTGGAAGATTTTACTGTTGTTGTTTTTTTTTTGAGGATGTGATTTTGCTATACTTTATTTCTAAAATAATTGTACTAAACTACAAAAAATAGTTTTAGACTCAATACGGTCTTTTGGATACATAAAATAAACATTCTTATCCAAAAAGATGAAGTATGACAATAATAATATAAATGGATTTTACGCAATTAAAAAAAATTCATAACCAGTTGATAGCAATTTGGGAAATTCTTACGGGAATGAGGCAGAAGTTTTCCGAAAACCTTATTGTATGCATCTGCAATAAAAAAAATACTAAGTCCAGCCAGCTCTGCTCCAGCTCAAAGTTAAGTTAAAATGTGGATGACCACTTTCTTTTAAATGAATCCTAGGAGCCATCCATATATTGGGTATGCACAAAAGTTGTATTTTCGTACCCCCCTCACCCCCTGTTGAGATCCGTACATTTTGGGGGACCCCCCCATGCTTATGTACAAATACGCTCCATAAGCAAAAGTAAAAAAAAAATATTGGTTTTACTCTTTGGGGTCATCTATAAATTATTTGGTCCATAAATGACGTCACGCGCCTAGAGGTGGGAGGGGGCCCGACCATTTGTGACGATGTTAGACGAAAGTGGAGAGGGGATGTTTCTTCTTCTTCGTTCTCAATATTGAATATTGAGTTTTGCGTGCCATGGGTTTTGCGCCAATTGGCCCATGGTCTCCGACTTCAGCCTGCTGTATTTTCTGGATTTGCTTCCATAGCCTTTGGTCAGCCAAGACCATCTGCAAGGCAGCAGTTGTTTTTTGGCAAGTGATGCAGCGTTCACATGCCACGGCTAGGGGTTCCACGCATTACCCCGCCACTTTTCACCCATTTGGAGCTGGGTGGGACTCGGGGACTCCCTTGGCCCTGGGAACAAGTCCTTGGCTTCCCATGGATTCAAACTCGTGACCATCGGAACGACAGTCGAGCGCGCTTGCCACTCGACCACCGCGGCCCCCAATGCGCTACTGTAAATTAAAGTTCCACTTACGTATTTGATTGATTACAATTTATGTAAATCAATGTATTTACATTTTCAATGGCTTCACACGTATTACGATATTAGAGCGCACTAAATACATATTTAAATGACAAAAAATGCTAATTTTCTCTTAGAAAATCCGGCTTTTACAGAGGGGTTAGAGGTGTCAAAGTTTTGTGACGTCATTTTGGAGGGGGTCTTAAGTTTTTGTGACGAAAATCGCGTGATGTCATTTATGGACGGCCCAAAAATCTGATAAAATATAACAATATAAGCAGTGAAATTGCCATCCCCTTATGTATATATAACCGCTGAGACACTGATGGGGGAGAGAAACTTCTACTAATTTAAGAAATGGAACTATAAATCAGGCGTATATTTTAGCAAAGTGTGAATGTTTAGTCTAAATCAAAAGTTCAGAATTTCGTTTGCATTAAATTATAAAATATTATTGCCTATGAGCCTTGCCTCAGTCGGTCTCAAATGTCATTTGAAGTCAGAGCGGTTTACGTTACTAGTCTTATTATGCAAAGTAAATTTGTTGTGCGTACATACACATTTAGTCAAGACCCCCTCCTTCCCCCCACGGACGCATCCATTTGCAAAATGCTGTTAATTGAAGACCCCCCTCCTTTCGTGCGTAGTTTATGAACGGCCCCCTATCTTAATATTTGTATCTGTGCAAGAAATATGAACACTCATATTGATTTGGTGTGTTTTATTGATGTGGTCTGTTATATTGATGTGGTCTGTTATATTGATGTGGTATTATTTGGTCTCTTGTATTGATTTGGCTAATGGACATGCCCATTTTAACAGGGCAACCCAGGAAAAGATACAGCTATTTTATATGTTTCGTTTCCAAATCCAGAGAGCTCCTCTGTTAAGTCTCAGCTTTATTTGTCAGCAGCTGTTGAAAGGTGGGTCAGTAAGTCAATTAAAGATCTGCTGTCTAAGAGCTTAAATCATCATTCACATGTTAACAGGAACTAATAATTTTAGACCTGAGACAATTTAAATTTATTTGAAAAGTATGTTGCAAGGTTGGCTGTTATATGTTAACAGATATTAATTACCGCTAGTGATTAGATTAATAAGCAGATAACTATTACCACTTTTTTATTTCTGTTCTAAAAAGCAAGTTATCTTATTTAACTTCAATTGTCAATGATTATCTCTGTTTTTTTTTTTTTTTTTTTTTTTTTTTTTATTTATTTTTAAAAATAAAGTTTGAGGTGAACTAACCTTGAAATGAAATAAGGCTAAAATGATTTTTTACAATTTTTTTTTTTACTCAGTTGGGAACATCTGTTATTTTAATATTTATTTATTTGTAATTAATTGTGTTTCTTGAATTTTATCAGTGCATTTGGTGGGTCTAACAAGCTGCACATTCCAGTATTTCAGCAGGGTATATTACTGGGGGAATATTTTGCCCTCATCAAACAGCTTTTAGCAAAGCAGGTGAGATTTTTAGCGCATTTTTGAGAAGTCGAAATGCGCTATTGTATCCGTTTTGTCCGTCTGTCCGTCCGTCCGTCTGTCATCACCCTAGATCTCAGCATCCATAAGTCCTAGACCCATGATGTATATGTTTTTTGTATGTCCTGACCTGCCATTTGTGCATCAACACTCAGTTACTTGATCCGACCTCTTGTAGTGGCAGTAGAGCTCCTGGAAGTATGAAAGTCCTAGACCCATGATGTATATCACAAGAGTTCCTACCACCTCCAACACACAAGAATTCCTACCACCACCAACACACAAGAGTTCCTACCACCACCAACACACAAGAGTTCCTAAAAATTCATAAAAATATGTCTAAAATCTAAACACAATTACTGATAACTACATAATGCTGATATCTAACATAAGTACTGATACATAATACGAAAATGTTTAAGTAGAATCATTTGGAAATAACTGGCCAGGGGTTTTTCTAAATACATGCAGCCAAAATAGTTTTGATTTTTAAAAAAAATCTATAGTTTATTTAATTTCAGCTTGTTTAAGTCTTATAAGACTATTAAAGCCTACTCTATAATATGCCTTGTTCATAAAAATTTTACTTTGATTTTTCAGGTGAGCATCATATCTGACTGTTTTCAGAAAAAACAAAAATTCCTAACTGGATTACTTGCCTATTTTGTCAAGTATGTTTACATTTTTTCCCATTATCATTTTTTTGCTCCAATCATCATTTAATTTCTGTGTTTAGTTTTTTAAAATTTTAATTGTTTAGTGTGTGTGCGTGTGTCAGAAGTCTGCAATAAGCCTTTACATGGTCCAGAAACCGATTTTATCCCAAAATCATCAAAATTACTTTTGTTTCCCCCAAGTCCTCACCATTACTTTTGTTTCACTCCAGTCATTAACATTACTTTTGTTTATCTCCATTCATTAACATTACTTTTGTTTCTCTCCAGTCATTAACATTACTTTTGTTTCTCTCCAGTCATTAACATTACTTTTGTTTCTCTCCAGTCATTAACATTACTTTTGTTTCTCTCCATTCATTAACATTACTTTTTTTTTATCTCCAGTCATTAACATTACTTTTGTTTCCCCAAAGTCCTCAAACATTACTTTTGTTTCTCTCCAGTCATTAACATTACTTTTGTTTCCCCCAAGTCCTCAAACATTACTTTTGTTTCTCTCCAGTCATCAACATTACATTTGTTTGTCCCCAGGTCTGTAATAGAGTATGATGTCAACAAAGTAGTGCTGCTACTTGAGTGGAATGACTTTTTCTTCACGTTCACAGGTGTTTTTTGTTGTTAATTTTTTTATTCTAAGTTATTATGCAGTCTGGAATATTCTTTACCATGTAAATTGCATGAAGGTCTTTGACTTGCCCAGCCAATTGTTATTATTACATTGTTATTATATGGAAAGATAAGATGACTAGATGTCTAAAAACTTGTTTAAAGCCTGGCAGTGATATACAAGTTTCCTTGGAATTTATGTAACCAGTGATGAAATTCAACTTTTCACTACAGCATATGTATAAAGACAATGGAAAATTACAATGCACGCAGTACACTATATCTCAGGTCTAAAATCTTCTTCAACAGCAGCATGTTCAATTCATACTAAAGTTTATCCACTCATCCAAGAAGAAAGATAGGAGTTATTGAGATGATGGAAAGGTATATTAGGTTATATAAGCTACACCCTAATGGATTAACTCTTAAAGTCGTAATGCGTCTCTTCCCGCTATCCCTAAAGCGTCATAATGCGTCCCAAGATACAAATCTCGTTAGAAATGAGATCTCGGAAAGTAAAACCTCTTCAATGCTTGAAAAACGATGTATTCGACTTCCGGCAATGGCGGCCGTTGCCCGCGCTAGTGTTATTGCTCGATTCGCGATGTTTTTTGGTAGTTTTAACGTGTTTTTTTTCGAAGATTCGTTTTTGTTATACTTTATTACTAAAATAATAGTATTAAACTACAGGTAAATATTGTTTCAAACTCAGTACGGTCTTTTGGATGCGTAAAATAACCATTGTTAGCCTTAAAAATGAAGTCAGTATGACAATAATATTATAAATGGATTTTACGCAAATTTTTTAATTTCATAACCGGTTGATCGTAATATGGGAAATCCTTACGGGACTGAGGCGGAAGTTTATTGATAACCTTCTGGGGCTTTAAGAGTTAATTGTTGAGAAATGGAGAAAAATCAACCATAGCTTTGAACAGAAATCAACATTAGAAACAGAGGAGGAAACCATCTCAGACCAAACAAGCATATCATCTTTAAAGACCTATTTCTAAGCCAACAAACCCAAAAGGCTCGTATACAGGCCTCATATGGAAATATATAAAAGAAAAAAAACTAAACTAGTCAGATAATATAATTTGTAAATCTCATATACACATGAATCAGTTTTCTGAACTTTTCTTAACAGCTGTATATGCATGCAATGGCATACAAATAGAATGTCTTGACTTATCTAACCAAGAACTTTGCTACCCCTGTGGCAGGCTTTAAAGTAATTATGAAGGAGAATCTGGAATCTTCATAGTTTATCCCAGCATACTAACACTAAGTAATCGGTTGCACTGCCATCAATCAGATCAACTCAATATGTCAATACTCAATACCTAACAATTAGTGCAACAAAAACTCTAGTCTGTTCTCTTGTTCTAGCTTGCATTGATTATTGCAATTCTCTTCTGTCAGGTGCGCTAAAACAATGCATTGAAAAACTACAGAAAGTTCAAAATTCAGCTGCCAGACTAGTTCTTAAGGCAAAAAAACATTACCATGCTACTCTGCTACTTTACTTACTTGATTGGCTACCTATACAAGTCCGAATTGGTTACAAACTGGCCATTCTCTGTCACAACTTCATTTCTGACTCATGCACTTTCTATCTTACTGAACTTCTGTCAGTCTACTCACCCACTCATCAGCTAGGCTGTTCTGCAGACACACACATTTTCTGTGTTCCTCAGACACGAACTAAAAAATTTGGCGAAAGGTCATTCTCTTTTGGTGCAGCAATATAATAGAATTCACTACCATTACACATCGGTGGTATTCCAACTACCAAGTCTTTCAAGACTGCACTTAAGCACTTCTTTTCAAAATTAATGAAGCAACATTTATTTTAATTATTAACGTAGCTTATGTGTAACGTTAACGGACTGTCATTTATGTGGGTTTTTTTTTAATGATATGACTGTTTATTTAATACTTATATGTATGTTACTATCTTCACGTAAAGCACTGTGAGCTCAGTTCCTTACTGGGATACAGCGCTATATAAATAATCAATTATTATAATTATTTTTTATCATTGTCTATGAAGTTTATAATAGAACCTGGTCTTTGGGAATTTAATTAAAGTGTTATAAAAGTATTAAGTATTTATTACAATCACACTTATATATTTTTTTTTTTTAAACTGGGAATTTAAACTGGGAATGAGCATATTGTAATATTTTAGGTCATCTAAAATTAATACTTAAACTTCCAAGTTTTAAAGAAGGTTGAAATAAATCATAAAAATATTACAAAGTTTAATAGATGTCTCATTTCTTGATCAATTTAAATATCAAGTAGAGAGCTTCAAAATAATAATTCTGTTACAAAAAATTTCATTCTTCTTGCTACAGTTGAGTTGCCTCAGTATTTTCCAATGGAGCCGCCTATTTATATCTTTAAATCAGTGTATCACAGTGCCAACAAAAAACCTTACACAGAACGTCACACTGAGTTTCCTTACAGTCCTCGGTGGAGCGGAATGGAGATGGCCAAAAGAACAAGGTAGGAATTCAGTTGACAAGAAGTGATCAATAATTCACTGATCTTTCACTGTCATGTTATCAAAAAGAAAAACAAACCCCCCCCCCCCAGGACGTTCTGACGTCGTTTCAGTGGCATGTTGTCTAAGAGTAACAGTAGTGATTAGCAGGAGGGACACAGTACTGAATGATGACAAAAATACTGCACCAAAAATAATTTATTTTGAACGACCGCATGAATTTGTTCAATATGTAAATGAGATTTAATTTTTCTCCGCTAGTGATTGGCTGTAGGAGTCTGTAGAAGTTTGAGGAAGCAATCGCTATCGAGGACCGGACAGACAACTGCCGTTTATTAATATAGATTTGAACCCTTTGGTATATATTGGCTTAGCAACGTCCATTTTGCTATTGAGATAAAAAAAAATTCATCTTGTAAATCTGTGACACTCAAGCTTTTCTTTTGGGCTCTCTTATACTCTTTGATTAAAGATTTATCAAAAAAAGTATGTTTCCATTAACAATATAATTTTGGACTTTCCCCTCAAAGCAGTTCTCTGCACACCCCTAGATGTTCTAGGAGCCATTGTTTTAATAAGTATAAAATGCAGGATAAATGAAGCATTAAAAAATAAATTGAGACAATTTCTTATATATATTTAGGGCCCACAAAAAAGATCTGATCATTATGGCTCCATTTTACGTTTTCCCTGGCCAATGTCAGGGATACATCAAAGCCTCAAACCCATGACTCTCAGCACACCAGCAGAGTGGCTCTGCTGCTTGACCACCATTCCCCCTATTTGTTTTTACTTGATATAGACTTCCCAAGTCTTTTTGAAGTGATACATTGGAGTTTATGAGCCAAATCAAGACAAAGGGAAGAAGAAAAAAATTATTTAATAGTGGGAATTGTTCTTCTTCTTCTTCGTTCTCAATATTGAATATTGAGTTTTGCGTGCCATGAGTTTTGCGCCAATTGGCCTGTAGCCTCCGACTTCAGCCTGCTGTATTTTCTGGATTTGCTTCCATAGCCTTTGGTCAGCCAAGACCATCTGCAAGGCAGCAGTTGTTTTTTGGCAAGTGATGCAGCGTTCACATGCCACGGTTAAGGGTTCCACGCATTACCCCGCCGCTTTTCACCCATTTGGAGCTGGGTGGGACTCGGGGACACCCTAGACCCCGGGAACAAGTTCATGGCTTCCCATGGATTCGAACTCGTGACCATCGGAATGACAGTTGAGCGTGCTTGCCACTCGACCACCGCGGCCCCGTGGGAATTGTTAAATTGTTATGATTTCCTGGGGAAAACATGATCTTTTTATTATCAGATATAAATAATAATGATGAATAATAAATAATTTGATGAATAATAAGATTCTGTCTGATACTCTATTTCAGTGCTTTCATTTTGGAAAACATAAAGAACTTTCAAACAGCATCTGTAAATAATTCTGACAGATGAATTCATATTAAGAAGGAAGCTTATTATTTTTATTTTTTTTTAATTTAAAAAAACATGGACATTGAGTGACCACAGGAATTAGATGACAGCCCAGGTCAGCAGATCTAAATGCCTATCCATGTCATACAGAATGGGACTGCATAAAGCTTTTTAAAAAAATACAAAATACACAAACTAATTGTGCAAGAAGACAATAAATTTGAGCTTTATTTATAAACTAATACTATAGTTTATAAATAAAGTTTTAATAAAGTATTAGTAATACTTTATTTATAAACATTTAGTATTAGTTTATAAATAAAGTTTAAATTTATTGTCTTCTTGCACAATTAGTTTGTGTATTTCTGTCCATGTCAGCAGTCCTGAATGCCTGTCTATGTCAGCAGTTCTGAATGCCTGTTTAGTCTTTCAAAGCCAGGATATATTTCTGCTTCAATTATATTATCTATTAATTCTTTCCTTGTAGAGGATGAGGAGCGTTTGCCATTGCAAGTATAAATGGAAGGTGTTATTTTTTAAAGTAATGATAATAATTTGCAGCTAAAGATTTGATGAATGTTAAATTTTCATGTGCACTAGTTATGATTAAAATGTTGCACATACATTATTCTGTTGTTTTTTTGTTGTTTTACATTAATATTTAAAAAAAATAAAAATTATATTACATTTCAGAAATCAAATCCCAAGGTATATATTTTTTTCACCAGTATGATATATGAATGTGTGTCCAAAAAAATTTAAGTTTAAAAACTAAAATTTGAAATCTTATCATTGTATTTTTTAAAGGTGAATTCTTAGAAAAAAGAAATGAATAGCCATAGGGAAAAAAATGCACAACTTTTAGCTAACTGCAACTTTTGTTCTTTTTTTTTTTTTAACAGTAATTTACACCTCCTTAGTCAAGAGTTTTAACCAATGCAAACACAAGTCTACAAAATAAAAATTAACTGAACAAAATATAGTCGCCAGATGTAATCAGTGCATTAATAAATAAACAAAATATAAGATAGAGTTTTATTTATCCGAATGAGCATAACAATTAAATAAAAATAAAGCCTTAGGGATTTACACTTAATAATGTTTTGATTTATTTTAAAATATATTTTAACATCCTGTTTAATAAAGATTTGGATCAAGGCTTCACCCAGAGTTGTTTTAAGTTAATATTCAATTCATAGACAAGTCAATTATCCAAGTGTCCCAAATTTTACTTGACATCATCCAGCGTGATAAAATCCACTTTATAAATTCTAAAATAACATAATTTAGCCATCCTATTCTGCACTCAATTAACTGTAATTCAAAATTTATACATACATATATGTATATAAATGAATCAGGTATCATCTACTGGCTTGTAGAAACATCTTACATACATGACAGTACTTAAGCATAGTAGACAACTTTGATCAGTAGAGTAATTTGATCTTCACTGAATTGAGATCCATGGCATTTACACGGCAAGGTTTAATTGGAAGAATACAATCACATCTCAATGTCCAAAGCCTCCCAAAATTCGACAGGCGTATCCGCCATTTTATCTTTGAACATGAGTTTCTTCTGAATAAAATCTGGCAAACCCGTAGCACAGACCCTCTTCTCGCGGTCCGGCTCGACGCCCAGTACATTGGACAGTGCCAGGAACGAGATGTTGGCGAGCTTCCATGGCTGCGAGAAGACTTGCCGGTACAGCTGCAGCGTGGAACGATTCTCGTCCGTTTCAGGCGACCCCAGGCGGCGGATGATGTCGCTGTTGATTGGAAGAACGTGGAGGTCGTAGTTCAGCATAAACCGGATGTGGAAGAAGTATTTAGCGATGGCGGATCTGTTGAACAGAAAGGCCACGGTCAGAGGGGAGATCACTTTGACGCTGCTCTCCATCTTCAGCACGGCTGTCGACATGGGGATCGGCATGGCGCCGTGCTTTATCATCACCTGCACCACGTCCGCTTTGCCCAGCATTACCGCCTGGTGGAGCTCCGTGGTTATGCGGGTACCTTCTCGTAGCAGGTATTCTATGGCGGCGACCGAACCCTTGGCCACCACCGTGGCTAGAATCGACTTGTTCTTGTCGAATGGAACTGTCAACTTCAGGCCGTGGTTAATGAGATATTTGAGGAGATCCTCGTCTCCCAGGAGGACGGAGAACGACAGAGTGGTGGACCTTATCTTTCTGAGATCAAGCTCGGCCCCGGCCTTCACGAGAATCTCCACACATTCTCGAATCATTTCGGCCCCGCTGCCCGTCGCGTCAAACCCGTGCATCAGACACGAAACCAAGGGGGTGTAACTCTGCCCCTTGGTCCTCGCGTTCACATCCGCCCCAAAGTCGAGCAGACCGCCGACAAGAGCGGGGTGCCTCTTTCTGGCGGCCACGTGCAGCGCGGTGACGCCATTCTCGTCGGCTAAATTAACACAAGCACCGCTCTGCAGAAGTCTCGTCGCCGCGGAAACGAAGCCCCGTTCGATGGCCTCCGTGAGGGGCTTCGGCGATCCGTAGCTGGCCGCGTTCACATCAGCTCCGGCCCGCAGGAGCAGGTCTATGGTTGACAGCCGATTGTCTGATACAGCGTGCGTCAGGGCCGAGTTCCCGGTACTGTCGAAGCCTTCAGTGTCGGCGCCAGCGTCAATTAGCAGTCTCACGGCCTTGACCCCGCCGGTTTTGGCCGCGTGCATCAGAGAGGTCTTCCCGTAACGGTCCGTCAGGTTGATGTCTGCGCCTGATGCCAACAGGGCCGCCATCTTGGCTTCGTTTCCGGCCACGGCGGCCTTCATGAGGGCTGTAAGGCCGTTGTTGTCTTTGACGTCGACAGCTGCGGCGGCAGCATCGGATGGGGAATCTTCGTCGGTGGTGTCCTCCGAGTCGGATTTGAGGATCTGGTGGGCCAGGGATGAAGGCCGAGAACCTCGACTCTCGTCCTCATCATTGCTCATTTCTACTCATGCTCCACGGAGCCCAGAGACTGCTGCTGCTGCGGCGGCCATGTGGCCTAGAGCCACAGCTGTGAAAAGGAGTGTGAACAATTTTAATTTTCGTCAACGGTTTTTGTGTTTATATAAGCAAACAGTGGGTATCTGAAAAGGGCGTCTAAATCCTATGTATGCGTTATGAAGATTGCAATACAATTATTTATCTCGTTTTTTCTTATATTTGTAACGTATTCTTTACTTTTTTCTAAATGCTGTAATTAATGAAAAGTTATCCTGCAAATTATTAGCTAAGCTGATGCCTTAGGTATGGTTATAACATGCGGACATGGCCAATGATCTAAGGGTGTGGCTGTGAGGAGCTTATCAATGATTTTTTTCCTTGCTTTACCTATTGACGTCATCAAGTATCCTCTGATCCGAAAGGAAAAAATGACAGGTACACGATTCGGAATCCAAACGTTGTTCAAGCGGAAGACGCGAGATAGTAACTAGTTATTGCTGTCCGGTATAAAAATACTTGGAAAACATATTCATATGCCAAAGATCATGAGCAGATTTTTATAACCGCTTCACACGTACACCCCGAAAACTTTTGGTACTTCGTACCCAGACCAGTGGCAGCTTGTGTTAGGAACTTTTATCAATAACATTCGGCTTCGGTGGTGGAAGTATGGGGTGCGAAGGGTGCATTCCTGGGGGCCTTCTCATGTGGGGTTCGAGCTACGGTGGCGACCCATGTCTAAAATACATATAGCACAAAATAAGTGTTGATCGTTTCTCAGCTATTGTCATGGAAACAAAATGAGGGGTGAGACTGCAATCAGGCTTATAAAAAAGTAAATGATAAAGACGTAAACAGGGTAAGGGTTAGCCTGAAAGGACGTAACGAAACAGCGAACGTTTCGGCAAAGAGCCTTTTTCAACGGACATAAAATATACAAATAAAATATGAATTTTTAAAAAAATTAAAACCCTTACCCTGTTTACGTCTTTTCCATTTACTTATTGTCATGGATATCACCGGGTGTCAACGACCGCCAGGAATTTTACAGATGATAAATAAAATAAACTTAAGATTACACGATTACTCTTCATTCAAAGTCTGCCAAAACTTTGAAATTTCATTAAGAAAAAAAAAAGAGGCAAAGAACGAACTTTTTTTCAATGCGTAAAAAAACAACGGAACATCTCAGTCAGTGGCTTGCGATTTCAGCTTGATTCGTTAGCTCGCGTGGTAAGTAAGAAAAACTCAAAATTGACGAGAATGCACTTTCATAAATAAAATAAACTTATAAACAAATCGACATCAAATTTCAAAACAAATTGACCTCAAGTCTCGAACCAATTAACTGCAAATTTCGTGGCCACTGGCCATAACTGAAATAACCCAGTGCCGTCTTAACGCATAGGCCCGTCTGGCATTTTCCCGGGGGGGGGGGGCACGAGCATGAAGACCCCATGGGAAAATGTTTATTTATATATATTATGTATATTTGTTTTGTTATTCCTGCCGGGGGGGGGGG
>MUZC01000026.1:210907-244387 GCA_002072015.1 Radix auricularia | reverse complement strand
GGGGGGGGGGGCTGCACCTGATATAATAATCGAAATTCAAATTGATACACTCTGTAAGTAACGATATTGTTTCTAAGCCTATGGAAAATAGACAAGAGTATTGCTCCTGATGCCATTTCAATAAACGGTCAAAGTCAAATAAAGATGACTTCATTTTTTTTAATGAACTGAAGTGTTTCAAACAATATGTTTGATCTACGCCGCAATGAAGCAAGGCAGATGGAACGTGAAGTAGTGAAAAAAGATAAATTAGAACACAAGTTTAAACTTCTTAATATTTGTCATATATTGCCACTTGCCTTAGTTAAAACTCTTAATTCTTCCCTTACAAAAAAAAAAATAATAATAATAATAATTTTAAAAAATGTTCCTTTAGAAATTTGGTTTTGAGATAATTTTAGCTACTTCTCTAAGTATTTCAATAGACAACATATAATATACTAAGCCTGACTGTCAACAAGATAAAACAAACATCTAAATTATAGTCCATGCATATTTTATTAATTTTTGTTATAGAATATTGACTCAGCAACAACCGATTGCAATGCCTCTTTGCAGATTTTAAAATAAATTAACTGCCAACCTCTCTCTGCTGATCAAATGTGTCAATGTAATTAAACAACACATTCTTGATAATATCATAACCACAATCTGAACAGTTTCTTCACAGTAATCACAGTCACTTCAGTCACAGGGTGAACTTAAACATAATTTTTTAATTTTTTTTTAAACAAGAGCCTTGGTTTGTAAATAAATTTGAAAAATTCTATTTACCTCTTGTTGTCTGCGACACATCCGATGCCTCGTGCTTACAAACAATTTAATCATAAGAAACATTTCATTGCTTTGCACAAACCAAGGCTCTCGATTCTTTTCCTTCAATCTTAATTTTCTATTTGTCCTTAAGTTCATGCCCTCTCTTTTATTTTTGGATCAGTATGGTTCACACTGATAGGCCACATGTCTTTTTAACCCCAGTGACTTGTTTATTGTTAAAACCATTAATTTGACCTATCGCCGGTGAACCACATTAGTGGGGAAGCCCGTGTCACCATTGGAGGAGATTTCGAAAGGTACGCAGAACGCAACAAAAGTCAATGTTATTGGACAGGACTTGCTTGTGCACTTGAGACTTGGTAGGTTTGTCTTTATCCGTGTTTCGTGATTGGTTCCACGGCCGTGTCGTGACGTCGACTAGTTCATCACAGTTTTCGACCTCTCGAGTTAGAGACCTACATTCGACCCTTTTGTAAATTATGCGCATTGGCAGTAAACACGGTGTGCCTTAAAATGTGATTGTCGGTGGGATGGGAAAAAAATAAACAAAGAAAAAAACAATCATGTCAACAACGTATTGCCTTAACCAGGAGGTCATTGGATGGTCAAACGGATGGGGATGGGGAGTACCAACTGCATACAAATGATGAGATATTATTATTATCCTAAATACATAATTTAAAACAAGGCAATTAATTCTTACTTGGAAATACAATACAGGGATAATTAAATTAAATACAACCCTCAGATAAACATAGGGATAAAAACTATTTTCTTGTTTCATGTAATAAAATATCATATATAGAACCAGTTGTGCATCAACTAACGCATGCAGTTTCTCGTACTTCCCGTCTGGAATGATCAAACTATGAAAACCAACACACAAACAACACTGAGAACACAAATAAAAAATGCAAGAATATACATGAACCACGGATAAGCGTAAGACGCCTCTGTATCTTCCGTCTTGAAGGAGCGTCTGTAATATATAATTTGTAAGACATGGGTCCTAGAGTCCTAATATATAATTTGAAAGACATGGGTCCTAGAGTCCTAATCTATTTCAGACAGGTCAACGTGAAATGACAAACATGTTTTCTGCTCAGTAGTCAGTAGTCTTATTATGCTTTTTGCCAATTTTTTTTCTTCAGATTTCTGGATTCCAGCACAGTTGAAAATCGGGGATAAACGTAAATAATGTTGTATACGTTTTTACTGAGTCAAGAAAGACAATGCGTGAAGGGGTATAGAAACAAGGCTTCGGAAAAATTAACTTGTATCCCCGTTTAAGGCAATTTTTTTTCATTTCTAGAGGTGAAACGTTTATCGACCTAATAATGAAATGGCAAATGTTTTTTTTTCTGGCCAGGAAGACATTAATCTGAGAGGCATAATTTGTAAGACATGGGTCCTAGAGTCCTAATGTAATAAACTCAGAACTACCGTACAATCAGCCTGATTAGTCACCTCAGCAAAGTCATGCTTATGATAATATTAAACAGACTGAAACCACAAGCAGAGCAAATAATTGCAGAAGAACAGGCAGGCTTCAGAGCAGGAAGGAGCACAACGGAGCAAATCTTAAACCTGCGAGTGCTCTGTGAAAAACATCTCCAACACCAGAGCGACCTCTTTTATGTCTTCATAGACTTTAAAAAGGCGTTCGACAGAGTGTGGCATGCGGCACTGTGGGCAACTATGCTCAATTTCAAGATTAATGTTAACCTCATTGCAGTGATCAAGAACCTGTACAACAGGGCAACCAGCTCAGTACTCTACAACAGCAAGCTGGGAGATGCCGGCTTGTCCATGGGACATATTTTTCTGTCCCATCCCATCCCATCCCATGGCAATTTATGCCTGTCCCATCAAATCCCATCCCATGGGATTACTATTATAATATTAATATGGAATACATTTAAAATAAAATTATGAAAGTTTAGGTTCAGTGTCTACTAAATAGTACTACATATACAAAGAGACATGCAAAACGACAAAATTTATTAACCATATGACTATTCAGCATCATTCTGACACTCATTTTATTAGACCATTTCTGAGTTACTCAGCTCATTTAGTATATTATCAATTTCCCGCTGATCGACTGCTTCTACTAATTCAGTTAATTCGGGTAATCCGTGGCCGTGAACTATTTCCACAATGTTCACCTCACATGCAGTCGGGCAGCGTTACCGCTCGTCAAATTGAGAAAAACCTAGACAAGCCTTTAAATACATGGGAAATACAAATATGTGCTGTCCCATCCCATCTTATTCCTATGGACAAGCCTTGATATTGGTTCAAGACCACTGTTGATGTCTGACAAGGTTGTTTACTCTCCCCATCCTCTTCAACCTCTTCATTGAAAAAATTATGACAGATGTGCTAGAAAACCATGTCGAGGGAGAACTATAACTAACCCAAGCTTCGCCGATGACATTATAGACGGCCTAGCTGGCAGCGAGGACGAACTAAGAGAATTCCTTGCAAAGCTAGAGAAGACAACAAAGGCCTATGGCATGGAAATCAATGCAGAGAAGACCAAGGTCATGGCAAACAGTAAATTCAATTCACAAGTGAAATTTGGATAAACGAGCAAAAACTCGAGGAGGTCCCTACCTTTAAATATCTAGGGGCTATAATATCCGATGAAGGCTAAAAGCAAGAAATTCTTGCCGGAATGGCCCAAACAACTGCAGCATTAAGCAAACTTAAACACATCTGGCAAAGCAAGGAGCTCTCCCTGGGATCAAAGATTCGACTAATGCGCACTTTGGCGATGTCAGTCTTCCTGTATGGTTGTGAGGCTTGGAAGCTCACCGCAGACCTTTCAAATAAGAATTAATGCGCTAGAGATGAGATGTTTTCGAAAGGTACTAAACATCTCCTACACGGCGCACATCACGAACGAAGCGGTCCGCGATAAAAATAATAAAATAAGTGCTGTCATTGTCCCTTACGAGTAACTTCTCACCTCAATTAGAAAGAGGAAATTACGATGGTACGAACACGTGACAAGATCTGGAGTTCTCTCAAAGACCATATTGCAAGGCACAGTCCAGGGAAGAAGAAAAAGAGGCAGACCAAGGAAGAGATTGGAGGACGATATCAAAGAGAGGACCGGCCTGTCATTTAGCGACTCCCAGAACCGTGACACATGGCATGAGATAGTGTGCAGCTCAAAATGGTGCCCCAACGACCCAGCGTCAGGTTAAGGGACAGTTCGGTTCAGTTCAGTCATAAGATTGAGGACGACCAGTGTCTGCCGAAACAGCATTCACTTTGCCTAACATAAATAATCATCTGTGTAGAAGGAGTATCAAAAGTATATATGATAAGATACATTCCGAACAGTTGACAAAGTTTTTGACATTTTAAATAATCAGGATTGCTCCAGACGATTTCCAGGATGAGTAAAACTCGATTACTAGATTACCAGCTAACAAACCAGTCCTTAACAAACAAACAAACGTCAATTCCGTTTACTCTCTTTTTTAGGTTGAAATTAAATTGTGTGTGTATGTATATAAAGATAGTAACAAAGATTAAGGGCCTCACTTTCCCTATATGATTTATAGACTTAAAATATTTTAAAATAACAAAAAATTAAGCTTTACCCATGTCCATGTGAATATAAAATTTAATTGAATAATTGTTTTCAGCTTTTTAAATAAATATTTCTCGTTTCTTTCTTTATTAAAAAAAAATCTCAGAATGTTCATGCATTCTGAGAATCATTCTCTCAATTTTTCTAAATTATAAGCCTATTTAATTATTGCCATGATTTTTATTTTTAAAATTGATTTAAAAAATAAAATATTCAATAGTGTGTATCTCGGAAATTTATCGGAATGTTCAGGGATAAGGGTAAAGGGCCTGCCCAACCGACAGCCAACTGTTATTTCGCATATTAAGACTGAACTAAAACTTGACTTCCATTAGTTATTAAAAAATAATAAATCAGGTAATCTTACATTGCCATGCCATTTGCCATTTATGATCATTTATTGATTAGTAATTTACAGATTCACATTCGTGATTCACTATTATTATTAAATGACATTTTCACAATTTCATTGTCATGCTTAAGCTGCCTAATCATTTAATTATAATTAAAGGTAGTGGCTATTAGTATTAGTATTAGTATTAGTATTAGTATCAGAATTACTTGAATTAGTATTGAGACGCTAACGTCTTAATTTAATATTAATAGCCCACACCACAGGCTATGGAGACGCTAGCGTCTTAATAGCACACAGACTATTGAGTCGCAAAAAAAAAATAAGCCAATGAAAAGTAAGTAGTAACTAAGTAAATTTAAGGCTGGCGCATATAATTCATATAAAATAAATATTCATCATCCTCATTTGTCATTGCCGTATTGCCTGTCGTCCCATCTGGGGCATAGGCCACAAACTAAGACTCTTTAGGCATCCCAGTCTTGTGCCAATCTCTCCTTATGTACCATGTTCCTAAGCTGGTGGTGGTCCTAGTGGAGAGGATGTTTGACATGTTTGGCCACCCAGTCTCATTAGTACGCTGTTAAGAGATCCATTGCCATTATCTCCACTCCAAGGTCCGAGTTTCCTAATTTTATCTTTGCTTGTGTTTCTGTAGCAAGGCTTTTTTACGGGAAGGGTTGCTAGCCCTTCGCACAACCCTCCTCCTCTCTCACCCGGGCATATATATATAAAAAAGTAGTATTTTCATACCCCCCCTTCCCCTATGCCTATGCGTATGTATAAATTAAATTTACAAAGTAATTTGCAACATTCAACATGCTAATTTTTTATTTAAAAATTTTGATTTTAAGTAGGGAGGAGCGTCTTATTGGAGGGGGGGTCTAAGTTTTTGTGACAAAGTGGGACAAGGTCGGTTGGGGGTAAAAATAGTATAAAATAGTTGACTAATTTATGGATGGCCCCTTGAAAGTTTTTGATAACATAGTGATTTTCATGTTGAATTTATTGAAAAAATACAATAGAAGTAATAAAACATTCAAAATTTATTGTCTTCCACAATGCATGAAAGGGTCGTCCATACATGATGTTAGGCGCCTGTGGGTGGGGGGCGGAGAAGAGTCACGCATTAGTCAAGATGTAGGACAAGAGGGGGGGTAGAGTTTAAGAAATAAAAATCACATCAAATGCGCTACTATAAATAAAATTTACACTTGATTGCTTACAATTTATTTAGTTACATTTTCAATTGCTTCACACATGTTACGATATTAGAGTGAAGACATACACTAAATACATATTTCAATGAAAAAAATGTAAATTGAAACACGGTAATTTTAGGGGGGGGCAATCAAAGCTTGTGACGTCACATTGTGGAGAGGGGGGTCAAAGTTTTGTGACGAGGGGAAAATGGGGGATAAAAATCGGCCAAGATCGCATTACGTCATTCATGGACGGCCAAAAATACAATGATATAAGCAGTGAAATCGCCATCCCATTATGTTTATATAACGGCTGAGACACCGGTGGACGAAAGAGAAACATTTACTAATTTCAAGAAATGAAAATATAAATCAGACGGATATATTTTTTAGCAATGTGTGAACGTTTGGTCTGAATTTAAAAATTCAGGATTTTGTGTAAACATTGCATATCAGTCTTGACTCAGTCAGTCACAAATGCCGTTACTAGGCTTAGTATTATGCAAATTAAAAATGTTTTGTGCATAAGTACGCATGCAGTGGAAACCCCCCTCCCCCCATGCGCCTCCATACGCAAAATGCCATTTTTTGAAGACCCCCTGCTTGCATATGTAATATATCGATGGCTCCTTAGACTAATTGATATGTAGCGTGACTTTTACTAAGGATTTTGACAGAAAATTTAAATGTAGTCCAATATGGTTTAATAATATATCCATTTGAAGGGCTTGCTAAGAACTTTTCAAAAGCACTTGTTTTGTCTTTCTATCTTTTATAGAAGTGGAGTTATGTTTTTTTTAAATTCTTTTTTCTTTTGCCACTGAAAACGTCCTTATATAAATAGCAAGCAATCAAATATTTTTGTACTAGTTTTATTTATTAAAGTTGTGCATTTACATGTGACGTCATATTTCTTTAACACCCCCCTCACACACCATCACAATTGCATGACCCTTTCCCTTACCCCCCTTGGTGCGTGACATCAGTCAAAGACAACCCCAAAGATTAAAATCAATATCTTTTGACTCAAGCTTAAAATTAATTGTTCAAACAGGCCGGGGGGGGGGGAGGTTAAAGTGAATTTGTAAGTATGCATAGGGGAAGGGGGGTGCGAAAAAATACGACTTTTTTGCGTACGTAATATATGGATGGCCCCCTAAATGCGACAGCCTTTAATACTAACTTTTCTTTGGCTTATTTTTGTGGGTCTCATTAGCCTATGGGCTATTAAGACGCTAGCGTCTCGATAGCCTGTGGGCTATTAAGACGTTAGTGTCTCATTAGGCCACTGCCAACAAAGAGTAAGAGAACAGTTTGTTCAGCTATTTAAAATACATTGTTATGGCATTGTAATTGTATTTTTACACTTGAAAAGGGAATAAGTTAAGTGGAATAATTAAAATAAACTCTGGGTTTGGTTTAGTTTAGTTGTCTTTAAAAAAAAATTAAAATAGAAAAAAAAATATTGCAGCCATATAAGGAGCGCACCATTCTGTTTGCTTTTACCGAAAAACGATTAAATTTAGAAGTTAAATACAAATTGTAAAAATTATAATTATAATATAACTTTAGTTTATACCAAAGCCAAATTTATTAGCGACCTAAAGATTATTATTATTAGTATTAGAATTGACTAGCACTAAATTTTTAAAATTAAAATGTATCATTTTCATTTACTTTTACTTTAATGTTTGTTTATTTTTCTTGTTGAAAATTTGAGGGTTTTAAATCATTAAAGACTTAGACTTGAGTACAAATACAATTACTAAGCACTGTTCTAAATTAGAATCTAATACCCCACCCACCGCCCTACACAGTCAGCTCACACACTCAGACTTTTGATCTGCTTTCATTTATATGATACAAGATGCCTGCTGAATATTGTTTGCTCTTAGTCTAATCATATATGTGACAGATGTTTTCCTCCAACCTAGACTACTACAGCATGTACTTAGAGCTTTAGATGGATAAATTATACAAAAAATTGAAAAGGAAAAATAAGACTGAAGTAAAGCTTGGGATTTATAGGCATTTAGTAGTTAGACATGACTTGAAATGATTTTTTCCTCCCATACACATGGAGTTAAAATCTAAAAATGTCAAAAAAGTAATTGATAGCAAAAAGACAAATCTTGGAAGCACGGTTTTTGAGCACTTGGCTGGCGTACCATTAGTCACCGGTTAGAATGAGTTTTTTTTTCCTATGGCAAATGGTGTGTCCTTAAATCCACTCTGACAATGTTAGAGAAACATAGCTGTCTAGGTATGGTGCCTACAAACCCCAAGAATATAGGATGCAAGAATCTTCTGTACAGAAGGGGGATCTGTAATAGTAATGTTTTTTTTTTAAACTGAAAATACTTCCTGAAACTAGCCACCCCATTTCCTTGTTATTTATATTGTTATTATTATTTTTTTATTCATACTCATGAACTCATATTATACAGAAATGTTTCCGTGAAGGTGATGTTTATGCTAAATTTCTGAGTATTGCCATGACCATGATTAAATATTGAAAACACCCTTTTCCATTTAGTTATACAAAATGGGAGTGAGACTGCAATCAGGCTCATAAATAAGTAAACGGAAAAGACGTAAACGGGGTAAGGGTTGGCCTGACAGGACATAACAAAATGGTGAATGTTTCGGCAAAGAGCCTTCCTCAACTAACTAATAATACAAAAATAAAACGAATATAAAGAAATGAAACATACAAAATTAAAACTTAGCAGTGCGGTAGCTCATGGTGTCACCTCCTCACCACTCACCCCATTACCTCCTCAGAGCCTGCCAGTGCTAAATAACTGGAACATACTGAATTTTTACATTTTGATGTCACCTCTTAATAATAATAATAATAATAATAAAATGATAATTTATATAGCGCTGTATCCCAGCAAGGAGCCAGGCTCACAGCGCTTTACATGGAAATAACAATACATATATCAATAAAAAGAAACATTCATATCATATTAACTACATAAATGACAATACGCTATACTCAATACTCTTGTGATGGTGTCAGCCGTTGCGGTGCTGCCGCGCCCCCCCCCCCCCCTTTTTTTTTTCCATGGCACATCTGAAGATGAGAAAGGAATAATTTTTTAAATGTTATTTTTTAAATGTAGCATTTTTAGTAAAATCTAATTACAAGTATTTGTGTTACTGTGTTAAAGTTTAAGTCAAATTTGATTTTTTTAAAAATGTTTGCTTAAAGATATAACAAGCCATATAGAATTTTTTTGAATATTTAAATTGTAAATCTCATAGAGGTGTAATTTTTCACATTAGCATGGAGTTGTTCAAAGGCTAAGTCCGGCCCTGTTGACATTATGACTTTTTTTCTAAATGTTGTTCACGTCATATTTAATGATTGACAATAGAGTGTAAATTATAAATATTAATAGTAGATAATTTTTAAGACAATATTTAAGGATTAAAATTAGTTAAGTAGAAAATTTATATCACTCACTAAAATATAATTTTTTTTAAAATATGCTTTTTTTTATTTTTAAAAATATGAATAAGAGCAGGTATGAAAATCTATGGAAGTAATTATTGAGTTATTATTGTACACTAGATTCATATTAATATTGGATAACTATATAAAGAGGTTTTTCATCCTATTTTTAGTGTGTTCCTTGCCTTAAGGAACTAAATAGAAAATTTTGGAGAAACTAATAGAATGGAGGCTGAAACGTCAACTTTTGTAAGTTATTTTTATACCTTTTATTTTATTAGATTACTTTTTATTGATCAGTCATTGCTTATTTTGGCCAAAATTTGAGAAAATTATACAGCTTTTATTATAAAATTATATAGAAAATTGATATAAAATTGAAAAAAATTGCCCTAATGCACCGTACATTCTTCATAATCCTTTGTTAGTAATTTATATGTACTAGGATGGTTCACCGACAAAATGGCCCCGTACAAAACGGCCCCGGTCAAAATGGCCCCTGTCAAAACGGCCCCATTTTTATTAGGATTTTAAAGTTTAAAATTTTTTTTTCCAATTTTCTTCAACCCATTATTTCCAGAAGAGACAAAAGGGCACTTTTTAAAATGCGTTTCTTTAAATTGGCGAAATGATTTTAAATGTCTATGACGGTTATTAGTTTATTGTATTTCCAAGTCAAAATTTAATGGCATGTTAGTTGTAGTATTACAACTCCACTCTTCGTTCTTCTACCCTTAAGTGTTTTAGATTTAGAGATGTTATTATGAATACTTGCTGCACCTTTTTAAATTTGTTTTAGTTGATGTAATTTGTCTTTGAAAAATTGGGGACAATAAAGAAAATTCATATCCAGGGACTGTCCATAAATTACGTTAGGCACCTTGGGAGTGGCATAGGGAGTCAAATGTTTGTGACCATATGTAATGGGGGCCAGTCTTGGCCAAATAAGTACCACACCACCTTTATATTTACCTTGTTTGATCTCCATCCATGGACAGGCCCTTACCAATAGTGCCTAGGACAAAGGAAGAGATAAGACGGAGCGAGTGAAATCTGGCGGGGCTCGTGAGACTTTAAACCCTTTGTTTTCCCCATTCCCTGGGGCACGTATTGGCATACAATGTTACGCAGTCTCAACCGTCTTTATTTGTCCGACCACAACCGGCTGGCCATAAGTGCTTATTGTACGTACATCATGGGTTCTTAAAAATTTCCAATCTTAGTTTGTAGTATATATACATACAAATAGGTTAGGAAATATAAAATTTGTTAAAATATGCCCAAAATGCTCAGAAATTGCACATAAAAAAATCTCCTTAATTAAAAGTTATGTCGGGGCCGTTTTGTCAGGGGCCGTTTTGACGGGTCACCGTACTAGGATAGTTAGGATGTGATTGCAGTCACAGCTGCTGCTAATTGTAGGCAACAGAGAAAACCACATACCGCTGAGGTTTTGGACTCTTAAGAAACCATTTAGTAACCCTGCTCTTGTAACTCTTGTAAAAAGTACTTATTTAGGGCCAGTATGGGGCCACGGTGGTCGAGTGGAAAGCGCGCTCGACTGGCGCTCCGATGGTCACGTGTTCGAATCCATGGGAAGCCAGGGACTTGTTCTCGGGGCCTAGGGCATCCCCGAGTTCCACCCAGCTCCAAATGGGTGAAAAGCGGCGGGGTAATGCGTGGAACCCTTAGCCGTGGCATGTGAACGCTGCATCACTTGCCAAAAAAACAACTGCTGCCTTGCAGATGGTCTTGGCTGACCAAAGGCTATGGAAGCAAATCCAGAAAATACAGCAGGCTGAAGTCGGAGACCACGGCTCAATTGGCGCAAAACTCGTGGCACGCAAAACTCAATATTCAATATTGAGAACGAAGAAGAAGAAGGGCCAGTATCTCTTAGCAAATATACTGAGTATGCACTCAATCCTAAGTGAGAGGTGCCTGGGGTGGTTGGGTCATGTCTGCAGGATGAGCTCATAACAAGTTCCAAGAGCCCTGCTCTACGGTGAGCTAGCAACTGGTATGAGGAAAAGATGTCGCCCCTGCCTTCGCTTCAAGGACGTCTCCAAGAAAGACATGTTACTGTCGCAGATAGACCATAAAATGTGGGAGACCATACTCTGGAGGGCAAAAGTGTGTGAGGGCATTCAAGTAGCATAAGCATCCCTCACATCTAGGAGTGAAGAGAGTAGGGCCAGGAGAAAGGGGCAGAGGAGCAGGAGTATAACGCCATCGTTTCTTGAGGATGGATGGATGCCATATCTTAGCAAATAAGTACTGCAAAGATTGCTGTGAATGTCAACTCCTGATGGGTGTTTGAAGATCTTCTGGCCTCAAATGTCCCTGAGTCAGGCAATTAGAATCAGGGAACCTGAGATGTGTTTGATTTTTCATATTCAGGCCACATTTACAAACCCCCTATCTAATGATAGAAAACCATGAAGATTTGTAAGGTGAGGCAGGGTGGCACTGAGGTGTTTGCAGATCGATGTAGGAAATACACCTCACCTTTGTGATATGTAATACAAAGAGGTACCTCCAAACATCATCCTGGGTTCCCAAGCCTTTTTTGTGTATATGGGGGAAGGGGAGGGAGAAGGGGAATTTTCAGAAGAGGAATAGAGGTGCCCTAAGCTCAGGAACTATGGTGTACTTTCCTAGGGTAGGATTGTAGTATTTATTGTATCAGCTTAACAAAAATTGTTATTTTTTAATTAAATTTTTTTTTTTATCCCATCCTTTTACGGCTTTAATGGTAGATTATTTTCTTGTCTTAAGTAGTAATGCAAAGTAAATGATCGTTTTCTTGTCTTAAGTGTCAGCTAACTTTGATTTTATTTAATTGAAAACAGAAAGCAGAGATTTTGGTGCATTTTAAGCTCAGGAGTTTTGAAAAAGTTTAATCAAATCTCAATAATGTTGAGCCTTAGCTGAATTAAAATAAACTTAAGGATATATATTTTGGAAACATTCATTAAGGATTCACAAAACTTTTTGGATGTTGTTTTAGCCTAATATCATCATTCTAGACCCCATTCTATCTTTTGGCTAAAATATGCAGAAGGAAGAGGAACAAGTACATATTCTATCAATGCCCATGGCACAGATTTAAAACAGAATGTTAAATTTGTGTGTGTGTCATATATATATATACTTGATGATAATTGGAAACTTTTACATTTCTTTTTACAGGATGCATTACGTGAAGGTTAGTACTTAGTATTAACTACAAATAACACTAGTTATCTTATCTGTTACAGAGCTCTATGCAGAAGATTGAGTATTAAATAAATTTTATACAGCAGTTATTTGATTTCATGAAGGTCTGGGGGTCCTTGATGAAAAAAGATGATCCAATTCCCATTGTTAGACAAAAAACTGATTAATTCCATCGACTTTCATAATGGTAACCAGGCAAAACAACTAGTGACTAAATGACAATGTGACAAAACGAAAATGGGGCAAAACGACAAGTGACTAAAAGACAATGTGACAAAGCGACAAGTGACAAAACGACTAGTGACAAAACAAGTGATTAAACAACAATCTGACAAAATGACAAAGAGACAAAATGACAAGGTAACAAAACGACAATGTGACAAAACAACATAGTGACAAAATGATAAGGTGACAAAATGACAAGTCTTCTGCACCTCTACAGTTTTTAATGCTTTAAATACAATATATTGTATATAAAAGATATTCTACATGCCCTATGGTATGAAAAATGCAGTATTTGGATATCAGATACAGCGTTTGACTCCAATAAAATGTAATTACTACTTGAATTATATGACATTCATCTTTTTCTTATACATCACAACCATTACTTTATTCAATAGTATAATTAATAACCATTACTCATTACAAATTACTCAACTTTTGACATTTGAGAACAATAACAAGTAATTTTTGTCCTTATAACATTTCCATGTTGGGAATATGTGGTAATTTGTTTCAGTAACATAAAGCTAGAACATTTATTTTACTAAGACATGTTTCCTTTGACACTGTAGTACGTGCACTTATTTAGGACAAGCTTTTTGGCTCTATAGTTATACAAGAATGTATCTCTCAATCTCAAGTCCTGCAAAATTCTCCTCTTTTAATATGTAAGTCTCCAGGTGTTTGGTTCTAGTCTGTTCCAATTTGATAAACCCTAAACACTAATTTCCTCCTACTCATTCTTTCCTTTGGGTATTACAAGCTAAAGTATTAAATAACCCATTCCATTACCATGCACAGTTCACTTATTGTCTCCTACCCCTAACCATTCTTTTCCTTGGTTTTTTACTGTGCCTCCGCTTACAAATACCTCAGGCCCGATTCCCGACCATGAATAGCCATCAACCTAACTTGATGCATTACTTTGTAGCTTTATGTATTTGGGAAAAAAACAAGTTAAAGGTTGACATGGAATTCCTTAAGTTAATTTATGCTAAAATAGAGTCTCCAACCACCTAACAATGGTGTGTGTTTGTGAGGGGGGCGGGGTGGCACAAGTGCTAAAGTAAGTCAAACGAGACTTGTTATATTGTAAATACTCTAACTTTTGGGACTCAATTTTTGCTGTAAGTTTCCTATGTTCTGGTGCACAACGCCACATAGAGTTGAAGTAATTAGCTCTTTTTTTTTCATAAGGCTATTCAACATACACACTTCAATTTGTGTTCAACCGGGAATAGCTGTGTTAGTGCAGTTTCCTACAATACCAACTTTCATCATCAATCTTCAGTTATGCTACCTTGGTAAGGTAATTGAAGAGTGATGATGAAAGTTGATATTGTAGTAAACTGCACTAACACAGCACTTGGCAGTTGAACACGAATTGAAGCTTCTAGAGCTCATGTGTCAAGTCCAAGGTATTTCTCCTAAGATAGAAGTGGACCAACGACTCCACTAACAAAGTAATAATATTGCCACCATCGCTGCGGACATCAAATTTCTTTAATGTGGCCTGTGTTCGAGTTATAACATTTATTATGTGAGGTGGCCGCTGATTTTGAAAAGCCAATGAATCTGTTGCACTTTCGCTGTAGATCAGAATTATTTTGTTTTTTTTAAGTTAAATTTTCTGCGTATTGAATGTTATTAGGCTCGGCCCACAACCTTGTGTATTTTAAGTTTTGGCTGCCGAGCAATTGAGTCTAACACTGACACCCCTGGCCTATGTCAAAAGTGACTTGGGTTGCTCCAGCGAGTCACAAAGACTTCATTAGGCTACAGTGATCTGCCTTTGTCATTTCGTCACCTTGTCTTTTTGTCACTTTGTTGTTTTGTCACCTTGTCGTTGTGTCTTTATCGTTTTGTCTCTTTGTAAATTTGTCTCTTTGTCAATTAGTCACTATTTTTTTGTCTTCCGTCGCCTTGTCACTGGTCTATTTGTCATGGAACCTTTTTAATATTTTTATTGACTTTAAAATTTTTGTACCACTTTTTAGAGTAAACATTTATTCCAGTTAATTTTTTAAAAATTACAATTATAGCGAAAATCATAATGCAAAGTAAATTTCTGCCGGTCGTGTGAAGATTTATATGAAATGTAACTTGTAAAAGCAATCAATTCTTTGCCAGTATTTTGCGCACAATTTTTCTAAAATTAAATTGACTATTTTTAGTTGTCTTTTTATGTGCAAAGTATTTACTTTTTTTTTATAACAGAAATGTCTCACATCCCGTTGAATGAATTGAAAGCCATGCAAGAAAAGCTTGGACTTAAAGAGTAAGTAGTATACAATTGCATTTTTAAAGTTAACAGTGTGTCAATTAAAAAATGTTGAATCTATTATTGATTTTTCTCACCCATGTTAATGTTTATATTTAATTTAATTTTAATCTGTGTTGTTTTTTCCCCCCAGGTTTAATAAAATTAAACATGGTATGATCAGCAGAAAGGCTCCAACACACAGTTTTAAAAGAGAAAATAAAAACAGGTTTCAAATTACGATCCTCTCATATTAGTCATCTGCAAACATTAGGATTAATTTAACGGCTATACTTTTTTAAAATAATGACACCAGGGGTAGTTTCAGTAAGTTAGGAATGAATTTACTGTTGATTATTGTGAAGATCCTTATTTACCTTTATTTGCAACATTATTGTAAGATCTTTTGATTGATGTTTTCTGACTAGGTAAAACATAAGTAGTTGAACTTTTATCTTTTAACAATTTACTTTTTCTGCTAGACCAACTGAGTTGTCAGCAAGAAGACCTGTTCCAAACACAAATTTTATTGTAAAAGAAAAGGTGTGTGATCTGTAACAATAATTTTTTTAAATATTAATGTTTTGTATTTTTCAAATATTTCAAATTGAAATTTCAAGCTTAAGTAGCAAAAATTTCCTGCTTTATTATCCTACAACTTTTACATTGTTTAGGACGTAACTAAAAAAATAAAAATAAATGAATATTAAATTTATTTTTCTTCAAACATTTTTGTTTCATTTTAAAAATTGAAATGTTAAAATACTCACCAGATAACAAGAGACCCTCGTTTTGATGACTTATCAGGAGAATTCAATGAGCAAATTTTTAAGAAAACTTACAGCTTTCTATCAGATGTAAAAACAAAGGAAAAAATGGTACACATTTGTAGTCCGCACACCTAGTGACAACACTTTATTACATCATTATGAATATAGTGTCATGGTAGACAGTATACTCATATAATACTTTGACCCAATATTGCATGCATTTTGTCTCTAAGGAATGAGGAATCTAAAAATTATAATGTACAGTGTCAGTATGTACAGTCCATACATGCTTGCTTATGCACACAGACATGTCTGCTACACCGATGTTTGTGTATAGATGTATGGTAAAATCATTTAATGAACTAGCCTGACTTTCTTGTGTAACAAAACAACCCAAAAGCTTGTCCTAAATAAGTGCACGTACTACAGTGTCAACAGAAACATGTCTTAGTAAAAGAATGTTCAAGTTTTACATTACTGAAACAAATTACCACATATTCCCAACATGGAAATTTTTTGTTGTTGTTGTTGTTTTTAGTCCCATAACCTCTTTTTTTTTGGAGGTCGTAGGGGATTCTAATGTTTACATTCTTGGGCTTGATAAACTCTGGCGGCACCCATTCCTCTCCAGGTCAGCGGAGGACTTTCTTAGCGTTAGTCATTTCTCAACATTTTTATGGTGGCTTTTCGTGGGCTAAATCCCACGCCCCTCAGCTTGTGAGGCGAGCGCACTATTGACTTAGCTACCCAGCCGCCATAGCAATGTTATAAAGACAAAAAGTACTTGCAATAGCTCTTAAATGTCAAAACCTGCGTATTTTGAATGGTTATTAAATACACTTTTGAAAAATGTAAGGGTTATGGTGTATAAGAAACTGTAATATAATTCGAGTGGTAATTACATTTTATTGGAGTCATACGCCAAATCTGATAACCAAATACCGCGTGTAAATATATATATAATACTTAATTGTATTCAAGGCATTAAAAACTGTAGATATGTATAAGGCTTGTCGTTTTGTCACTTTGTCACAGTGTCTTGTTGTCACTTGTCATTTTGTCTGGTTACAAAAAATGACATACATAAAAAGCTAAATAATAAATTAGTAATAGAAATAAACGTACATTAATGCAATTAGAATTTTGACACTTATCAAGCTAACATATGCTATCACCACTCAGACATATAAGTATTTGAATGTACAACAGATGTGAATATATAGACCTGCATTATGTATCTTTAATTTTAGAAACTGAAGAAAATGATTGAGAGGACAACAGACAAAGAGAAAAAAAGTGAACTAAAGCAACTTTATAACAGATTGGTAATGCCTTCAGTTTTTCTCATTATTTTTAAGTTTTGCTTTCAATTCCTTAAGTGACATGTAGGTTACATATTTAGTTATGTTTTTTTTTTCTGTTAGAAAGGTGGATTGTTAATAAGTAATTCAACATTATTATTGTTAATACCTGAGAAGGGGAGAACTAACCAATTTAACTATTCTTCAAATTTTATAGGTACAGAAAGAGTTAGCAGAAGCACGAAAAGCCAAAAAAGAAGAATTGGAGAGAAAATGGAAAAAACAGGAATTTGATCAAGTTCAAGAGGGCAAAAGGCCTTATTTCTTAAAGAAATGTGAGTACAGGTTCATGATTTATTTTATTTTGAGCTAAGTACAGTATCTTCCATCAACCTGTGCCTTGATTTTTGTGTCGGCAGTGAGTTAAGTTTTGGATGGTACAAAATAGGAAAAAATAGTTTTATTTTGATATACAACAATGTGTTCCACCCAATGGTAGAAGTGAAAAGTTCACATATATAATCAGTAATGATCCTAAAGCATTAAAGGTGAATTTCCCGAAAAATCTTTTAAGTTTGTTACAACTATATAAAATTAGCTTAGTTGTGATGATAATCCAATGAGTGTCTTAAATGGGATTTATGAAAATATCATTAGGAGGTAAGTTGGAGTAGATCAAGTTGTTTGTAATGTAATTTTGGACAAAAGTAAGCAGAAATATGTGTTAAGAAAGATAAAGAACTTTTTTTTAACGTCAATCAGCAGAAAGCTACTAAATATTAAAATATTTAAGCCCAAACATTCAAACTACATTTATGTATACACTGTAGTTGATTTTTTAAAAAGCAAAAATAAATAGCTTATGCATTGATGTTAAATTAGTTGCTAAAATCTACTAAATGAGTTATATAAGAAATTGTCTAAATTAAAATTAAATTTTCTGAAATTGTCAAGCCCTTAAACAGTTTATATTTTTAATGATAATAACAATGTGGTTACGCCACATGCACACTCGGCTGGTGTACAGAACCACGGGTTCGAATCTGTGTGAAGGCACAGATTTGTTCCCGGGGTTGTCCATGTATCAAGCCAACTCTGAATGGGTACCCAACACTAGTTAGAGAAACAAAGGCAACTGGGCATTGTGCCACACAATCCCCTCAGCTGTGGCATGTGAATGCTGAGTCACTTGCCATCAGACCAGCATAGTCTGTGTGTTCTTATAAGAGTGTAGGACGGAAAAATCTTCTGTAATGTTTTTTTTTAAAAAATGGTGTGTATAATTTTCACTAAAATTTAAATAATACTTAATCAATGCAAGATTGATACAATCCTTATTCACTTGTTAAATGAATGATGCATTGTTTCTATTACTGTTATGGAATTGTAAGACAACTTTAGCAGTATATGATCAATCTGTGGAACAAAATATTTATTGTTAAAAAATAATTGTTATGATGGTAACCAAAGATCTAATTAGAAATATCTAAGACAAAATAGTTTAACAAAAAAGATAATGATCAGAATTTTGGAGTTCCATGTACCTAAAATTTATTTCCATGTTAATCGCTAGTTAGTTTTCTACCATTATTTATTTATTAATTCAGGGAAAAGTGTGCAACAAAATTACTTATAAACGATCTGGTTCTATACTCATATTTTTCATACTCCCTGATTTGCAAAACACATCATAGAGAATGGGAGGATAACTATTTTTTAACACTCTGACCTAGTTCTGTTTTTTGTGTGCCAAGTATGGGAATGCTAATACTCAGCATAACAAAATTAATACCCGACAAAGCACAAATTTTATTTTAAATTATTTTTGTTTGTGTGTGTGGATATTTTATCTTTTTATCTCCTTTATATTCTTTCAGCTGAGAAGAAAGCTTTAATTGATACTGAATTTAAGAAAGAGCTGGAAGCCACTGGAAAAATGCAACAATATTTGACCAGAAAAAGCAAAAAGTTGGCAGCCAAAGAGAAAAGAAAAAATGCCTGGACTACTGAAGATATTTAAACTCTTTTGCCTTTCTGCTATTCACTGTAAATGTATATTAAATTTCTATTGTACATATAATTTAAAATGTTGTTATTTCAATCTAGTCTAGTGTCTTTGTCATCTTTTATTTTTTTCCCTACACACATAAATTAGTGAGCATGCCCTGTTCTTTGTCACCTGAAAGGTGGCATAAGTTGTGACATTGCATCTACTTCAGTGATTGAATGGTGGGAGAATCAGATAGGTTAGTTCAGTGAGGGCTTTAAGGCTTTGGGGTTACAAAAAATAAATACATTTTTTAAATAATCGCTTTAATTTAATGCTAAATAGTGGCAGATATGAAATAAATAAAGCTACCTACAAAAGACGAGATTAAAGTCACTTACTTAAATGAAAGAAATATAAACAAAATAATATTTATGCATGATGCAGAGTCAGTCTGAGTAGAAATGTTATCAGAGTTTAATTAATAATCATGACGCCTGTTTCATATACACTAAATTTGAATCCCTTTGCTATGTATCTTATCTAATTCAGATGCTACTTTTATACAGAAGATTATTGCCTTGTTTGCTTATCCATGGTTTGTGTCTAGTATTGCATTTTATTAGATTATTAAAAATTGATTGTGTTGGTTTTCCTTGTTTGATCAGGCAACCAAATCAATGTCAGAATTCCAGACAGCAGAAGAATTTGTGTTTGACCTTTGATATGGAATAAGTAAATTGCTTTTATCCCTAATTTATATGAGGGTTGTATTTGATTATTTTTCTGTTGCAATTCCAAATTAGAATTAATTGCCTGACATACTATTCCTACTTTTCTCTTCAACTTCATTGCTCTAGTGTTTCTAGGTATAATGATTTTTCTAATGCTGTTACTCTTTGAATACTATCCAGTAACGAATCTGGCAGCTCTTTTTAAAAAAAAAATTGTTCTAGTTTATCTATATTTTCTTTGGTGGATGCAAAAGATGCATATTCTAATACAGGTTTCTGTCTTCCCCAATATATATGTGATCAGACCCTTATAATTTTTCTACTGGCTTATAACTTATAGAAAGAAATTTAATAATTGCAATCGAAAAATTAAAAATCCAAATATGTTTTAACTACTTGCATTCTTCAATAAGGTAAAGGGCCAAACACTAGAGAACACTCTTGATGGTCTGAAAACTAGAAAAGTCAAACTAATTATTTAGAATTAAGAGCCAATGCATGTTAAAGCATTTTTATAAAAAATATCTTTTTTGGTAGATGGGTATAGAAGGATGCATATACTAGTACAGTAAGGTAGCATTTTAGTTATATATTATTGTTATATCTTTGAAAGTTTCACTTCAAGTTGGAATTTTTTTATTCACTGAAAGATAATGAATATTTTTTTATTAATCCTAATCATTAAGCATCTCTAGTTTGGATTAGTTGTTTTCCATGATTGAAAATTTCATTGAAATAGTTATTAATTGTTCTTATCTACATTTTTGCACAGACTACCTTTGCGAAATGCAATTATTTTTTTTTGGTGTGATTAACCATAACTTAGAATATTCATTTTTATAATGAAGTTTATACCATTTTTCTTTTCAAAAATTCAACAGAAATGGCGGTGACCATTAATATTATCAACCTATAAAATCTTTCTATCAAAAAAATTCCTTAATAAACAATAAATTTTCCAAATTATAAGTGATATTTACATTTAAAAACTCACCTTTTTCTTCATGCCACTGTTATGAACTTTTAAAAAAATCAGTAAATAGTTAAGTACATGCAAGTTAAGTTATTTAGTGATTTCTTCAGTTAACTAAATAAACATTTAAATTTAATTCATATTACACTTCTCGAATTTCGGACGAGAAGAAAGAAAACATGTATGTGTTTGTTCTTACATTCGGAATAAGAAAGGTGTTATTATCCTTATGTCTATCTGAGCTTCGTATTAAGTTATCTTTGTGTTGTATTTCTAAATTAGAATTAATTGCTTTATGCGTAATAACTACTTTACTCTTGGTTCTTCTGTCCTCTAGTGTTTCTAGGTTTAATGAACTAACTAATGGTGTTATTCTTGTCAGTTTTGAATATTTTCCAGTAATGAATCTGAAAATGGAAAACAGGGTATGAGTTAGACTGAAAGGACTTAACAAATCAGCAAATGTTTTGGCAAAGAGCCTTCAACGAACAAACAATACACAAAAAATACAAATATAAAGAAATGAAAAATAAAAACTTAGCTTTGGTGAAATCATAAGAGTCAATGAAAGCCTTTCACTGCAGCTAATTTTTTTTTTTATATTTCATTTCTTTATATTATGTTTTATTTTTGTATTGTTTGTTCGTTGAGGAAGGCTCTTTGCCAAAACGTTCACCGTTTTGTTAAGTCCTTTCAGTTTCAGGCTAACTGATACCTTGTTTTCCATTTACTTATTAAAAATTAAGTTATTAATAAGCCTGATTGCAGTCTCACCCCATTTTGTTCAGTAATGAATCTGGCAGCTCTTTTTTAAATTTATTTAGTTGAGTTGATCAATGTTTTATTTGGTGGATGGGGTCCCATACAGAAGATGCATATTCTAGTATAGGTCTCACCAGGGTGAGGTAGCATTTTAGTATTTTTAGTTTTATATCTTTATTACTATTACATTTGTAAGTTTCTTTTTATAAAACCTAGGGTTTTGTTTAAATTTTTAATAACTTCATTGACATGATGATTCCATGATAGTTTCTCATTTATTATGACTCATAATAGTCCTAAGTATTTTGCATCTTTAGTTTGGGTTAGTTCTTTTCCTTGAATGAAATATTTTGAATTTGTTTCTTTTTCTTTGTTATGTTACTCTTAGCAGCTGACACTTTTCTGGGTGGAAAGACACTCCAAAAGTCTTTTTCCAAAACTTTGCTATCTTGTGCTGACTTAATTGTTCTATAGATTGTAATTGTACTGCAAATAATCTTTCTGTTGAATTCACAATTAAAGCTCACAAATGGTCATATTTACAATGATGCAGGAGTTCAATTCAATAATTGGTGGCAGACTATACTTATACTTATTTATACATTTCATTAACTTTTGAGGGGTTCATGTTTTTAATCATTTTTAGGAATCTGGGACTAACTAATAATCAGGTTGAGATATTTGATATGCATAACCAGGATTTTTGTGTGCACGACCCTTTGAACTAGAACAGTTTTTTTAGTATCCCTTGGCCTTGTGAAAAAGGCTTTGACAAATTTCCCATGTGTAATTAAACAATAGCAATGCAAGGGAAAGACATGTTTACCTTTGTGAGCTGAAATTAAATCTTACTAGAATTATTTTTTAAAAAGTTAAAATATATTTTATAGTGTACCATAGAGAAATTTTCTTTTACAAGTTTTTTTAAAACCTGCATTTTAAATATAACTTATTTTCAAGACATTTAATTTTAATAAATTTTTTAAATAATTACAAACAAGTATTTGAAGACACTAGCCATATCCAGGCTCTCCATATTTGACAACTACCTCCATTGGCGCATGTATAATTAATACTACATGTTTACTAAATTTAGGTGACCCTCCTCAAAAGTTGCCTTCCTTAAAAACCTTTAAAATTATACATTGCTTAAGGATTTAAAACAATAAGACTAAGACATTTAAGATTGAGAAAACTTTATTTTTATTTTTTTACTGCATATTCTCACTTCTTTATGTTAGTCCTCCTTATCACCAACCACGTATTTGGTTGCAGGTTTCTTTATACCATTAAATAATTATTATAGTTATAATAATATTACGGGAATAAAGCATCTCTGCCAGTTAAACAAGACATGACAATAACAATATTGGTGGTACACCAGCCATTACACAAGCAGAAGTAATGAGACCTACCATGATTGATAAAATAGTGTTCCATAAATATCCACAATTATGTCTACCATTTAGAGTCTAAGGCATGCATAACTAAGTGAAGCTATAGATACAAATGAGACGACAATTAAAATAATAAATACTTTTACAACACTAGCAAAGGTGATTTATCCCCATTGTAGGCTATTTAAAATAATTGTAAATCTCTTGTTACAGAAGCAAAAAAAAGAAAGTGCTTTTGATACCTGTTGAAACAAAACAAAAGACTGAACTAGGCACATTAAGAGTTTTAATTTAAATGGAGAGGTTAGAATCTTTTAAATTAAATAGCAAGCCTTTAGTAGTCTGTTGATCTTCCATCCAGAATCATTTTGGCTTTGGCTATTATAAATAAGCAGACATCTGCTTAATAGAGTTATTTCCATCTTTAAAATTAAAAAAAATTGACCTGCACTAAATGTATATAGATCACACAAAATGACATTTTATCAAACAAACCAATCATTGAAATTTCAAATTTCTCCAGTTTCAGGGATACATTTCATTGTCTAAGTGAACATTATTTTTAAAAAAAGATGTAACTCCCCAAAATGTAGCTGCTAGATTTATTTGCTTCATACAATTATGTCCAAACCCTAAAAGAGCCCACCACCAAATCGCCTCACCAACAAGTGGCTATCAAGCGCTGGCATCTACAGAGGCACGCACTAACAATGGGGTGACTGGATTATCTGCCCCTGGCCAGCCAGACGCATTCAGTTTTATATCTGGGAAGTATGGTATGATACAATATAATACAAAAAAAAGTTTGCACAGGTATGTTTTAGTCTTCTGTTAGTGTTTAGAAAGCAACACAGCTCATTTTGCAAATAAATTTTCCATATAAAAGTACATTTTAATGATTAAATGGACTTTGTAATCATTGATTATCCAAATTTAACTTAAATCCCTGATGGAAAATATGAAACGTGTATGCATATATAAATATTGGTGAATTTATAAATAAATTTTGTGTGTGGACCATTATGTCAAAAAATGAATCTCACAAAATTATTTTATGTCTGAAAATGTTTTAAAATCCTACAATAAATGGTTAATGGCCAGCAGCGTTCCTCAGTTGAGACTGCTGTGAAATTCTTTGCTAAGTTTTCATGAAATGTATGAATCAGATTAAGCCTACATTAGTGAGTGCTGCATTAAAATGTGGTGCTATAATTATGATAAGTTGGGTAAAAAAATTGTTTGCTTTTATTTTCAAGGCAACAAGGAAATGCGTGTTAATGTGTGTGTAAACTGATGGCCAATGGCAAATATCCCCGTACACCATGACATAAGGAAAGACTTCGGGCTGTGACAAAATCCAGATCTTGTGGCTAAATTTATTAATGGGTTGGCTAGTTACAACAATGTTTGATGCTGATTCATATGAGGAGCAAAAAAGATAGTGTGAAGTAAAAGGTGGACTCAAATTGATGGAAGTAGCAATAAATTCATTCTCTTGACATATGCAGATTAGGGAAAATAAACTGGGGGGAAGAAAAATAAGACAAGAATAAGAAGTGAAGTCATAGTGTAAAACTTGACATTAATTAATGCTAATAATCAACACAAGATTAAAACCATTCAGTCTGTAACTGGAACATGTCTCCCCCATTTTTAAGTAACCCAGAGTTACCATTTACTTTTAACACAAAAAATATTTTTTTTAATGAAAAGATTGTTATACAATAAGGAAAGAAAGGTGTAGTTGTTTGAATATGATCGCCAACAATACCCGTCCTTTCAGGTGAGAATTTTTTTTTAAACAGGCAACTTTTTTAGTTTTATCCCTGGTTTAAAAAAATGAAAGTAACAACACCACCACAATATAACACAACAATATTGTAACAAAACACACCCCTTCACACCAAACTGTAGAAATAATTTAAAGAAAATTCTAATAAATTTGCCTTAAGGGTTAATAAGCATAATCTGCTGTAAACTCTGTCTGTGTACTTTCTGGCTATAATTGCCACCACTCGAAAATTGAGACTGACTACAACATAGTAGACACAGTATTCAAAAATGAAGATAAATAAAAGTGACTAAATAAATGTAGCATTTGTACATATAGGTATATCCATATGATAATACATAAATACAGTTTTCTCTTGCTTGATGTACGACAACAGCAAATTGATTATAATAACGTACATCCTATTTTAAAGAAAGACATCTTTTTTTTTTTAATATTGATACATGTTTTTAGTTATGTGCATGTAGGCATGACTGTATAAGGTGAAAGGAAAGCAATGTGACAAAACTGTACAATGCTATTACATATTGAGCTAAAAATGAAATAGACCAAGGTGACATGGGATGAATGTGTGAAATTTTTCTTGTATAATTTATTACTTCTAACCTAAGTTGCAGTGACTGGGATGCAACAAAGGATTTTAAAAATAATATAAGACATACAAGCAAGAAGTTAGGCGTATTATACACCAGAGTACTTACAGGTTATGATTCATGATCATAAATAATTTATGTTTATCACATTCTTTCTTCCTGTTTATGAAAAATAATGCTTGTTGGCTAATATAGAGTAACAAGCTAACTGTTTAGGTATCCTGATATATATATTGCCACCATAAAATTTCAGTGTAAAGAACATCACAGGAAAAAAATGCAATACACTGATATCAATATAAAGATGAAAAGATAAAGAGAGTGGATGATTGTGAATGGTTCATGATATCAACATCATCACATACAAATTATATGGCTTGGCTAACAACAAAATTTCTAATGCATAGTAAGAAAAATAAATAAATAAATAAATAGAAAATTTTGTCACAATGCTTTCCATAATTACATTAATGAAGAATGTTTATCACAAATGGTACTTGATAATTGCAGTTTAAAAACACCGGAAGGTTTTATTCAACCTACCTGTAACTTCTTTTTAAACATGCAATAACAAATTTATACTTATATGGGGGCTTGAGGTGAATTCCTCCTAACATTTTGCCCTTTTACTCTTTAGATGTTAATATTTCATATGAAAATGATGGGATGAGGATGACTCATGTCAAATGGAGCGAAGGCAGTTGTTACTGGCCAGCCACAGGGTGCTCAGTACTAAATAAAAGCACTTACCCAAATGCAATACACCTAGCACTTGTAACCTGTAGCATTTTTTGACTTGTATAATGTTGTTTTTTTTAAATGATAAGATTGAAAAACAATACAATGGTAATACAATTAAAAATTCACAGCCCTTCAGTTTCCAAGTGGACCAGTACTGTATAAAACCAACTCTAAACCTGATGTGATTTTATTACAGCTAAATATATGGGATTATGAGGGGGGTGAAAATGGTCAGTGAAGATGAGAACAAACAAAAACATTTTACAGGATGTGCCAGTTTAAAAATCCATACAACTAATCAATACAAGGAAACCAACAAAGAGAGTCTATTTGAAATGACTCAAGAATATTGAATGCTAAACAGTAATAATAGAAGACGATTATAATAACTCTGCACTAAGTCAGGGAATATGAAGGACCAAATTAAAATGACCAACCAGAAAGGCTTAAAAAAAATTAAAATTAAAAACCATTAAGTCATCTTTCTTGAAATTAAAATAAATGAGGGTAAAATAATTTAACTTGTAAATAAAGAAAAACAGCATAGATTATCACTGAAACATTTTCATGGTAAAAATGAATAAATTTCTAGTAATCCTCTCTAAAGCTTTCATAGGGAGTAAGATGAGCTTATCGAGCCGTAGCCTGACGAGCTCGTTTGTACTCTTCCTGCTGGATACGCTGTTGGATCATATACTGTGCCCGTGTAATATTGCTCACTGTACCCGAGATGCACACAATACGGTTATGGGTACCAGGAGCATACACACCTTTCTTAGAGATCTGTATATTTGTACCAGTGTACTGTTGAATCTCCACTATTCCCTTTCCACCTGGTCCAAGGATGGCCCCCACTATATTCTCAGGAACTTCCATCTCTTGTTTGGTGGAGGTCTTGTCATCAGTAGGGCTGTACATTCCTGTCCCCAGACCAAAAGAGTTCTGGTTCACATTCACAGTGACAGCACCTGATGAACGATCTTGGGTTGGATATGCAACAGCATTGGCTGAAGCAGCATATCCTGGTGTTTGGGCAAATGTGTCTAGCATCGGACTAGAGCCATATCTATCTGTTGGCCCTGCCATATTTGGCGAGGAGCTACTAAATAAACTATTAGACTGCTGCTGACCTGTGGTAGTACTGCCAACAGGCCCAAACATACTTGAAGCTTGAGATGTTGTGGCTCCGAAAGAAGTATTTCCTGCAGCTCCCGATGTATTACCAGCCATCTGCATCCCCTGCATACTGGCTAAACTTGAGGCAGTCATGTTGGCTCCCATCTGATTAACTCCACCCATTCCCATGCCTAAAATTCCATAATTAGCTAAAGTGTTCATTGCAGTACTGATCTCTTCTGTTGCTTGTTCTGTGTAGCCAGAACTTCGCAGCGTCATCTTGAGGTTTTCTAAGGCCTGGGCAGCCATAGGCCCACCAAGTCCCATAGCCGCTGCACTCAGGGTCATGTTAAGCCCAGCGAGACCACCCATTCCATTGTAAGAGTTGTTACCATTTGTACCAAAATTAAAACCTTGAGTGGGATAGGCTGCTGTTGTGTTATTCATCATCTCTGTAGTGCGTGCCTGATAAGGGGTGTTGGCAAATGGTGATCCTGTTGGATTAGCTGAAGCTACAGGTCCAGTGTAGTCAGCATAACTTATATTTGGACAACTACTACTTTGTGGGTCTTCCACGATTTTTTGTAGGATCAAGTCCATAGCTTTCATGTTTGCCTCAAGCTCACCTGGAAAGTGAAGAGAAAATTATAATAGAATTTGAATTATTGACTATTAGTGTTAAAATTTAATTGAACCTATTGTTAACACAACTTAAAATTTTATGGAATACCCATAATCTCTCAGCAGTGAACAGTTTTTCAAATTTGTACATATTCTTTTTATCTGGCTATCACCCAAAAACAAAAGCATTTAAATGACTGGAGCAATTGTGAGACCGCTCTTTCAGCATTTCAAGATTTAATAGACATCTGGAACAAATCTTTTCACTTAAATGCACCAAATGCAGGAAAATTTAAGGAGAAAAAGTTACACTCTACAAAAAGCACTCTTAGCTTAAGTAAACTATTATATGAAAAAAGTAGTTGAAATAATTCTAATTGATGTTAATAACTAGATAGTACTTTTTAGCTAACCCAAAGCCAAGTATTTTGAACTTGGGTACAAAAATTACTACCATATATACTCGCTCTATAGCCCGTTCGTTTATGAGCCACCCCTCTCTTTTGGAAGAGACTAGTATTAAAAGTGTGTAACACGCTTGTAAGCACTGAGACTACAAAAAATAATATGAAAGCATAAAAAAAATGGTACACTTTTTTTAAAAACTACAAACTAAATTGTTCATAATGATTGTTTACTTTGTACAACCTATCTTTGTCAGGCAAGAGTTACAGAGTAACCGTTTTTTTTTTTTTTTAATTTTTGGGCGTGTGTAAAATATACATTCACATTAAAATTAGTTATTAAAAAATTATTTTTAAAACACTTTATTAATAAAACATTCGCAAAAATAAATAAAATGAGTAAATAAGGAAAGTGCAGATGTTTAATATTATTTTATATCTTCTGATAGAGCAGTCGAGTGTAGAAAAGGACCTTGATGATCTACTATAACAACACCATATTAATGTACATGCAGAAATCACCTATAACCCGCTCGTAAGCCGACCCCCCCCCCCCCAATCTATCTCCCCAGATTTTGTCCAAACATGGTCGGCTTTTGAATGAGTATATACGGTAATATACCTCTTATCTTAGATATACGGACGCTCCTTCTATGCAGAAGATAATTGCGTCCACAGACCATGAAGGATAATCTGTTGGCAAGTGATGCAGTGTTCACAGGCCACGGCTATGAGGGTTCCACGCATTACCCAGCCGCCTAACTAATGTTAGGTACCCATTCAGAGCTGGGTGGACTCAGGGATGCCACAGGCCCTGGGAACAAATCTTTGCCTTCGCATGGATTTGAACCCAAGACCTTTGGTATGCTAGTCGAGCGCGCTACCACTCGACCACCATGCCCTATACTGTTGATATTAAAACTGTCAATCATGACACTATATGCAATTTTGATATAAAAATGTGCCTACAAATACAAATTTGAAAAAATAATAAGCATAAACTATAAAGTTATAAATATTCTGTAGTTTTTTAAACTAATTTATTAGATTGAAACTCTCTACCATTAAATCCAGGTTCAAACACTGCAAAATTTAGTCATTAAATTAAATTTCATTTCAGAAATAATTAAGCTTAAGCCTCTATACAAATTCAAATAATTTTTTACAATATTGGTTTTGCATGAAGTTTAACAGATTACAAGCCAAACCAACTTATCAGAGCAACTCTGAATTATATAAGAACTTTCACTTGACATGTCTTAAAGAAGTTTGCAATTGTCATTTTTTTTAGCTGATCAGGGAGTGGATTTAATTTAGCTCAAAAGATTCCCGGCAGGAGTTAAATAGATGTGGATTTATTACCTATTCTGAAACAGCTTCTTTATATTATTTGCCCTTTATAGTAATTTCTGGGGCCAGTGTGGAGTTTTGGTGTCTCACTTTTTCAAAAGAAAAGACCTTGACAAGAAGTCACAAGGGCTTTGTTTTGCAGATATTCTGTGTTTTGGATTGCAATATTGAATGCCATTCAATATGCTGCACACAATATTAGCCGATGAGATATTTTTCTAATCCTTTGTAAAATATTAGAATTCTGCCTTGCAAAACTTATAATTGTTTGTAGCTCATAAATTTTTAAGTCTAATTAGACCCACCTGCTACTGTTACACATCTTTCAGGAAGGTTTGTCTCTTTGGACTTTTGCGAAATTTGCACATATGCCCCACTTTCTTCTTTAATTTGCTTGATGTAGTTTCCACCTTTTCCTATAATCATTCCTGCTGTACTGTTGGGGATTAGGATCTTTACCTAGTTATGACAATAAAATTTAATCTTTTATTGGAAGGTGAACATGCTTTTAAACTTGAACAATTAATATTTCAATTTAAAAAGGTGCTTGGAATTTAAAATCCTAAAAAATAAGAAAATATGTTGAATCACAGATTTTATTATATAAATAGAATATACAAAATAACTGTCATTGCATGGTAGGCTTTTCCCACCTTCACATGTTTTTGTCAAAAAATGTACTTGAACAGTTAATGAAATATTTATATATCGTTTTTAAAAATAGTTCTGTGAGAATGAAAAATTTAGGATATCTAAAAATTCACTCTAATTTTAAATTAAATAAATTATTTTTTTTAGCAATTGATGTTGAAAACCTTGTGAAATATGAAGTGATAAAGATGATAAAGCTGACACTAGCTATGTTGAAATGATCTGATGATGCACTGACACTTAAGTATTAATAAAATGATCACAATGAGTAGTGCCAATGTGGTTAAAAAGATAGTGAAAAGTCGCAGTGATGGTGAAAATAACATGACCATGAAAATGATGGCTACACCCTGTGCTACAGATGAACCCCTTACAATTTTTGACTTGCATGGTTTTAACATTATTTTTCAGCAACAAACAAATATTTTTCCAACATCAAGCTCAGCTCTTTCTCTTAATCTCTTCTTGGACCATGATCTGTAAATACCTCAGGTTCTCTAGCTTCTCGACTCACAATAAAAAAAAACTATACAGTAAAGAAAAATTCACCTAAAATTTAATGTGCTTGTCCATGTTCTACTTCAAAAACAGCAAATAACTAATAATCCTAAAATTCACCATTCATGTTTGATTTACCATAATGTTTTATCCTAGCAGGAAAAAAAATTAAGTTCATTCGTAGAGAGTAACTAATTAACAAAATCAATGACTTATTGTAACAGAAGTGCTTATTTAACTTAGAAAAGGTGATCTAAGATCCATCTACCTTTGGTCTGTTAGAAAACCTATGAGGAAAAAGGAACTTTAACTATTAGTTAAAAAATCAAACTAATGCAGTATAAACTCAATCTGACAATGCAATTTCTTTAATTGATTTTTTTTTACATAGAAGAAAAAAATGAAACTTACGTTTAATAACGTATAACAGTAAATGTCTATAAATATATACAAATGTTTGTATTTTTTTTCAAAATTTCCCTAAATTATGTTAAAAATAAATTAGATCAATAGAATTTTTTTGCCCCAAAATGACAAACATAAAATATTATTTTATCCTATTAAAATCACAAACCAAAGGCAGATACATAACATAAAAATGAGATGAGGATGAAAATGGAACCTGAAATACCTCTATTACCTGCCGATGCCTCTCAAAATTGTTTTTGGCATCATCAGGTTTTGTGGGCGTGGTAGGATTGGACTCCGGCTTTTCTCTTATCTTTTCCATAATGAAATTGTTCACTTGCCTCACAGCATCAGGGGCACCCATTATCAAACATATGCGCTCAGTTGTACCTGAGGAATACAGCAATGCCTTTGTTCATGACAACAACATAAAATAGGATTAATAAAATAGACTTAGCAACGTAGCTACTTTCATTCTCAGAAAAAAATCTGTTAACTTCCAGCTTATTCAAATCTTTGATAATTGAATCGACCTTTCAGAAAAGAAAGTTTTCATGACTGGATAGATCCCCCACCCCCAGCCTTTTTCTTTTCTCTCCGTTTTTTCTTTGGTAAAGTGGTTGTAATGGAACAGTCAAGTATTGTGATTCTTGGGTTTTAATTTATCTGGCACAGAGCTTGAAGAAACTGATTTTAAATTTAAATAGAGGTGATGACAGCATTAGTTCTATGCTTACTTCTTAAGACAAAGGTCATAAAGTTACAAGAACTATATTAAGATACAAAGACATGACTGAGCAGAAAAAAATAAATGCAAAAATAATTTTTAAGTTGTGTGTATGATCTTATTGGGCACTAATAGCAACACAAAAAACACAAAATTTCCTCCCATTTCTTTAACAGTGAAAAAATGTAGATGCCTTTAAAAAAAATCAAAATTACATTTGAAAACAAAATTAAATAAGCTGTAACCATTTTCATTCCAGGGTATTTTTTTAACCTGTATACTTATAAACAAATTTAATATTTTTTATTACAGACTGACCTGGATAGAAATCATTTGCCTTGGACATTTTTACTCGAGCACCAGCTTCTTTTTGGATCTGGGCAATAGTCTCTCCCCCTTTCCCAATAATTGCCCCAGCTGCCACACTGGGTACAAGAATCTTCAAATGTATATTGTCTCCTGAAAACAGAAATAAGGGGAAATTCAAATTTGGCAGTAACAAATTTCATTTATACAACCAAATTAAAATAATAAAATATTTATTGATAAAAAAATTTTAAGTAAAAACCCATCTTAACTAATGCATTTTTTTTTAAAGTCACAAAAGAATACACAGGTATAAATGTCATTGTAAGACTACCTCTGAGCCATAATTGATATGGCTGATGCAACTCAAAAAACAATTGTAGTTTTTGCTGCACTTTCTTTAAATAGATAAATTTATATATATTATATTATAATAAGCAGGGTAATTTCCTAATGTAAAGCAATGTGTCTGTAATTGCATGTTATTGTCGTTTTAAAAAGCATTTTACATTATTGAATTTTTGTGCTTTAAAAATTTACTGCTATGTCAATCTTTCAGATCTTCATGAATACACTTAGACCAAGCTAATGTAATTGTCAAGGGAAAAAAGTAGATTCCTAAACAGTATTGAAAATCTTATTAATTTATTTAAAGAATAAGCAATTTTAACTAGTTAGGAAATAAATTATACATGAATAGTCAGCCAAGTAACAGATATAAATGCATTATTTTCCTTAGAAGACCTGGAACATAAACAGGAATTATAAGCACTGGAGAGAGATATATTTAAGAGATATTTTCAAATTGGATCTACTTTTCATTTGGCAATAGTTTTAAGAGATATTTTTAATCTGTATTTACTGTTCATATAACAATTGGTTAAAAAAACAATAAAACTGGTTTTTTTTAAATCTAGTAGTATAACTGTAGCAACTGAAATTAAAAATTATCCATCAGGATGCACAGGCACATGATTAATTTTACTATTATTAACACAACAAACGGTATTTAATTTTTATTATTATTATAGAGTGGGTGTGTGATGTTCAATTGTAAATCTTGAGTACTATATTAAAACTTATGAAAAAAAACAACCCCACCCTACAACCTTAAAAAAAATATAGCAACCAACTAAAAAAAACAAACCGGTGTTAGTTATTATGTTAGCTGTTTTTAACAAGAAATGCATGTGTAAGAAAATGCTTTAATTCCATGACTAAAATGTTATTTTAAATATATATATATA
>MUZC01000026.1:166932-210883 GCA_002072015.1 Radix auricularia | reverse complement strand
TCTTTAGGAGATATATTTTAATGTAAGTATTTCAATTTAGTGTCATTGAATTAAAATTTTGTTATTGTTAATTAAGTAAAAACAATGGGTTTTTTTTAAATATCATTTTCCTTATAAAAACTGCTTATTTTAAAGTTTACAGTTTAAAAATTTATTTTTTTTTAAATTGAGAATTGTACGTAAAAAAAAAATATTATTAATTATTAATAATTATTTATTTATTGCTAAATTGAAAAATTGTTAAAAATATTTTCTTTAATTTTAATTGCCATTTTACTGATTAATTGAAAAATTAATCGTTAATTTCCGCAGCCATAATATATACATATTCATATATAAAATTTGAGGGGGGGAGGCGTGGAGAGAGCTATGTGGATTACATAATAATTTTTGTGGCAACAACTTCTAAGCCAAAATACCCATGATGAAACTGAGCAGCATATTAAGTTTTAAGATGGAGAGGAAGATGGATGCCTAACATTTTCTTTTACAACAAATGTATGAATGTATGATCACTGTGTGTGTATTAGAGATAATAAGTCATGATCCAGTTGGCTTTATTATAGTTATAGACTGCATTACAGGAGACTATGCCAGAAGCAATCAAGAATCGTGTTTACTCTAAACATCTCTAAACACGCCCAGACATATACTGATGCACACAAAAATGCAACAGTCTGATAAACCCAAGACGAATAAAAGTGCCGAGTCATCAACTCTCACTTTCAAAACATTCCAGGCGCAACGAACAGTATCGGGAGATCGACCGACAGAGGAGTGGGGGTGGTGTGACAAGAGGGCCTTTTTAAGGGGGGGGGGGCGGCGCAACTAGAGGTCGAGAAAAGATCGATAATGGCGATCGTCTGTAACTACGGCTCAAATGTGTCCGTATACCTGTTCGTCTGCCATATGGTAGAAATGGGTAATGTGGGAAAGGAATTTCTTTTTAAAAAATGAATCTTGAGCAGCGCACCGTAATTGCTGCTAAGAGTTGTTATATTAAGACGTGTTTATATTATTATATCATCTAATGTAAGTATTAGTAATAAATATTAATGCAATGACGAGTTATCTTAAGTTACCACTAAAGAACAACACTTTGGTCTATTCGCTTATCAGAATCAGTGTCATATTTATCAAAATAGCAGTTACCTGCCCAATCCATGGTATCTGCTTTCTCTGTGCTCAGATGCATTGATAGTCATTGAGACACATAGGCATCTACACATCTAGATGATAAACTGTTTCTCTCTCCAGCATGGCGAAATTTAAATAGGACGGGTGAATTACAGTGACAAATAGTGCTAAGCTGTCACAAAACCAACACGACAAAATATAGCCACTACTGATATAACCAGACCTAAGGCCATGTTTGCTCCTGGCCATGTAGTACACTGGTAATGAAGATACATGGAAGAGGGATGGGTGGGTGGAAAGGGGGCGTTCCGACAGCTTCAGCGTGACTGGCTTTTAAGAGCCCCGGCACGCGTGCTAGCGCGATAGGGGAGGGAGGGGCCGGCTGTGTTTTTCCGAACGGCGAGTGGAGGGAAGGAAGCCCCCCCCCCCACTACCCACACACGTATGAATAGATTTACTAAGTACTTCTTCATTTATCGGCATTGAGATCAGTATGCCCTAAGCCCTAAGAGTACGCCCAGCAGCAAAATTGGTAAGCCGATGTTTTTTTAAGTATAGCGCAGTATCAGATCCAAATATATGTAACTGATATAACATCCCAAAATATTAAACTTTCAACAAAAATTTAAAAATACAAAGTATCAGTATATTATAACTATCACAGCAAGATCAAAACGCTAACACTGTTAGCTATTGATGCATCTAATCTAACTTTGTTAACATGTTGTCAGTTTGGTTCTCGATAAAAAGTAGTCAAAATCACCCCGTCATTAATGTAGTGAGGGGAGAAGCACCCCATCATTGGTGTGGAGAGGGGAGAATCACCCCATCATTACTATAGTAAGGGGCAATGTTCCCTTTAAGCTGCGCGGCCTCTCAGATACCCGACCGATGCCGAACAGCAGTTTAGAATTACCGCGCAGGAATTTTTTAAAAATAAAAATATCACACCAGCTTTGAACAAGACTTTTCTTAGTATACACACGAACCAACAAACTTTAGAGGGAACAAAAGTGAGGGGGGGGGGGCTAAAAAACGTCTGCAGTTGGTTCAGAGTAGGTCGAAAATGCCAACCCTAGGCCTAGGGGCTAGGGGGCAGACCGCCCAAATGACCTAGGCCACTAGTTTCAGTTATCCAGAGTAAGCTTAACTTAGCAGGGAACTCGCTATAGAAATTCCAGAAGAAAACTTTACCTTTCATACAAGTTATACTCAAATTAATAAGTTTGTGAAATTAGATAACTATTTTCCACCGGTTCGCTAAAGATGTATTAATTGTTGGGGCGAACGCTAAGCAAGTCAAAATAACATATATAAATAATCATTGACAAAATACTATTAACATCTTAGACTTCCACTTTGCTGCTGCGTATTGCATGTAGACAAAAATGTATATAAATATTTGCATTACATAAGAAATAGTTAGGGTTGAGATATGGATAGATTACAGATTGTACCACTACGTGGTAACAGAAGATTACGGCGAGCAGGGGACATTATCTGAGTATTGTACTAATTCAAGTGTTGACCAGAACGTCAACATTAAGAAGGTATGCATGATCCTGTCAGGGGATTTTTGTGGACAATTCTACTAAAACCAGCTTGTAACTAACACATGCTAAACATCCATTTGAAAGACAAATTCAAGGACAATTCAATAGGCGCTCAGTGCTGTGAAACAATTTATAATCATAAGTGTAGAGTTACTTAAATTAACACATGTAGCAGATGGCAAGTAATTGCATTTCTTTAATATGATATGATGATCAATACCATAAATATAATTTATTTAAGTGTAGGGTTTTTGGGGTCTTTTCTTAAATATTATATTTCTACTTGCAAATTAAATAGAAGGCAATATTGTCAAAAATATCATAGAGGCATTGGTTCTGAATTTCTTTTTTTTTAAATGCCAAATTGACCAAAAAGGTATGAGGCCGGTGCAATGTTCCTATAAGTCTGTGAGACTGCACAGATAGAGAGGACTGACGCCAGGCAGCAGTTCACATTTACGGCACAGAAAATTGTGTAAAATAATTACAAAAAATGGATACTGTGCAATTCTGCTCAAAAGTTTTATTTTTTAATTCTCATACGGGCCAACCAAACTTAAAGGGATCATTGGTCCGGAGATACAACAGTTAACAAAAGGTTTTGATTACTGATATTTTTTTTAACTTAAAAAATTAGCAACAATTAAGGGGCCCTCCATAAAGTACGTCACGCTATTTTTTACCATTTACCCCCCCCCCCCCCCCCGTCACAAATCTTGGAATCCCACCCCCTACAGTACGTCACACTTTCGAAAAAAATAACAAAAGAAATAAAATTTAATATAAAACACGGTGGCGTCAGAAGTCAGAACAGACATGGTCGGACACCACCACCCCCCTCAGCGCCTGTCACAAACTCACTTTCTTACACACCCCTCTGGAGTGTGTCTTTCTATATGTCCCCTAAGTCATAAATGTGAAACGTTTACAAATTATCGTTTTTGATTCTCTCTTTTCCCAAATAGCCTGGAGAAACCGTTTAATTGGCGTGTTAAAAGTAAAAGGAAATAATGTTACACTGTCAAGCCCTGTAATTTTTTTAATTAGTTTTTGTATATACCAGAAGAATAAATTTACTAAAGCGGAAGTGGCTCTCCGTAAAGAAATCTTATGAAATCGTATTTCTTAAATCCTCTGCTTGTAGATTATCTGCAAAAAATGCAGAAAAGATTCACCTAAAATAACTTTATTTATAATCTTTACAAAGACTGGCAGTGCCAATATCTTTCTGTATGTGTGTTTTATTTCTACCAAATCGCCATATATCCAACCACACATGATTGAGCCCCCCCACCCCAATAAAATGGTCGTGTAGGTGAGTTCCAGCATGTCGGTAGTACAACTTGTCTAATCCACAGCGAATGTAATCTAGAGTCACGTGAAATCTAGGTCAACGGCAAGGCAGAGTTTTCTTGAATCTAATGGACGCATCACGATAAGGTGTCCGTTTTCATTTGTAACACATTGTAAGTCGGGCATAATCGTACTGTATTCAGTATGATATATAATCCTACAAGGCTTATACTAGGAACTGAAAATATCTTTACAATCTGAAGTTTCAAAAATAAATGTTAACTATTTGGAATCACTCGTTAAAAATTAAAGTTAAGAAGAGAAAATAGAGAGAGAGAAAAAAGGAGGGCGCTCGATATTTATTAATAAACCTGCTATACCGCATCGTTTAGATGGCAAACAATGTACTTGCTGTTGTAAACGTCGGTATTTCAAATTTCTCCCATACATGCTTCTAAAAAATAATTTCCTATAAGACAACTAGTAGTCAAACATACAATGATTAAACTATTCCTTTCTATTTAAAAGAACCTGTGATCATGATACAATTGTACACAACTGGAGTTGTACACAACTGGAAGACCATCCTAACTATTTGTATAAAATGGTTTAAGAATAGTATTTCATTTAATGTGACTGTCACATTATTAAATTTTAGAGCAGGATCTCGTCCGACAGACAAAAGAGCCCAGCATATAACAATAGAGATGACAGCTCAGGGAACATAAAAATAACACAAGGAAGAGACCGCCAAGTAGACACCTGATATGATTTTTTTAAACAGTGCCGTACCACAATCATCCTCGACTCCATATGAGGTACTGTGTAGAATTTAAAATATAGAAATAGGCTTTCATTTATAGACACGGGGTATATGCAAAATAGTGTTGCCACTAGGCACTGTGTGCTTAAAGAACTCTTGAGTAACAGGTGTTTCTTTCAGAGAGGACACGTGATTAGGGGTGGGCGAGAGTGAGAGAGTGGTGTTCTTGCACACAGCAGAAATTGATGCTTAAGAAATTCCTTTACGTTTTGTGTGCACGTTCCCCGTCTCTAGCCTACATTTTCTCTACGCTTTTTTTTTTTAAGTCTTTTTTTTTTGGTTTGTTAAAGTGTCAAGCACCTGTAAAGAGCACATAGTGAAATGGCATCCAAAAGCCCAGGAATTATTTCATGTATCAACTTGCATGGACAAATAATTTTTAAGAATACTTTTAAATAGACTTTTAATAGTAACTAAAGACATATTATCCTTGGAAACTAGTACTATAAATTATAAATATCCTTAACTGAGTGCTTTATAATTAATATTTATAACTAGTTTTTAACATATGTCCAAGATATAGCTTTAACATTTAACTAGAAGTTGCCTATACTGTCAACATAGGGGCTTAATCATATTTAATGGTGGGAATGCTTATATTAACTGTAGGAGCCATGTTTTATTTTTTAAAATTGAATTAAACCACTAAAAAATGAGTAATCTTAAAAAAAGAGAAAATGGATAGCAAATCATGAATATGAACATCAGTAAAATTAATTGCTTTGATTTACTTCCTATAGCTAGTCTTACTGTGAGAATAGATTACCACTGTATTACCCCTAAGTAGTGCTAACTACTGCTTACCAATGTTCCCTCTAATGTTCAAAGTTAAAAGAAAAAAAAAACATGACATATAAAGTTGCACAGCATACATTTTTTGGTGCATTATTTTACTAAATTTGCTTAGCTGTTATCCTAAATTGCTGCACATTGGTGCCTGCCCAACATTCCCCCCACCCCACACATCTTAGCATATCAAAAAACCAATATTTCCTTATTCTTGAGCACTGACCCCCCCCTCCCCTTTTCTGTTGTACAAATGACAAAAATACATTCATGCTCCACCATAACCTTCACTCCTACTTTTTTTTCATGTGGATTGGATGTACATGATGTATAGCATAGTTATTGACCAGCATACCAGTATTTGGTTTTAGTATGTAAAGCTGTAAAAACCACTAGTGTATCCTTATTTTTTAAATTGTATATTGCTTCTTTAATTGACTAAACTAATAGACCCTTTAATCTTGACATAAATTCAATGCCACAAATTCTAAATATCATCCAGCATTTCACTTCAGACCACAGAGCGACTAGTTCACCTCCAGGTTGTGATGACAAATTTCTTACCTAATTACATTGAGTTCATAACAGAGAAATCAATATGACCCATATTTAAACAGAGGATGACAGCAGGTGTTTTCAAATCCCAAACATTCAAAGTCAGTTTATTTGTTGCTGAAACTTCCTTTGAAGATTTCTATGCAACCAACAATAAACTAGACTTTAAAAAATTTTAAGTCTTCTTCCTGACTTCTTCACAATTTAGCATACTCTCTTAAACGAAAACAAGAGGCAGTGGAATATTCTTGGAAATAGTAACTATTGATTCCAATCATAATTATCAAATACATTTTTTTATATGTTCAAGCCTGTAGAGAATGCCTATTATTTCTTTTAATAAAATAACCATTTCCTCACAATCACTACCTGAGTATTTGAGGGCACATGTAAGTGTCTACACTCATAAAATACACAAGATAGTAGTTAATAGCAACTAAAATTCCATTTAAAACAGGGAATCATTTAGTATGTTTGAGATAAAATATAAATAAAAATTTAGCCCAATAACCGTCAGGAAAAAACATTTTTAAAAAAATTCTGTTCAGAGGGGTGGCAAGATAATTATCCATTGTAGAATTTCCCTCTAAACACCATTAACTGCATTTTTAAATCCACCCATTGTTGCAAGTCAAATAATAAATCAATGATAGACTACATATTTTTAAAATTGTAAAATCTTGACAAATTAATACAAATTAACACATTTTAAAGACTATATGATACTAGATAGACTTTGCAATTCCTCAATGGCTAGTGGTAAATTCTAAGTGAAATCTAAGTGTCATTAGATGGAGCAATAAAATATTGACATAAGTTGTCATGAGTGTTGATATTTAATATTCTAAGAGCATTGGGCAGTTTAAATACAAATGAAGGAGAAAAAAATACAACATAGATACCATTTAACGTGAATCAGTTAAAAATAAGCGAGAAATTTAGACTGAACAAAAATCTATTGCAGGATAAAACTTACTTCCAGCATCCGAAGCTGAGGCATCGCCTTCGCCTGCACCCAATTGTCCCTGCATTACTTCTGTATTGGTCTGCCATGTACCCCCAGCTGTGTTACTACCATAATGAAGAACTGGAAGATGTAAGAAAAGATAAAATACTATTTCAGTTGATTCAACTCAACTATGTTTTTAAACCCACTCAGTATCCAAATAACACTTGAATCAACCTGTCAGACAAATGTTTAAATTGAAATTTCACTAAGTATTAAAGAGTTTTATAAACTATGAATTAAATCTTAATGACTAAATGCCCAAGCAAACTTCAGACTTTGATAAAAATTAGGAATCTTGACAGAGAATGCTGAAAACCAGTAAAAAAAATATAAAGTCCAACAATGAGCTGCCTAGAGGACCCAGTGCAGTAACCTTGCTAAATAGCAGTTACCTTCCAACAGTGACCTGTGCTTAGAAAATACAGCTTATAAAAAGAATCCGTACCGTTTTTGTTGTTATCCGGCACAGCAATGATGACTGTCTCTGTAAAAACAGTCAAAGAATTTATACACATGTTTATTGCTCATATACTGCTCCTCTAGCAAATGTAATGCTTATGAAAGCATGGATATATTTCCTCATGTTGGAGCAATAAGGAAACAGGAAGATTAAAAATATTTGTTTTAACTGCAGGCAAGGAAAAAAATAGAAATACTGAAACCATAATCCATCTGATGTTAAACAAATGCATCCAACTTTTGACTTTAAATCTCTCAAGAAATAAAATTAAACTTGAATTTTGCATTTGCCTTCAAATATCTTTCAAATCTTTGCCCAGTAAACCCCATGACAATAAAAATTTTTAAATTAAGTCAATGAGTTATCTCAATTGATTAGGACACATTTTTAAAATTAAAAGGTTTATTAAATGTTGATGTCAGTGCACTAACTTAGCAGCTAATTTTTTTAATGTTTATTATTTTGCTATCTATTAAAGTTATAGATATTTTGGGAGGCAGATGTCTTTAGATTACAGATGAATATATATATATTTTTTTTTTTAAAGTTAAAAATCACAGATTGCATAATATTGGTAAAATATAAGGAATAGAGTATATTGCTAATTGAAATATTTAAGAAATACCTGTTACCTGTTTCATTTATTATAGTAAAAGAAATGTGCACTTAAAAATGTGTTAATTTTTTTTAAAGAATAAAACATAATGGAGTTTTTAAAACCTTCCAAAAAGCTGAGATTTCTTTGAGTATTAATCTGAAATCTTTGGACGTTTAAAAACTCCAAGAATTCAACAAGTAATTTTTTTTAATTAAACAATGAAATTAACCTACAAAATAAGTTAATATATTTTTAAAAGTTGACGAAGTAGTTGCACAAATTTGTCAATGAAGGAGCGATATTACAATGGCGGTGACGATAGACAATGTGCATGAACGGATGCAACAATGATTGATATTTTATATAATATGGTCTAAAAATCTCTAATTAATTGCAGTGGTAGAGTATATCTAATCAATATCTATGGCTTGGGCATTGTTTTTCACAAATAATTCCAATAGCAAGCTGGTAATCGGCAGAAACAGGCCAATACAAGTAATATGGCTGATCAATAAATGCCTTGTTCTGTCTTTTGAATGCATTTAATGTCAAATTTGGTTTTCATTCTAAAATTAGTATAACAGTATCTATAGATCAGTGTTATTGACATATCACTGAAGGTTTTCACTAAATTATATTTATAAAAATATAAACACAAAAATGACACTTCAAACTTTGATGCACAGTTTTATCAAAGGCAATAAAATATGAGGAATCCTCTTAGACTTATGACATAAGTTATGTTAATGAAATTAAAACTACTTTCTAAGAATAAGACCTTCAAATAACAAATTATGACAAATCAATTGCATATTATTAAATTACTATTTATCACTTGAAATTCAACACTTTCTTTATGGACAAGACGAAATGTGTAGCATGGTTATAGAAGTTATAAGTTAGAGCCGTAGCCGTTACTGCAGAGTCATGAGTTTCATCTGGCATCCTTGGTCCTAAGTGAAGTATTAGTATTGATTATTATTGAAATTGTGTTGTGAAGAAGAAAAAAGTCTGTGCTAACAACATTTGAAAGGGAGATAAAGTGATAGATTCATTTGAGGCTCTACTCAGGTAGGAGTACAAAGTTCACCAAATCGACTTCTATTCCTTGACAGCTTGCCTGCAATTATCAATAAATGTTTACTGTTTACTTTACTCCTTCCAGTGACTGCATGTGTCACTTACAAATAGACTACTAAGTTTAAAAAAAAATCAATTCCAAACCATTGAAGAATGCAGATGATTTTGAGTCAATGATCAATGTTGATGCGATGAATGATGGCGAAACGATGGCGAAAACGTTGTCAGAGAAGATGAGGGGAAAATATGTTTAAAATTGCATCATCACCTTGAAAGACCCTGGCCTCAAGTTCACTCATTCTGCAGTATGGTGTCTTGGAACTCCCAGATATCCTTGCTGGAGAAACTATATTTGGCAGCCCCAATCTGCCTTGATGCCCCAGTGCTAATGTTTTGAAGAAAACTTCTGTATTTGTGGCCCTAGCAACCAAGAGCAAAAGCTAAAACATCAGGAAGAGTTGCTTTTGACACGTGGGCAGTAGATCGCTGATCACACAAGACAGCCACTGAGGCTTGTAAGTGGGTGTGTGTTGCACAGAAACGAGTCCAAACGAAGTGGTTGTCACTCGTATCATTCACTGACCTAAAAATATGTTGATCCTTGATAATTATGCATGAAAATATCATAAGTAATCCAAAATGCTATTCAACAACCGGTTAAATACTAGAAGTTCAATCTGCTATGAATCTAGTAGGAATTTAGGTCGGCCAACGTCATAATTTTCCGCTTAGTATGCATGCCCTTCGCGGCTCAGCCGAGGTGACCGCAGGCAGTTCTAACTTCCGTCTGTCAGATAGACTTAATATGATGGTTTATAAAAATAACAAACAAATAAGATTAAAATATTTTTTTAAAGATTTAAAATTGAATGAATTCTCTTTTAATAAAAATTTTAGAGAGCACAAGGATTAAACGAACACTAAAACTGCGAAATTTGACACGTTAACGCAGGCATGCCCTTACACGAAACTAGAAAGTCAACTAGGACGATCAGTAAACACATAAGCAGTATCGTAATCACTCGGTACTTCCTAGAAAAATCGTGAATTCACTCAAAACATACTAATTAATAAACTCATTTATCTACTCAATTTAACCTTAACATTATTTTCTAAAAGTGCCAATCGCGATCACCGGCTGCGCTTTTCGGAGCCGCCATGTTGGTCGATCTTCGATAAGACAAGGTGCAAATTCTTCGCTCCTACATAACAACAATCGAAAAAGCATCCTAACCTCCACCCTGGTTAGATCTCTTGGTGACCCCATTATCTGTTTCTCCGTCTAAAGGTCTTTTTCTTGAATCAGAAGCGTCCATTTCAGTACCATTAGTTCCGTCGTAGTTCATAGCCGTGTCCGTTTATCAGGGGCCCAGTTCTCGTGGGGTATCGAACAGCCGGTGTTATCACGAGACTCTACGTATATACCTCCCATGTGCGATTGCTAAAAAAAGACATAGGTCAAAATAAATGAAGACCTTTAAAGTTAGTATTCATCCTTTATATACAATACTAATGTAAATAGCGCGGTTTAACTCTTAGTTGAATAAGATTTAACTGTATAATACTTGTTCGTTTGTAGGGACAAACATTGGGCATAATCGAAAGCTCGTAATTAATGCTTGCGGATTGTTAATTTATTTAGCCACGCCCCCATGCTGTTCCTAAGCCCTTCCATTATTAATTTTCAATAAGACTCAGGCGACGTCGCATCGCGGCTCATTATGTCAATCAGAAATAGCAACAAACTATAGGGTTTGGGGAGTTTTTCTCCTTTATTTTTTTGTCTCAGGAACAATATTTTAAAAAATATATTTTTTTTTAAATGTCAATAAATAACGTATTGGAGTATTATGACTGGGAAAACAAGACACAAAAAATATCTTATTCTTATCGTATCTGTTACAGACGCTCCTTCTATACAGAAGATTATTGCGTCCTATGTTGTTGTTTTCCCCCGCATTCTTAATATAGTTTTAAATGATGATAAAGTGTTGGCTTTCCTGGTTTCTTCAGGCAACCCACCACTCGCCTGAACTGCGGACGGGGAGAAAGAAAACTTGTATGTGTTTGTTCTTGCATAGTGATTATTACATTTGTAAAAGTTTATTTTTATAAAAGCTACGGTTTTGTTTGATTTTTTAAATAACTTCATTGGCATGGGGATTCCATGATAGTTTCTCATTTATTATGACTCCTAAGTATTTTGCATCTTTAGTTTGGGTTAGTTCTTTTCCATGAATGAAATATTTTGAATTTATTTGTTTCTTTTTCTTTGTTACTCTTAGCAGTTGACACTTTTCTGGGTGGAACGACATACTCCAGTTAGTTTCCCATTTTATTAATTCATCCAAGTCTTTTTGTAAAATTTAGCTATCTTCTTCTGACTTAATTGTTCTATAGATTATAGGTCGAGTGGCAGTGCACTCGACTGGCGTACCGATGGTCACGGGTTCGAATCCATGCAAAGGCAAGGATTTTTTTCCGCGGGCTAGGGCGTCCCTGAGTCACCCAGCTCCGAATGGGTTAGGCGGCCAGGTAATGCGTGGAACCCTCATAGCAGTGGCCCCTGAACGCTGCATCACTTGCCAACAGATTATCGTTCATGGTCTGTGGACGAAATTATCTTCTGCAGCGTATGGAGCGTATGTATAGATAAGATAAATAACCTAACGTTTGTTCCTGTTGAGATGTTGCTGGGTAAATTATTTATATAAATTTTAAAAAGTAAGGGACTTAGCACAGTTCCTCGTGGAACTCCTGAGTTAACCTTTATTGGTGCAGATTTAGATCCATTCATTATTACAGTTTGCTCCCTACCCAAAGGAAGTCTTGAATCCAGTGATGTAAAGGACCTGAGTTCCAAAATATTTAAGTATTTTAAGTAAACTAAGGTGGTGAACTTTGTAAAATGCTTTTGAGAAGTCTAGTAATGTATCTATTTGATCATTATTGTCTAAGTTATTTGATAGTTCATATATTAGACCTATTAATTGTGTTTCACATGATCTGTTTTTTCTAAAGCCATGTTGATGTGGGCATAGGGCATTCTATTTGTCAAGGTGGTAAATTATTCTACTATATATTATGTGTTCTAGTAATTTACCGGAGATACTAGTAAGTGATACAGGTCTGAAATTATATTAAAATAAAGCACATTTCTCAAGCATAATCCTCAATAGTTAAATGGCGAAGACAGAGCTGGGGCCACCCGAAAAAACACTTAAATTAGTCGAACTTTCCTGGAAAAACGAGTTCCCTTTAACTTTGCTAAAATGCTACCGCTTCCTAAAAATATAAAAATTGACACCCATGACGATCCTCTTTTCAAAGCCACTTAATAATTATAGTATTAATATATGTAATTGAACATATAAAGTAATGCATATTATTATTTTTGTGTTCCACTCAATTGTTCACGTTGGAGAACACAATTTTCAGACATTCACTAATTCAAGAACAATAACTCCATTTTACCGGGACGTAAATTAATCCATCTTAGGCAGTTTTGGATTATCCCCCTCCCTTCACTCCTGAGTCGCCAAGGACAGGGCGTCCAAAATTTTTGTATTCCTTGAAATAATTTTTTTTTTTTTTTTTTTTTTTTTGTTGCAAAATTTTAATGTTAGGGATGAAACTGAGATCTTGAATGCAGTATATAGGTGTAGTCAGGCCCAATGGCACTGGTTTAGATACATATGACATCACGTAGGTGAGTCATTTATTCTCGTCCTCTCACGGTTCTTGTTAAAATTCATAACTGAAAATGTCTGCTCACATTAGTATGATCAGCAAAACAAGTTGAGCATTTTCTTAGAAATTGTTGGAATCTCTTTGAATCTCTCTTTATCCAGCTGATTTTAAAAGTCAATCACAAAAAGCTGTTGTTGCCTGCTTCGACTTTCAGCATCCATTTGCAACCTTATGAGTTCAAGCTGCAGATGATCTGTGTCCTCATCAGTGTAAACAGAGATAGGTGAAGAAGAAAAAACATGATTTCCTTTTCAATAGTTGTTTAGTCCTGAAAGCGTCTTTGAAATACCTCTGCATTATCTCATTGACGCTTCTTTCTGGAATACATGTCATTATTTAGGTTGCATTTGAGACATTTGGCTTTGAAAAAGTTGCAGCTTGTTTCCAAAGGCCTTGATATGTGAATATATTGGATTACCTTTGCATTGTTCCCTTGAATATTTGTGTTAAGATCTTTTTGATGTCTTGTCACATCAACTAAAAATGCAAGATCTGCCAGCCAAGCAGTATGCGATAGATCTGGAATTGGTTCTTCCTTATCTTCCATGAAATGACCTATTCCTATTTAAAGTGCGTTGAAGCGCTGAAGTCACACTGAAGTGCATTCTCCGACCGAGCCATTTTACATCATTATGATACACAAGTTCTCCTTATTCTTCCTGGTTGTCAAGAAGAAACTGCTGAAACTGGCTGTGGAACAAGACTTTTTTAAAAAATTGAAAAATTATTTGTTTTTCAGTATGGAACGGATTATTGATGACCAATGGGAAAATAAAACAATTTTTTGTATGGTTAAAAAAAAAAAAGTTTGATCGGTTGACGCATTCAAATTTGTTATTTTAAAACAAATTTGAATGCGTCAACCGATCAAACTTTTTTTTGAATTGAAATTCTGCAAGAGCCGGGTTTGTAAAAATTGCCGGATTCTGGATTTGCCGGAGCCGAAATCCAGTACACCCCTGCCCCTAGTTTTCACACACTAACTCACTCTGTTTATAATTGTGCTGGCCTGAACAAATGGGAGTGGGGGTGACGGAAAGAAGGAAAGAGAGAGAATAAGTTGATGATTTGAAAATGACCTAGTACAAATAAAAAAAAAGAGCTGTCTAATTCATTATTGAAGAGTGGAGAATATTCTAAACTGAAAAAAATAACACCATTTCTATATTAAATCCTTAAACCTTGATACAATGGAGAATAGAAATAATAGAAAATAGTAGTATAATTATATAATACATACAAATTCTAACTTGGAAATACAACATAAAGGTAACCCAACAATAACCTCAGATAGACATAGGGATAAAACACTTTTCTTATTTCCTATGCAAAAACAAACACATACAAATTCTCGTTCTCCCCTTTCGGAATTCGAACGTGGAATGGGTTGCTTGAGGAAACCAGAAAAACCAAACTTTATCAAAATTTAAAACTCGCATAAAAATGCAAGACTAGACACCAACCATGAATAAAAATAAGACGCGGTAATCTTCTGTTTAGAAGTAAAGTCTGTAACAGATAATATAAGATACGATAAGATAAGATAAGATTATACCGTTACGCAGAGGCGTCACTAGGGTCATTGTCACCCAGGGCGGTAGCTCATGGTGTCAACCCCTCATGACTTACCCCATAGAACTCCTCTGAGTCTTCCAGTGCAACATAACGGGAAAACTCAGAATTTTAAATTTTGGTGTCATCCCTGTGATGGTGTCACCCGGGGCGGCCGCCCCAACCGCACCCCTAGTGACGCCACTATCGTTACTGTTTAGTTGTATCAGCTATCATTTAATCGATTTAGACATCGACCATAAATGATTTCACGCGATTTTGGTCGATTTTTCACCCTTCCCAGGGGTGACACCGTCCCGGTGTAACAGGCCAGATTAAACCCCTGACCAGAATATACCCGGGTATAATCTGGCCTAGGCCAGAATATACCCCCAGGGTTAAACTGGCCTAGGCCAGAATATACCCCCTCAGGCCAGAATATACCCCTTTGACAACATGGGGAAGTATAGTAAAAAAATGGACGAATGACTTTTAAAACTTTTTATTGATGTTTTAGCTCTGTAAGAAAAATTATTTATAAACTACATTTATATGAATGAAAGGAGCATGACCTTTCTTTAAAAATAATACTCGCGTTGTATTATTTAACAATTTAGGTCTTATTTTTTGTTCCACGATTCTAGTTAAAGAGTTACAGTCCAAAGTAATAAATATGGAAACAGCATAATTTTCTTTTTCCATTTAACATTAACTTAATCCAGCACTACATCACTAATTTAAAAATAAATAATTTAAGCAGTTACATTTGTTGCTTTTCAAACAGGTGCGATCATTTTGGGTTCCTTATCCTTATCTTATCATTTATAGACGCTTCTTCTATACAGAAGTTTGGATTAAATGTTTTCCATGAATGAAATAGTTTGCATATATTTTTTTAAAGTGACAATTCGAATAATAATTCAATAGCTTACTTTTTTCAAAAAAAAATTATTTTGATAATAAAGAATAAAGGTTTCAATTAAGACATTTAAAAAAAATCTATTCAATTAAAGGACATAACTTTAACATTTGAATCGAAATTAAGACACATGATTTTTTAAAGTTTAAACAGTAAATGATAACCAAGTCCAAAAATACACAACATTTAGAAAATTAATTACTTACAGTAAAATATATACACTAATGACAACATCAAAATGACCGTTCTTATTTTGAAGGTAAAGTCCATGTTCTGTCGTTGACTGAAGATCAAAGCTTGCTGGATATGTCAACCAATCCATCGAATCACCGACTTTGGTGTAGACAATATCCCAACGTAAAGGGTTCGCTGTTGCCATGAATTCTGCATCAGTTGCCCAGACTCCATTAAAAGAAATACCAGAAATGTTTATATACTCCTCCACATTCTGATTCAAGTAGTCATTTAGTTGTTTTGTAATGACAGTGTTCATGTGCTCAATTACTTTATCTCTGAGAATGATGTAGTTGTCCTCTGTTCCTGTCAGAAGGTAACTTATGGCCCTAAAGTAACAGTTTCCATCCCCTTTTGTTTTACATGAACGCATCGGTTGTTCAAGATCTCGAGTGCCGCTATAAAATACAACGTTGTCAAAAGTAAGTCCAAGAGTTGTACTAAGACGCTGTCTTTTTGAAATTGTTAGTGGGTTAAAAGTCCTAACCTGCATTGGTTTTGAGACATGTTGCATCGCAATAATGTCACTTTCTTATATGTTACAGACGCTCCTTCTGTACAGAAGATTATTGCGTCCTACGTATTTCTATGGTTTGTGTTTAGTCCTGTATTCTTACTAGAGTTTTAAAAGATGATAAAGTGGAGGCTTTCCTGGTTTCTTCAGGCAACCCATTCCACGCCCGAATACCGGACGGAAAGAAAGAAAACTTGTATGTGTTTGTTCTTGCATATGGAATAAGGAAGGTGTTTTTAACTTTATGCCTATTTGAGGGTTGTATTAGGTTATCTTTGTGTTGTATTTCTAAATTAGAATTAATTGCCTTATGTATAATTACTAATTTACTCTTGGTTCTTCTATCCTCTAGTGTTTCAAGGTTTAATGATTTAACTAACGGTGTTACTCTTGTCAGTTTTGAATATTCTCCAGTAATGAATCTGGCAGCTCTTTTTTGGATTTGTTCTATCTTATCAATATTTTCTTTGGTGGATGGGTCCCATACAGAAGATGCATATTCTAGTATAGGTCTCACCAGGGTGAGGTAGCATTTTAGTTTTATATCTTTGTTACATTTGTAAAAGTTTCTTTTTATAAAGCCTAAGGTTTTGTTTGATTTTTTAATAACTTCATTGACATGGGGATTCCAAGATAGTTTCTCATTTATTATGACTCCTAAGTATTTCGCATCTTTAGTTTGGGTTAGTTCTTTTCCATGAATGAAATATTTTGAATTTATTTGTTTCTTTTTCTTTGTTGCTCTTAGCAGTTGACATTTTTCTGGGTGGAAGGACATACTCCAGTTAGCTTCCCATTTTATTAATTCATCTAAGTCTTTTTGTAAAATTTTGCTATCTTGTTCTGACTTGATTGTTCTATAGATTATACAATCATCAGCAAATAACCTAACTTTAGTTCCTGTTGAGATATTGTTGGGTAAGTCATTTATATAAATTAAAAATAGTAAGGGACCTAGGACAGTTCCTTGTGGAACTTCTGAGTTAACCTTTATTGGTGTAGATTTAGAACCATTAATTATTACTTCACTTGTGCTTACTTGTTCATTGTGTTGTAGGCTCCCATAGACAGTACCTTTAACAGAATCATCGAGGCCCTGATTTGGTGAAGAATCCTGTTCATTACTGTAAAGTTTTAGGTTACTGACATGGTAGGTGTTTCTTAGTAATTTCTCTGTTGATATATTCTTCAGCTTAACTCTTCCCTTGTTTAATGACTCTACCACGATGTAGGGACCAATCCATCGAGGTTCCATCTTCGAACCCATGCGATGAAAATCGGCGATGATTTTTTATATATACTATGGAATCATCAGTTATTTCTTGGTTGCTTGTATTTCTGCGATCAAAGTTACACTTTTGATGCGCCTGGGCTGAGTGAATATTAATACTCACGGTTTGATGCAGATTTTTTTGAATTGCTGTAAGCGTGCTCAGGACATCAGGGTTGGCATTGTCCAAATACGTTGTTGGTAAAACTGTTCCATCTTCAACAGGCCTGAGATCTGTAGGTAGCTTGGCTTTCCGCCCATACATAATTTCAAAAGGAGTGCACCTAGTTGAAGCATGTACAGATGTGTGGTATGCTAAAAGAATACCAGGGATAAATTGGTCCCAGTCGTTACCTTGGTCATTGACAAGTTTGCTAAGAGTCTCTTTAAGAGTTCTGTTGTCACGTACTCTTTGACCATTTGTTTGTGGATGGTAGGCTGATGAAATGCGGTGATCAGTTTGAAACTGCTTCATAAGGTTGTCAATAACTATATTCACAAACTCACGTCCCTGGTCACTAATTAGAATATCCATGCAACCAAAGCGACAAATAACGGAATGAAGAAATTTTGCGGTTGATTTTGCACTTTTATCGGGAACAGCAGTTGCTTCAGTCCACTTGGAAAAATGATCGGTTGCAGCTATTATATATCTATTTCCATTAGTTGTTTCCTGAAGTGGTCCGATCATATCAATACCGACTAAGCTCCACACTTTCACAGGCACTGGTATATTGTTCATGGGGGTGCCTCCTGGATGATTTTTGGTTTTATGACAAAACATTTCTGACAAGCTTTGACATATTGGTGAACGTCATTCTTCATTTTCTTCCAATAATAACGTTCAGAGATTTTGGCTAATGTCTTATCCCTGCCAAAATGGCTAACCCAAAATTTGGGTTGTCATCAAACGCTTTCAAGATATTTGGCAGGCGACTTTTATTGAGAACTTCCTTTTCACCATGGTAAAGAATCCCTTCTTTTGCTTGAAAAGGTCTTGCTGTTTGTCTTAATTTTGACTTCGCGTTTGACCGTTTCTCTGAAGGTAAGTTATAGATCCACTGGGGGTACTTAAGTTTCGTTGTAGAGTAGAATCTGATCATACAGTTGGTCTTCCATCGTTGACAAAGTTTGAGGTGTGGTCGTTTTGGAGTTTATTTTATAGTGACCAAAAATGTGTCCTTAATGCAGCGAAATCTGATTCGACGACTCTGTCAAGATTGGCCTAATCAAACAAGGTTGCCACAATTCGCAACTACTTTGCGCTACTCTTGTAGATTAACGCCTCTTAAGGGACAAACGGCTTGTTTAAAATAAAAGAATGGTTGCGACGAGGTGAGATGGTCTTTTGAATGCAGATTAAACGCCGCGTCACGGTACACCACCCGTATTTCTTAACAATAGATAAAATCATGGTAAGCGGACAATCCAAATTGACGAAATCCGACAAGATTGACCGTACTGTTTTAAGAATAACATAGGTACAAATGAATAGCGCTGCTTTAAAAATAACAATGATTTGCGCTACAGGATGGAAGGTTTCTTTTGAATGTCTTAGGGGCCGTCCATAATGACGTCACGCGTCTAAAAAAAGTGGGGTGAGCAATAGGAAAAAAAAGGGAAATAGAAGTATATCAGCTTGCCAACATGGACGACCAACCAAAAGCGCGTACGACGAAAGAGCGCCGACAATAAAGTACCGAGATAAGAACGCCGACGTGGTGGTCGAGAGGTAGCGCTCTCGACTGTCATACCGATGGTCACGGGTTCGAATCCACACGAAGGTGAGGATTTGGTCTCGCGGTCCGAGGAGTCCCCGAGTCACCCAGCTCCGAATGGGTACCTAACTAGACAATAGTTAGGCGGCTGGGGTAATGCGTGGAACCCCTATAGCCGTGGCCTGTGACCGCTGCATCACTTGCCAACAGATCATCTCTCATGGTCTGTGGACGCAATTATCTTCTGCATAGAAGGAACGTCTGTATATCTAAGATAAGAAGGGTGTAGGCTACACAAGAGCGCAAAGATTGATTTTAGGCGGTATGTTTCATTGATGTTTTTTGGACGTGGTGCCGCCAAAACGGGTAACAAGCTTTTCCATCTTGTGTATGGAAAGACGCACCATCCCAAGAGAAATAAACCACAGTAAAAAAAATCTATATAAATAATTTACCCAACAACTTCTCATAGGAACAAAAGTTTGGTTATTTTCTGGCGATTGTAAAATCTATTGGACAAATCAGAACAACAGTGCAAAATTTTACAAAACGACTTAGATGTATTGATAAAATGGTAAACTAACTGGAGTATGTCTTTCCGCCCACAAAAGTGTCAACTGCTAAAAGTAAAACAGAAAAAGAAACAAATAAATTCAAAATTTCATTCATGGTAAAGAACTAACCGAAATCAAATTAGCAAAATACTTGAGAGTCATAATAAATGAGGATACCACAATAGTTGCAGAAATTTTTTAAAAAGCAGACTGCGCTGGGCAGGACACCTAGATAGGATGTCAAATGAAAGAGGAGTAAAGAGGGTACACCACCAAAACCCCAGAGAAAACTGCTCCTCAAGGGAAGACGTTAGCTTAGATTGATGTAGGACCTATGACGTAGTGAAAAACCTACAACAACTGGGCATTCAATATTGGAGAAGGAAGGCGTTGATAAGGACTGAGTGATAGGAGGTAGTGATGCAGGCCCAAGCCCTACATGCACTGTATTGCCACAGTGATGGATGGACGATAGATAAGCGAAGGACGCAATAATCTTCTGTATTGAAGGAGCGCCTGTAACAGATAAGATAAGATAATGATAAAGGTACTGAAATACGACAAGCAACGTTTGGGAAGTCAAACGATGCCTAGTCTTAACCTGTTCTTAAGGCCCCAGACTCAAATAATGAAACATATTGATTCAATTAATAGGCGAGGTCAAGGATTAATAAATATTCGGAAGTGCTGATAACAAAAACTAAAATTAAATTATTTTTAAAAATAATCAATCCATTTAGATAGTGCTTGAATGAGTCAATTTTTAAAATTAAAAAAACAAAAACAACAACAACAACAACACTGATTCCTTCTTACTTGTAAAGACTGTAACTTTAGATAAAAAAGTAACCGCTCTATCAGACATCGTAATAAAAGAAATCATATTATTATTATTATTTTATTGTAAATAAAACATCTTTCCTACTTAGGAAATGACTTTAACGTCTCTGACAAAGATAAAGCACCAATAGAATGTCTAATTGTTCATTCATTTATTTTTTACTATATATCGACATGTTGTCAAAGGGGTATATTCTGGCCTGGGGGGGGGGGGGTATTTTCTGGCCTAGGCCAGATTATACCCAGGTATACTCTGGTCATGGGTTTAATCTGGCCTGTTACATCGGTTTATTCCGGAATTCCGAATTCGTGAAGCTAAATATTTTTATTTTCCGGATTCGCGAGTTTTTTTTTTTTATTTTGCTATTTCCGGATTCGCGAGGTTTTTTTCTCGCTATTCCCGGAATTTCCGGATTTGCGAGTTTAGTTTTCAAATTTGGCCTCTCAGTTTTAAAGAAGTGGGAAAAGTCATAACGCGCGGAAAGCCTATTAAGTGAGATGCGGACTTGGTATAAATAGAACGGGTACTGTTACCTGGACCTTCCTTTTGCTCTCATCTCATTGTAGCGCGATCGCGCATTGTTCTGCGCTTATCAAAAATAGGCTATACTAGGCTACACGGGAAAAACTTATAATTGAACGGATGGCACTCCGTTGGAATCGGAATTTTGTGCTTGGCGTCACATTTTTCAAAAGAATAATTTCATCTTATTACAAATAACGTCAGATGTATGCTTTCGTGTGACCGTTTTACGGTTGATAAATAGCCTACTAACATGACACAGCTCCGATACAAATTCTCCTTATTCTCCTCTGGCATATGACAGTGGATTGTGTAACATGATCAAATCAGGAAAACCAACACACTATTATAATCAACATTAAAGAGTAATAAAAATGCAAGACTAGACATAACTGACTTTAGGCTTTAAGATTAAAATAAAAAAGGGAATGTGAGTGCAATAGTAATTATAGCCCCATATGCTGGAGCTCGCCATAGAAGAGTCTCTTTGGTAGTCTTCTATGGCGAGCTCCAGCATGGCTAGCGGTCCCATGGTGGACAAAAGAAACGCTTTAGAGACACATTGAAAGCGTCTCTGAAAGCGTTTGCAATAAACCCAGACACGTGGGAGGAAGCTGCGTTGGACCGGTCCACCTGGCGCCAATCCATCCACGAAGGTGCCAGGACATGCGAGGCAAACAGGATTAACGCCGCAGAAAAGAAGAGGCAAGCCCGAAAGGCCCGTGCTGTCAACCCTCCAGGAGACAATCAACTCATCCAATGTCCCTTCTGTTCCCGAACTTTCCGTGCCAGGATCGGCCTTGTCAGCCATCTGCGCACACATAGGCAAAACCAGTCTCAGCAACCCTCGGATGACTAGAGTGGTCCTCGTCGATTCGACGGACGAACGAATAATAATAGCCCCATATAATAATATAATATAAACAGTTATTGCTGTGTTGTCATCCTACCATATAATGGAGAAAGTTTGAATGTTTAAACAGTGCCGACCACATTGGCCCGTTGCGCATTTGCCCGGGGGCCCACGAGCATAGGGGCCCCATGGCCCGTGGGAATATCATTTAATGTTTACTTATAATTATTATGTTTATTTAATTTATTTTTTATTCCTGTGGGGGGGGGGCACTCTTTCTTTGTCCAGGCACCAAACACTAAATCTTTGCACAGGGACTCTAAATGGTTTTTAAAAGGCTATGTGTAAAAATGTTTAAAAATGGGGGGCCTTTTAACTCCAGGCCCAAAGTAATTAATCAATTATCTTTTCACCATCTGATGCTGCTAAAATTTTATGAGCAAAAATACGAATGTTTTTACAGCTTCATTTCCAACCACATCACATCAGCCAATCAAATCTTGCTAAATCTTTATTTTGAATTCCTATCGCGGTTTACAAATTGAATAGATTTTCCGAATTGTTGTATTGTGATATTACATTGTTAATATTCTGTCTAAACAAAAAACATATTCTTTTGTAGATGAAAGTTACAGTTCTTTAGATCTTCTTCTTTATCAGTGAGCAATTTTTTAAAAACGAAATGCATGTAAAAGATTTAGAGACACTCAAATATTCTGAGTTGCGAAAGCTGGCCAAAAGTGTCGGAATTAAAGCCAACCAAAAGGTAAACTATACTATACTATACTAAACTTACTAAACTATACTAAGACTATAGACTATAGTATACTATCTATACTATGACTATTACTATTGACTGTTGTTTACTGAATTACTGTCTGTCTAAGAACTAAGAGTCCACAGTCTAAATGTTGTCAATGTCCCAATGATTCTTGAATGATGATGATGTCTAAGTCAAAGTCTATTGACTATGGTCGCTTACCATGGTTATATTTTTGTTGTTAAAATTAAAAATAAAAAACTTTTTCATTCTTAACAACATAAGTATAAGTATATAAGACTAAGAAGACTACTAACTAAGACTTAAACTTAATGATAATAATAATAATAATGTTAAGTCAAGTTGGTTACTCTTACAAGTAAGTTACAAGGTTGTCTAAATTGAAGTCTAAACTTTAATTTAAAAAAAACAACAACTTACTTTAACTAATTATATTATTAATACTACTGACTGCTAATTTAATTGCAGCTATTTAACATGCATGCAGTTGGTCTGTTTTCACAGTGCGGCTGGTGAACAATTTTTGAAATATTAATTGTCATTTTTAATAAAACAAATAATAGAATATAAAGATGAATGAAAGTTAAAAATAACTCTTCAACAAAACAAAGAATTAATAATATTCTGGGCTTGATTTATATCTTAAAAGTTGAAGCTCATGTTAGGTTTCTGATTAATATTTAATTAGTTATGATTGTAAATTGTAAAACTGTTACATTTCTAGTTCTGGTAAAAATCTGCATTTTGAAGCATTGAGTATTGAGTGCGTCATTGACCATGACTGTCAATTCTATTAAAACTAGTAAATTATGATGTATTTACAAGTTTAATTATAAAATAGCAATAAGTTGTAGGAATTGTAAATATAAAACCCTGCCCGCTTTTCTCATGAATCCATTCATTATTGATGTAGAGGGAAGCAAAGATGGTTTCCACCTTCCCATGAACATAGTAACATAGATAATGATTACTTTGGAAACCTTCCGCTTCTGAAATTGAGCTATTAGCATTACAGGAAGATCATGGTGTAGCAAAGATTCAAAGATACACAAGTCACAATCTGTGAATTTCTGGAAGCTGGTGCAAGAAGTATAATATTGTCAATTTAAGAAAGCTAGTTGCCAATATATATCCATTTTTAGTAAAACATGCTGCTGTGAATCTTTGTACTCCCCAATGAAGCTCATAAAATCAAAGCATTGAGCAGTAACAAGCATCTGACAGAATTTCTTCAAACCATAACTACTAGCTACCAACCACATTTAAAGAAATTCGCTAATTCAGAGCTTCTCAGCAGAATCTTAATAATTACCATTCACTATAGTTATGAGTCAGTCATGAGTGTGTGTCTATTGCACAAACTATGAACAAGTCTGCAACATATGCTATGCACAGGTCATATCTATTTAGTATTATTACCAGTAGGCTAGGGTGGTAACTTATATATTACACTTACACTTACACTACAATTAGTAGTACAAGACTATTAAATACTTTAAAATAGTAATGACAGCACAGCAAATTTTGTAAAATAAGTCACAAAGAATGGATGCTGAGCAACTTTGCACACAAATATTTTTACTTTGCACTCAGATCAACGAGCCTTATAGAGGAAACATTGCAGTGCAATGCAGAGCATATCATGAAGATGAAACATAGCACCAATAACATCATACCATATATATTATTATAATAATAATATTATGCTGTTATCTCAGGAAGATGTATACTTGTTAATACTTATCATCATAATTCTATACTATACTATAAGCATCTATGCTATTTATACAGTTTGCCACATTTATTTATTAATCCCTAACTGCTTGATATTAAAAGTAATTAGTTAACCCAGCCACAGGTTTGATTTTTTAAAATGAATATTATATTTATCCAAGTATTGTTGCCATTCAGTTTCTACTGTATCTTGTAACTGTAGTGTTAATTTAAGTGATTACAACACTACTTGGTTAAAATATCCTTACATAAGATCCTGTGAGAAACAGACACTATTAATTGTTCTCAATTTAGCCTTTCTGTTTCTCTCCTAAGATTGACAAACTTATCAAAGCACTTAAAGACCACTATATTGAGACAGAGGAAGAAACTTTGACATCTCCTTCTAATGTAAGTTAAATTATATTGTCTTCTTGTTTTGGTAATGGGAGTCCTGTAAAGAATATTTTTCACGGACTCCACATTCCCTTATGAAATAAATCAATTCAATTATTACATCAACTAAATTTGATATATGATGATATAAATCTTATTATGATTGCAAAAAGATTTTGTTTTTTTTTTAAAATTAGCTAACTAATGAACTAATAAGAACATTACAGTAAAATCGGGACTTACTAATTTATTCATGGAGAAGGCTTATGTCTATCTATATTATTTTCTAGGTGTGAAATATTGTATTAAATTATTGCAGGCCATGTTACCACTTTAAATTTCCTTATTCAGCCCACTGTACAGGTTTCAAAAAGCATTGAGTCAAGTGGAAATGGTGCCACACCATCTAAACAGAAGCAGCATTCTAACATCACAGAAACTCAGTCACCCAAACTTTTCAGTCCCATTGGAAAAAGAATAATTAAAGCTCGTAGTAAAGGTATCAGCTTAATTTGTTTAAAATTAATATTTATCAATATTGTATAAGTATAGTATAATTTGAGAGAGAGAAAGAAACATAGATAGATAAGTGTAAAAAAAAGAGTAAAAATTGTAATTTTTCAGTCATCCTTATTCTAAAAAATAAAAAAAAATAATTTTACAATTTTAAATATTTTTTTCTTTTCCGTTGGCTAGCACATCCGTGTACATCTAAGCTGGCCAAAGAAGCTGCCAATGTTGATGAGACTTCTCAAACACCAAAAACACCTGGGCCCAATACTCCAGATGGGAAGGTCATCAAAAAAAGAAGAAGAACTTTTGAGCTTGAGACACCAACTCTTGGACCACAAAGCACTCCCAATTCTGAGGATCAGCCTGACAGAAGAATTCAATCCCAGCCAGAGCCTACTCAGAATACTCAACAGGAAGAGCCTTCAAAGAAACGCATACGGAGAAATACCTATGATAAAGAGAGTCCCTCTCAGGCTGCTACTGAAAATGGTATTGAAATTTTCTGGATTTAGTATTTTATGTGCCCCTACAAGAAACATGAATTAATGATTAAAATAAAATTTAAGTGCAGCATAATATTAATATCAATAATGCTATGAACTAATTTTAGTGATGATTTACAGAGAAACCATTTAATCCTTATATAGAGTTCATCAACTCAAATGTTTTATCTAAGATTTGACTGATTTTTCTTCTGTGGGCTTTGTGTTTGCAGTTTTGAAAGTCTCTTTACAAAGTAGCTATATTTTGAAAGATTCACTTCTAATAGTTCTAATCAGCTGTCTCCTATATAAAGTTGTCTGCTTGAGTCATAACTCTTTCCAAAAGATTTAGATATTACACACATGCGAGATTATACATTTATTTTTAAAAAATTGAATATCTTTAAATTCACCCCAGTTGCAATAATGGACTTTCCTTTAATTTTTAGTATCTTAAAAAAAAATCTACTTCATGTGAAATATATGTAAAACACATAGTTCTTTCTGCTCTGGATTATTATGGGTGTTTATTTGAAAAAAAAAATGTTTTAATGGTATAACATCGGAGTGCATTATGGAAAGTTTGTGTAGTGCAAAGTATTCATATGCATATATCAGAGCAAACTAATTCATAAGGAATAAATAATTTATAACACAAACCAAATTTATTGAAGATATGAAAATGTGCTACACAATGATTAAGCTATAAGTTAGTTGAAAACATTCCAATGGATTAAATTAAACTTCATCTCTGGTGAGAGTTGAGGGAGATGAGGAATTGGGGGGGGGGGCTGTTGTGAAGGAGTACCTAACAAGATACTGGAATCCTTTACATGCAACCTATCCTATAAAACTTTCAGTAACCTTTTTTTTCTTCATTATTGTGGTGTAATTACTAATAATCATTCTCTTCATTTGAACAATAACAATAAAAAGAGTTAGGCATAACAGAGCATGGGCATTGACTCAAGTGCGCTAGTATTGCAATACATCTTACATCCAGTTACTAGTAAAATAGAGGTGTTTTAAAACTTTTCTTTCTTGCAATATACACTAAAACCAAGTTACTGACAATCTGATGTTTTACTGTATAACTATAAGTCACCTGGATCTTAGACATGTGGTTCACACATTCTATTTCTTCCCACTATTTTTCAGAACTTGCGCCCAAGCGGACCACCAGGTCATCTGTTAGTCCAAGCACCAAAGCAATCATCGATTCAATAAATACAAATTTATCAAGTGCAGAGAGAAAGGCAATGCTTATGTCTGCAATTGACCAAAAAGTTCAGCGGGAAAAGGGTAATTTAAAAGTAAAACCTACTCTCAAATGGCCCACCATAATCATGGAAACTTTCTCCCACAAAAGATATCAAGCAATGTATCAGTGTCTGCTTCTTATGATGCAGAATAATTAATTTTATTCAAATGTAAGGATTCCTTTTGTTTCCTGTATTTTAAAAAAAATTTCATTAAAATTGCAAAATTTGATAAGTTGCCAAAAATTCTCAAGACCTGCAAAGTCAAATTTAAAGCTTAACGTAATTTAAAACCTTAAATTTGTGATGTTTATGGAATCCTTGCACGCCATATAGAGGGTATGAGGGTGAACATAATTATTTAACTTGCTGCTCTTTGCCACTGATCACTAATTTTTAATTTTTACAATTAAGTACCAATGCACTAAAACCAAATATTTTCAGAGAACTCAGCTTCCTTACAGACCACAAGCAGCCAGGGTACTAGTCAGATCCCAAGATTTGTGGCTTTCTTGGCTAATAAAAAGAAAACTGAAGAAGAAAAACCAGTAACACCAGGTAAGAAAAAGTTCCCCTACTTTGTGTAAAATTTAGTAAAAATTAAATTTGTTAAGACCACTCGTTTTTGAGGACCAGTTAACTTTTCACAAAAAAAGACCGGTTAACCATCAGTCCCAATTTTTACTAAGTTTTGTGAACCAACAAGAGAAAGCATTTTTGCCCGCCTTGTCTGATTTGAAATTCAATCAGGCTAGTGTTCACCTCTGCCGAGCTACCGTCAAAACAGCAAATTTATTAATAAAAAAAATCGTCCCAACAAAGAAGTAAACCGTAATTATTAATATTTAATTTCATGCATTGAAAGTATTAAAATGGCATGTAGTCAAGTCAGTTCATGTGTGAGGACTGGTTAACCCTTTAAAAAAATACAGTTTTACTGTCTGGTCCGTATTTTTCCTTAATTTTTTGAGAACCAACAGAAAGAGAGTGTATCAATTTTTCGCCTCACGCTGTCTGATGGTGACTTTAAAGAACATGTGACGTCACCGCCCTCTTGTGTTCAGCTCTGAGCACTGTGCTCCTTTTCCAACGCACACAAAATAAATTTTAGAAAACATCAAATTTTATATCGATGTGGTAATTTTAAGTCAAATGCCTTTGAATACTGTCAATAAATGACTGAAATCAAATTTGAGGACTGGTAAACACTCTGTTAGTAGTAATGTTAGGCGTATCTTTAACCTTGTAAAATAAGTAGTAACACTCGCGGTCTTGACTGTTGTTTACATTTTGACATCATGGCCCCACTGTGTGTTAATGTTAGAGCTCGTACTATGCTTCGTCAACTTAGCAAAATTAAAAATATCGCTCACCAGCCAAACTCCACTAACAGTGATGATGTGTATTCTTATATTATTTATATACCGGAATATTGAGAAAACGTTTTGATGTCATGGTCGCTCGCGTATTGGATCAGGTATTCTGCAGTAAGTTGCGGTTAAATAGTCCTGATTAAACGGGACCTTTACCTGATCTCAGGATCAGTTAACTGTTAACAATCTTAAAATTTCCCTCATTTTGAATGGAATTATATTGTGATACATGTACATAAAATTAAAAATGTTCTCTTTGGCTCATGGCTCAAAGCAAAAATTTTGTATTAGTGCACATTTGACCTGTTGAATTTAAAAAAAAAAAGATTTTTTTTTCTCTATATTTCATGTATATTATGTTATACATTTTACAATAGTAACAATGGGCCCAATTAGCAATATTTATTTTAAAATCAAATTAGCTGTTTGAACTAATTGAAATGTAAAATATTTTTATCTAAAACTTTTACTGTAAAAATATTTTTTTGTGTTACAAGGTAGCAAAAACTGGACTAAAATTCACAAAAAAGAATTTTCCAAGTTTGACTCTCTCGATGTGTACCTAGAAAAGAAACAGCAGAGAATAGAGACATTAATTGGCAGCACTACAAAGACTGAACTTTCTAAATCTTCCAAAATTAGTGGGGTGAGGAAATATGGAATTTAATTGAACTCTTCTTGTCTGTGTGTATTTATTAACTGGTCTAATTTGACAGATTGAACTCACCCTCTTTGTTTATGTGTGTGTATTATATAATATATAATAAGTAAATATTTGGTGCAGAATTTATGGCAAAGGAACAATATCAAATAAAATTTTGATCATTTTTACCAAATTGTAATTAAATAAGATCATTATTTAAAAACAGTTAGCTCATTAAAAATATCTGTACTAGATTTTTTAAAATTGGAATATATGTAAAATATTTATTTATTTATTTATTTTACCTTTTACTTGTTAAGTTGATTTATAATTTTTATCGCTACTGCAATTCTATTTCTTTTGATTGACATTTTCAGCCTAAAATTGTTAAACCTGTGACCAAACCACCCGCACCAGTGAAACCATTTGTGCCTACTGTCACATCCACAAGAAATCTCAGCTTCAATTTTACTAAAACTCCTTCTGGAAAAGGAAATGCCAATGAAAAAAAAGATAATCCGATAACCCCCAAGGGAGACACCTTGGTGTTTTCAGCTAGAAAATCTGGCATGGCTAATAATGGTATCTTTTATATTGTGTTTTATATTGAAAGTCTTTACTTAAGATAAAATAGCTTTTAAGGGGATCCACGGGTCACAAAAAGTCGATATTTTGAAAAAATATCGAAATTTCAAAAATATTATTTTCTGATAGATTAATATCTCTATTATCATTTTGTAAAATTAAAATTAATATTAAATACAATTTTAACGCTATAAATGTAGTTTGAAGAGGGTGGGGGTCTACGTTTTGTTTACATTTTATCCGAAAATAGCGAATTTTCAACACTCGTTTGTACGGAAACCCTTGGCTCGATTCTATCAAGTTTGGTATCGTTCGAAAGCTAAACATTACGAGATAAATGCCATTCCGATGACACGGTTTTCTAAAAATAACTATTTTAGTAAATCCATTGTGTATGACGTGTACACAAATATAGGTGATTGGTTGAATGGTACATCTGACCTATTTTCCGCGTTTTGATTGGTTGGCGTCCGCCATTTTGCCTTCACTACGAGTAAACAAAGAGAAGGAACGCCTTGCCTAATTCTCGACAGTTTTACATATTGCCTTACCAATAGTTGATTATCCGATAGATTTCATTATTTAAGGTAAGTATAATTTGTATAAGATTCGTTATGATAGCTTTTGTTAACATGTTTACTCCATTAGTAATAAATTAGTACTCAAATAAGCAAAACATCGACAAAGTGGTTACGGCTAAGTTTAGCTTGTGGCGTTGTCACATTCAGTTTACCGAGTCAGTAAAACAAGGTGAAAACGCTATACTACTACATTGATTGTACATGTATTTTAAATAAAAGTAAATTTAATTATGATTATAATATACAATAAGTAGTATTACAAACCAAATTAGTAGCCACGAAGTAAAGTATTATAGTTATATTATAGTCTGTTGTAGGTTTTGTAACTTTGTTTTGTAAGTCTACTAATACTAATCATAGTCATAGTTCACAGATCAGGCGATAAATAAACATACAATAAATTAATAATAGTCAGACCTTTAAAAAATAAGTCATTATTATTATAGGTCTTATCACAATTTTAAGTCTACACTGTAATATACAAGTTAAAAATCTTTATTGTTTTTAATTTTATTATGCTTGGTCTTGGTAACAGTAGGGAGTAGGATTTCTGTTACCTCAACCACAATACTCACATTCAATTCATAATTTATTCAATAAAAGAATTTTTTAAAGTTTATTTGTTAGTTACTTAGTTATTTTTGCATTCTTTCATTAACATTTTTTAAATTATTTATATATCCCTTTGGTTTAGTGTCATCATCAACATGCCTGCCGCTAAGGACTTTACTACGTCGACTATGAAAACTTCTCCACCACGGTCAAAGCTGATGAGAAAGCAACAGACAGCTTTAGGAAGAGCAGCAATGCTGAAGAAATGTGACCTCTTATCCAATCCTTTGTCACAACCACTCTACTGGTAGAAGATAACCAGACCACCCCACACTGTCAACAGACATCATCTGCAGCAAAGCGTTCGCATTATTTCTTTGCTAACGTCTAACATCACTAACAACTACAGTCCAAGCCACTGATCGTTGCCAACCACCTATGTCTCAAATGATACATTGCAGACATTTTATTTATTGGTTTCCAGTGTGCTACTTGGTGCTTGCAGGGATTTTTCCACAACCTACCAAGAGGTAAAATAAGAGACTTTTATCGCTCCAAAATCTAACTGAGCAGACATTCTGTAACTGCTACTTTTGCTACTGGTATGAGCTATGCAGGTCTGAAGAAGTTTTCTAAACTTATGAATGTGCCAGTCATGCTTCAGGAAACACACATCAAACATGTATAAATAATATTACAAAAAACAACTTTGTTTACAACCTAACGCAAATGCGAAGAACAGCAGTGGATAAGAAGAAATCCAGAGAGCCTGGAAGTGCTGATTTTTTATTTTTTTGTCTCAAATATTTTTTATATTTTACTTTTTGATTTAGTATACTATTTAATGTTTTAAAATATTTCTTTGTCATAGCTAAATTTGTGGTTTCAATTACAAAAAAAAAAAAAAAAGATAAAAAATTTTTTTTTTTTTTTTTTGGGGTGGGAGGTGGATGTAAATTTCTTAAAATTAATTAATTATTTATTATTTGACTTGAATTTTATGATTATTTACAAGCTAATTGGTTTTTGTATTGGATAAGATTAACTATTCTTGTTTATATTATGCAAAAGTATTTAGTTTCTTCACATAAATGTTTATTTTTTACTTTTTTCAAAATAAACATTTTTAATGGATATGGAATTTTAGTTTTCATTTTTCTCAAAAAGTCTGTGGTCAAATGCTTTAAAATTTGGAATACTTGTTTAAATATGGTCTTAAAACGGAATGACAGAGCCATTTGGATTCAAAATGATCAGGAGGGAAAAAAAAAATTATCAAAGTTCACATTTCAATGAAAATGCTAAACAATTGCGGAGAAAAACAAGTAGGTCGCAAAAAAAATTTGCAAAAAAAAAGTTCTTTCCTTTTAGCTCAAGTCTCTCTGTAATTCCATTTGACACACTTATGGCTATTTGAAAACAAAAGGTCAGGCCAGTACCTGATGTAACTTTTATATAAAATGCTTCCTCCTGCACCATGATTTTTCATCCTGGACCCCCCTTTTTGCTCCGCTGGAGTAAATTTTTAGGAAATTATTTAATTTTTACCCCTAATGAGGTTTATTTAAGTCCATATACATCATATAAAAACATTAAACATCTTAAAATGTTAATACTTTAGAAAATTTAATTTAGGGTAGTTGACCCCCTTAAAAATTGTTTATGAAAGTGGTTAATAACGATTTATATTTATTTCTTCTTTTTAAGCCTAAGTTGAGAATTGCAAAAATGCTATTCAATTTTCTTTCTGTGTATTCTGTACCAGTATTTAATCATTTGTTTTGTTCCAGGGGTGCCACCGTTCCGGGTTATCCTGAAATTCCGGATTCGTGAAATTTTTTTATTTTATTTTCCAGATTCGCAAGTTTTTTATTTTGCTCTTTCCGGATTCACAAGGTTTTTTTCTCACTCTTCCCGGAATTTCCGGATTCGCAAGGTTTTTTCTCGCTCTTCCAGGAATTTCGGGATTTGCTAGTTTAGTTTTCAAATTTGGCTTCTGGGTTTTAAAGAAGGGGAAAAAGTCATAACGCGCGGAAAGCCTTTTCAGTGAGATGCGGACTCTCTATAAATAGAACAGGCACTGTAACCTCTCCCTTCTTTTTGCTCTCATCTCATTGAAGATCGATCGCGCCTTGTTCTGCGCATATCAAAAATATACTGAAAAACTTATAATAAATAAACAAATAAACAATAAATAAACGGATCGCTCTCCATTCCCCGTTGAAATCGGAATTTTGTGCTTGACTTCACCACATTTTTCAAAAAATTTTTTTTATCTTATCACTATTACGTCAGATGTGTGCTTTCGGGTGACCGTTTTACGGTTGATAAATACTAACATGACATAAGGAGTTTTTCGTCTTCTTTTCATACTCCTACTACTCTTAGTCTTTGTAAAAATTTGACCGTTGACAGCCGTTGAGTTCGCTTAGAAATGTCTCAACTACTTTCGTTTTAGCATGCATTAATCTTCCAAACATGAAAGAAAAAATTATTGTGGTTTGCATCTAAATTCTAAACCGACTGTGTTGAAAAAAAACAATAAAATTTTTTTTTTTTTCCCTGACGTTTTTATTTTTAAATTAAATTAGGGCTAGGCCTTTGCCTTTACTATGTACAGATACTCTGAGAAATATCATTTTTTTAAAAAAATTACGACTACGACAGTTTAAATTAAGGACTTTGGTCTTTGAAAATCATGCCTAATAATATTAATTTTCATGGCTACTTCTCTATTAGTAATTTAAATTTAAGTAATTAACCAATAGTTGCAATAGTAGTAGTAATACAGTAATTCTAAACCAAACTTCCAATAATCAATATAGTTTAATAAACTATAATTTAGGTTGTGTTTAGAATTACTGTATTAATTTAATACTACCAAATTGTGAACCTACTATAAACTATATAATCTATGTAATAAATATATTTAGTTAATTTCAAACCAAGCCCATAAAATAACTTAAAACAAAGAAATAAAATTCAAAATAATACATGTAATAATTTTGTTTAATTACCATATTAAATTATAATTTATAAATACATGTAATATGAAATATTAGTATTTTTTATTAGTGTAAGTTATTGAAGTTATTGTAAGGAAATCCATATTATAGATACTCTAAGTAGGCACGTTTTTTTTGTATTGTACATATATATATATATATATGTATATAGATATATATATATATGTATGTATGTATATAGATATATGCTAGGCACTAAATTTTTCAAAATACTTTGTTCAAATGCGAAATAAATATTTTTGAAATGGTAAAAACTGTTAAACTCACACGATGATGGATTTAAGGGGTTTGAAAATGAAAATTACGGTGGCACATCGTTGCTTTTAAATTTCAGGGTTGGAAAAATTTATAAAAGAATTTTAAGGGTTCAAGAAATTTCAAAAATGGGATTTCAGGGTTCACAGCTTCCAGTGGGTGGCATCCCTGTTTTGTTCAATAGTGATAAATAATGAGCATAAAATAGCATTTATAAGTTACCACAGCTGAAAATTAATCGAAAACTCTAATCTAAAATTATCCTGCATGTATTATTTTAATCTACAAAATATTTTCCCAGCCATTTGTAATTTTGTGTGTTTAATTTTAATTTCAACAATACAGTGCCATTATCTTTACTTCACTACTATGATATATTTTTGTGTTTTTCACTTCAGCAACCCCATTTAAGTTTACTGGAAACACTACCACCCTCAATGCTTCAGTGGCATCTCATAAAAAGACATTTGACCTCAAAGCCAGTCTGGCCAAGCCTTTAACCTGGAGGCCCCACACTGGTAAACTGCAGCCACTGGACGTCAACAAGACTTTGAACACCACGGCAAAGCCGGTGGTATCTCAAGACCTGAGAAAAACCAGACCCTCAAGGCAAGCCTTAGCATCAAAGTCGAGGCCCACACAAGCTAAGTAAGTCATCTGAGTGTTTTTTGGTGCTCAAACATATAATTTTTAAAAATGTATTAATTACAAGACTAACTTTTAACCCACGAACTGTGTATAGAATCATTCTGTAATGTGGAGGGTGCCATCAGAAATAGTAAAAAATGCATACAAATATTGTTACAAAACCCCAATAACTATGTATTTATTAGAAAGGGGAATGGATGGAGGTTATGTTAGCTCTTTAACCACCCCCTCAAAAAAAAAAATCATGTGACCTTGGAATGCTCAAGCACAAATTTTTTAAACTTTCAAATGTCATTAACATAATTTTTTTTTTTTTTCAAATTGCATAAAAATACTTATAAAATATGATATATATTTCTGAAAATGTATTGTTTTAAAATTATTTTTTGCTTACAAATAAATAAATAAATCCTTTATTTTATCAGTGAAAAACATATCTATTGGTCTCTTTTTGCAAAACTATTGTTGAGGGACAGGAGAAAAAAATTGTTTGTGTTATTGCTGTACACTGTTCATTAATGCTTTTGGTTGATTTGGGTTGTCTAACTGTGAAGTTTATTACATTTGCATGAAAATCAGATGCAGCAGTCACTGTAACCATCAATTCTCATTTGAATGTGCAAATTGCTCCATAAATGGATATGGTTCAAGGTCAACCTGCGATTCAAGACTAGCATTAGGCATAGGCTAAGACTAGCACTAGCATCAGATTCACTAGGACTAGAATCCGAGCTAAGATTTTCATGTGGAATATTAAAATCATCACCACTATCACTTAGATCTTCACACAAGAAGCTTTCAAATATATTTCTATCTTCTTTTTTTTTACCTGTACCCGAAGGTCCAACTGCATAATTATCCATTTTGACTTGAAAATCGGCCTAAGAAAATAGTGTTCATAACACGATGATAAAAAATACTATTTTAAAAAGTTTTTAACTCCAAGCTTGACTGGTAGAAGATTTAATTAATGATAAAAGGAAGTGGCTTAGTTTACGATAAAATAGTGGATTGGAAGTTATTTGATCATGATTTTTTTTGGCTGACTACAGTAAATGGGTTTTAAAAAAATTTATTTGATCTAGAGAGTTTATAAAAGAAACTTATGTTTACAATATTTTTGTCCATTTTATTATTACAGAGACGTGCGACGGGTTCAGCAGCTTGACAGACGTAACAATCAAAAGTATGTTGACATGATGAAACGGAGGGGACTGATGTCATAAATGTTTTTGTAAACTCTATGTTTTAAACTCCACTAAATGTTTTATTCTTTTAGACATTTCCTCTTAGGCAGCCTAAATTGTGTAAATAAATATAATTTATCATTTAAGTTTTAATTGGCAGTCATTGTAATTATTACATTTACATAAAACTAAAACATCTTTTCCTTTGGCCTTGTATATAATTAAAGGAACATTGTCGTATAGATTATAGATTAAATTCATTGTCTTGTATCTTTATTGTCCTGTTGTTATTTTTCCCTTTCCCAAGTCTAACCTATCTTTGTCCCTTTTATTTTATATTACTGGTATTATGGATTCTTATTTTAAAATATCTGTCCTTTGCAACTTTTACAAGAATATTCTGTACTCTTGATGCAAATTTTATTAACTTCAATTTGTTGTCTATTAAAAGTTTGATATTCTCAACAAGACATTTCATTATAAAGCAAGTGTGTATGTACTAATTTATAAATTTATTAAAACTTTTTTTTTTAATTTAAGAAGCAGTTTTCTTTAAAATTCTATTTAATTTTAATCACAATTTGAAATATTTTTATAATAACTTTACCCAGTAACATTGGAAAAGAAAATTATTTTGCAATTTTGTTCTTAAAACTTGACTAATACATTTTTATATTAATCAATTTTAATCACATTAAATTAGTTGTTTTTTTTTGCAACTGTTGGACATTTGACCTACCCACCCTCACTCTAAATATATTAATTATCAACAAACTCAAATATTCTGGGTTTTGCCTTTAAACTTTAAAGAAGAAAAGAAAGAAATTAGATTTCATTGATTTGTCATATTTTGTCTTTAACTATTTCAAAATATCTTGATAACACTAAAAAAAATAACAGAGGTGTGTGTTGTTTTGTGTAATATTAAACAAACATTCATGGTTTAAAGATGTTTCAGAGACATCTTAATCTTAGCAGTGAAAAAAATCTTCCCTTCCAGTCCTGCTTTTTCTAACTGCTGATCTCCTTTTACTTCCTGTATGCTGAAAGTCTCAGTTTTGTCTTCACCATCTCTTTAGTCACTTTGTCTTCACCTTCTCTTCAGTCACTTTGTCTTCACCATCTCTTTAGTCACTTTGTCTTCACCATCTCTTTAGTCACTTTGTCTTCACCGTCTCTTTTGTCACTTTGTCTTCACCATCTCTTCAGTCACTTTGTCTTCACCATCTCTTTTGTCACTATGTCTTCACCGTCTCTTTTGTCACTATGTCTTCACCGTCTCTTTAGTCACTTTGCCGTAGTTATTTCAACTCAATTCCAGTGTTTGTACTAGTACTTGAAAAGCAAACTGATTAATTATAATGTCTATACAAAATACAAGTGCAACCAAATCTAATACAGAAACCTGGTACACACAGACTGTGTTCTTGTTTTATTATTAATAAAATAATCTTCTGCTTGGCCTCTAACTCAGGGACGTCCAAACTTTTTGCATCTTTTGCCATATTCCATGGAGTAAAGATATGCAGGGGGGAGGGGTGGATTAAAATACAAAAGTGACTTACCTTGAGAATTTTCTAATGTGAAGGGTGAAAGTGAAACTCATTTTGACTGCAGTAAATAGGTGAGGTCTGGCTTACCACTACATTGAAGACTTAGATGTCTTGTCCACTAAAATGAAAAATCTGCCATCTAAGCAGGATCAGATTAGATAGTTCTGGAATTGGTTGTTCCTTATTGCCATGAATTGCCCAATGTCATTTTTAAGTACATAGAATTGCTGTCCCTCCGACAGGCATTTTAGATCATTGTGATACACCAGGGGTCTCCGAAACTGCAGCCCGCAAGGCTCTCTCATCCGGCCCCTGGAGACTTTAATCTAAAAAAAAAAGATACAATTTTTACCTGTAGTGTACCACAAAACTAGTAGTTGGGGGTTAGTAGTCCGCCCCGAAACTACTGTTTGACAATTTATGTGGCCCTTCGGCAGAAAAGATTGGAGACACCCGAGAAATACAATATCTTTGTAACTAATGGCACGATGAGATGTGTCATTTTTGGCTAAAACAGTTTGGTGTATGATCTACAGAAACTTAAAAGCTATGCCACCCTCTTCGCTGACTTTGTTTAAGTTAAAGACAAGTGTTGCTAGTTCACCAATCATAAAATAATGTCAATGTTATGTTATTGACAGGAAATAAATCTGTACCCCTTGTTTGGCTTTTTAAGACAGTAAATGACAATAAAACGTCATCATTTATCGAAGTCACAACAGCACAATATTTCAACTTAAAGATATAACGTTACAGAAATAAGTTGGTCAATTCATTCTCATATGGAAATCAAGGGCAGGACTTTAGACACCCCTTTTTAACTTGTGTAATAGGTCAGATTAAACCCCTCCAGAATAGCCCTGGAGTGTAAAAGGCCTGATTCAAACTCTTCCCTGAATAGCCCCGAGTATGTTCTGGACAGGGATTTAATCTGGCCCGTTACACAGGTATTTTCTTTTTAACTTAAAAAAAAAAATTATGAGCACTATTGAAACTATTGAATTAAAATTTAAGAAGGGGGAAAAATAGCCCATATCTAGTGCTCACCAAAACTAACTTTAAAAGCTTTTAATGTTTAAAAGCAAAAATTTTAAATGTCAAAAGTGGATTTACCTTAATTAGGCAAGCTGTCACTCAGTAGTCATAGTGACAAATGAATAGTCTCTGTGCCTCAGGTGAGGTAATACAAACTGTAGAAAGTATTTACTTATCTTTTTTTCCCATTTGCTTATTAAACTTATTACTTGTCAGGTATGATTAGTCAGAGGCGTCACTAGGGTTGGTAGCTCATGGTGTCACCCCTTCATGATTTAATCCATAGAACTCCTCCGTGTTTTCCAGTGCCAAATAACGGGAATATAGGGAATTTTATGGTCTGGTGTCACCCCCCTGATGGTGTCACCCGGGGCGGCCCGCACCCCCTAGCGACGCCACTGTGATTAGTATGAACGTTTCTGTGAAAGAAACTGTCTTGTTATAATGTGTTTATAATAAGTTAAAATATATTTTACTCCCATGCAGTGATTTTTTTAAAAAGTATCAGAACGCATTAAAAAAAAGTTACTTAACTCAACTTGAAAAAACACTAAGACCAAACAATCCAGGCATAATATTCATTAACAAAAATGTATATGGGGGAAAACTGTTCCGGAACGCCGTCCAGATGCTAAGGAAAAAAAGCACTGCTTCCTTATAGTTCAAAATGTTTATCTAACAATAGTCATGAGCATAACTCAATTTTGAACCCATCTCTAAAAAGCATTATACTGTATAAACTGCGCGGCCGCGCAGATATCTGACCGACGCCACGCACCAGTTTAGAAATGCCACGCAGGTAAATTTTGAAAAGAAAAAAACACCATGTTTTGAGCACAAATAAAATTGATATTTTGCAACTTAGCGGAAGAGTTTTTTAGTTTGTCAATTGACCAACGAACTTAAGAGGGAATAATGCTTAATAGTTATGTTGGCAAAGAAAGTAAAAACATTTCATCCCCTGTACTTTTTTTATTTATCGGATTTGGACAATATTTTTTTCCCTTTCAAATTTCATATTTGAATTTGAAGCCTTTACCTTATGTCTGTAGTCTGTAGCCATGGTGTTTGATTGAGATGACACAAAATAAAATTTCAAAAAATTAAAAAGGGTTACAAAAATTCATTGCATACTCATTTGAAAACTTGGTGACCAGAAATCCTAGTACCCCCTTAATTAAAGCATACAGACTCGATAGAAAATCCTGACCAAGACTGAGGGTAAACAAACTTGGTGCGCAAGCGGTGCACACTTTCAAACGAGCACCAAAGTCCACTTTTGTGTTAAAAGTTAAAGAAGTAAGGAAACATCAGTTTTCCCCCCTTGAAACATGGGGTCCGCCTGAGTCCTTGTGTTCAGGTTTGAGACCTCCAGCGATGTCCGCTGCCAGCTCTACAACCACACAGCAGGACATGCACGATCATCCGGTCATCTACACGGTCTTCAACGTTACCCTTTGGTTGTGTATGCTCATTTTCATTGCTCTCCCCTTCGGAATCGTCAGCTCGCTCTTAATCGTTATTATCCGCCCTTTTTCGGTCGTCTTCCCCGAAAGTGACGTATTCGAACTGGCTGATTTCCTAGAACTGTGCCAGTATATGCCCGAGCTGTGCATGTCCAATCTGTTGGCCAACTCAGATTTCGTAAGAACTCTTGACGGCAGGAGATCTATTCAACTAGGTACCCCAGTATAAGTAAGCCTTCCTATGTACCCCTGTATAAGTAAGCTTTCATATGTACCCCTGTATAAGTATAAGTAAGCCTTCATATGTACCCCGACAGGGGCGTCACTTGGGGGGCGGACCACCCTGGGTGACACCATCACAAGGGTGACACCAATATATAAAATATTATGTACCCGTTATTTGGCACTTGAAGACTCGGAGGAGTTCTATGGGGTAAGTCATGACAAGGTGACACCATAAGACCATGAGCTACCGCCCGGGGTGACACCAACCCTAGTGACGCCTCTGTACCCCAGTAGTATAAGTAAGCTTTCATATGTACCTCATTGCTCTCTTTGGATTTCACTGCAGCTAAGTTTTTATTATTTTATTTCTTGATATTCGCTTTTAAGTGTCTGGGTTTTATTTTCCGTATTACCCGCTATTGGTAGTCAAGTACAAATAGACTTTCCAAAAGTAAAAGTAAAAGTGTCCGTAAAGATATTTTATCACTATCGACCAGTATAGTTCTGACCTGTATTAAATTTTAAATGGTCACGTGAACAGCCAACAATATATGCGTATAATGTAACGCTAAGATTAGCGTCATATGGCGATATTTCCATAGAATCACTTCGTTTTCTATTTGTCTACTTTAAGTCCGTACCTTTTTTAAAATACATATTTAATGAACGCATAATGCCGCATAATATTATATACATATAAATATACAGTGGCGTAGCTAGAGCTTTTGCCGCCCGGGGCGGTCTCCAATTGGCCGCCATTTTAGAGGACGTCCATAAATGACGTCACACATGGGGGGAGAGAGGGGCGTCACACATTTGAAGTCACCTCAAAATGCGCAACATTATATAAAAGTTCCACTTAAATATATGATTACCGACACTTTATTTAATGAAGTTTTACGTGGTTTCACGCGTGTTATATTAGAGTGCAGCCTTATACTAAAAATATTTAAATGACAAAAAATAAAAGTGATTGGAAACCTGGTCATTTTTAAATCGAAAATATGGCTTTCATTTGGGGGGGGGGGCTTTGTGATGTCACATTGAAGAAGGGTTCTAAATTTTTGTGACGACGTGTGACCAGGGAGCAGGCGGAGGGAATCATTTAAGGACGGCCACTTAAATTAATCGTATGATGGTATTTAGAAATAAATAAACATTAATAAATAATTGTAATTGAAACGCAGTACATTGTAAAAGTAAAAGGTGGGGAACATGTTAACCATCCCACGCCTTATTTATGTAAGAATAAGATGATATACACATTTGTAGACATTTTTAAAAATACAATATTCATTTTTAAAGGCCACAAGAAAGTTATTGAGACAAAACATATTCCAAATTTACAGCCAAAAAACATTGCAAATTAATATGCTGTTATTTTTTATTTATAAATATATGCTTTTTTTTTATAAACAAAGATATTATATACATTAGTAAGTAAATATATTTCTAAATTTACTTACCCTAACTTTCATAGTAGAAAAATCGTGTATTATGTTATCAAAATTTAAATCATTTGTAATATCTTGTTCTATGGACAATATTGCAAGATTTTGTAGTCTTAAATCACACATTGTGGAACGAAGATAATTTTTGTATCAACTTCAGTTTGGAGGAACTCCATTCACAACTATATACACTTATAGCAAATGTTCAAAACTTTCTTAGCAAAAGTATAATGTTCGGTAAAGAATTTTCCAATCTATACTGTTGAATATATTTTAATAGATCAAGGGGGCTATTCCTCGCCCCACCCCCGTTTTCTAACATAATGCCTCTTCTTGTGGTGTAGGTAAAGCCAGGGCTGGTCTTAGGCCACTGCCACCTATGTGCCAGCATTGTGTTCACGCTTTCATAGACCCCACCTATCTTAATTTTTACTTATTACCTTATTAAGACCTAATCCCTACCCATTTTGGGCCCAGCGCATTTTTTTCGCATACTAAGCTGCATAAGACCCCGCAATTGCTAAGCCTGGCCCCATGTTGTTGTTGTGGAGCCTTCTCGTCCATGTGGGACATCCACCAATTAACGTCGGCGTCTGCACTTCCTCCTAGGACATAAGCCACTTTCAAGAGACCTCCAGGCATCTCTATCCTGGGCCAGTTTCTCCAGGATCTTCCATTTATGGCCAATTCTCTTGATGTCTGCCTCCGTTTCTCGGCGCCAAGTGTTTCTTGGACGGCCTCTTTTCCGTTTACCATGTGGGTTCCATTTCAGGGCTTGCCTTGTTGTATAAGAAGCAGGTTTTCTTAGTGTATGACCGATCCACCTCCACCGCTTTTGAAGAATCTCTTCCTCAGTGGGTTTCTGTTTTGTCCGCTGCCACAGTTCCCGGTTGCTGATTTTGTCCGGCTAGTGAATTCTGAGAATCTTTCTGTGTACTGCCATAAAAACCTGGAACCTTTTCGTTCAAATTTAACTGTTCTTTATCAATGAGAATAAAGAAATTAATTTGATGTTAACATTTTTCAATTATTAGGTTACATGGTATTATACAATAATATTTTCTTGCAACTACATGCAACTGATCAGTGGGTTCTATTATTTTCTTTTATAATTATATATATATTGATAAAAACATTTCTAGTACATTTCTAGTACCGCGTGCTCTAAAGATAGAACCCCGTCTCCTGAATTTTCTCCACTCATACATTTTCTCTTTCAAACTGGGGTTTCAGTTGATGTCTCCAACTCTCTATAATCTATTACAGCGTATTAGCGAATAGCTTTGTTCCATGAAATTGGTTTGAATTATTTTTTTTAAAAAAAACGGTTTTCCATAAAATGAGATTCTATAGAAAAGAAAAATATTGCAATGATATGTGTAAAGTTCCAGCATCTGATCTTGTTTTACTAGCTACTTCTTCAGATGTCAATTTTTTCAAGACGCTTGAAATATTTAAGTAGATCTATGCCTTTTTCGAAAATAATTTATGTCATTGCAATGTTTATTAACTGAGAAATATGAATAATTTCTTGTTCTTGCGCTAAATGTTAATAATTTTCCATAAAATAGACGAATTCAAATTATTTACACATTACTTTAATTTAAAAGGCATATTATTTTTTTTTTATAGAACTACCGTATTTTAAAATGAAAAACACATATTATGTATGCTGCTTTAATTCAATAAAAAAATAATTAATTTTTAGTAAGTTACCTTAAAAATAATATTCTAATACTGAAACAGTAATATAAATTACACAATATATGAACCACCATGTCATGTTATTTGTTAACGCATCATTCTGCACATGTCGAAATTCCACGCAAAAACAATCGTGGCGATATTAATAGTACACATCATTCGGCCCAGCTGTGATGTGATGTTATATGTGCAGTTTTCTTATAAGAGCACCATTTGTGACGCATACCGCTTAATTTATTTTTCTAACAAATCGACACCTTTTTTGAGCGACTTTTAATTTTTAACGGGTTTGCGTTAGTTATAACAACTACAATGTAATCAAACACATGCTGCGTGAATTCGCTAATTAAGACTCGAAATTAAGAATATCTTTGTTTTACCTTGGTTTTTCCCCTTCAAAAGAAAATTGGTGGTTGTCGGAAAGGGCTTTATTTTTCAAATGCCCACAAACGCCGCCCTTTAGATGAGTGCCGCCCGGGGCGGACCGCCCCCACCGCCCCCCC
>MUZC01000026.1:115139-166853 GCA_002072015.1 Radix auricularia | reverse complement strand
GGAGGGGGTGTTTAAGAAATGTGACGTGGTGCGTTTTATATTAATTATATAAACATAATTTAAGCTATGAAGGGGTTGGGGTCAAAGTTTTTGTTGCGAGGCCAAAATTGCGTGACGTCATGTATGGACAGCCCCATAGCAATCCTTCGTCCGTGTGCGCACTTTGCGATGTCTGGTGAGACCCGTCTGCACAAGTAGGGGGCCGACCATAAATGACGTGACGTGATTTTGACGACTTTTTACCCCCCTCCCTTTCCCACTCTTTACATGTCGCCACAAAAACTTAGACCCCCCTCCTATGGGATATGACGTCACAAAGCTCCCACCCCCAATAAAAGCTGTATTTCATGTTTTGAAAAAGTGCTCTTTTTCAAAACACTTTTTATCATTTAAGCACTGGCGTAGCTAGGGTTTGGGGGCCCGGGACGTAGTCCTCTTTTGGGAGCCCTGCATTTTGACATTCAAAATCGTGACATGAGATAATGAACCCTCCTTTGCCCTCCCCCTAATGCGGGCCCAGGGGACTTTCGAAATTGGACCCCTCTTTGCCCCCCATAGCTACGCCACTGCATTTAAGTATTTTTAGCGTAAGGCTGAGCTGTAATATCGTAGCACGCGTGAAGCCATGTAAAACGTCATTAAAACTATTATTGTAAAAAATGAAATATTTAAGTTTAACTTTTATTAAAAGTTGCGAGTTTTGATGTGGCGTCACATTTCTCAAACACCCCCTCCCTCTCGTCACAAATATGTGGGCCCCTGCCCCCTTTGGTGCGTAATGTCATTTATGGTTGGCCCTAAGGCCAAAGCCTTAACATTATGTTAGGTATACGTCTTGCCACTTTTTATGGAGGATTTTGAAAGTGTCCCTTGAGTGAAATTGTTTTAATTTATTTCAAGAAGTAAGCTTCGCGCAATTTATGAGAATGGCTTCTATTATTATATTGTTGATCATGAGCTAACTTTAACGTGCGCACCAAGATACACCAAAGAGCCGCTCACTTCCTGTGGCTTCTTACGAAGTCTGGACGCTTTAATTAGTTTAAAAAGAAACTAAATATCTCCGACATGGACAACTTGACACTTGTTTTAATTAATAGATTGAACTCATGCACTCAGAACTTTGGCTAATTATAACTATGCCCGAGATAAGGTCTTAATTCATGTGCCCTAAAGTTTATCATCATCATGTTTGGCGCTACAACTCATTACTCATGTGTGCACTATGATACTCTACTCTATCTCATATACTCTCTTTCATACGATTCAAAGCAACTGATCCGTGTCATTTCGTCTTCGTGCCCGTATTCTTAACAACTGTAGGTCTTTCTCCCCCACACTCCTCTCTCATTCTCGACCAACCTGTTAGCCTTAAGTAGATATTATTATGCATTACAAATATTATTGTTATTTTAAAAAGACAGCAACTTCAGACCTCACTGAAGAGGAAATCCGTTTCACTTGAAGATCATGAATTTAACATGAAATAAATGTGAAATATTAAATTAGCATAATATAAAGCAAATACAGCTACGTCTAGCCTTAGTAAGCTAAGAGCGATTAAATCATATATTTTAATGATTAGATTTAGATACTATAACTTATTTCAACTAATTATTATGAATTTTAATTTCTTCTCGCTATGTTCTCAGGTCTCAACCTGAACTAAAGCCATCCAACCTCGTTCTGGTGTCAAAATAATGCAAGTAGCCTTTACAGTTTTCTGGGTTTTCGTCCTCATTTTCTTCGCTTGGCCCGTTGGGTTACTCAGCGCCATCTTGTTTGTTCTCATCAGCCCCTTCCATGCCGCATTCCAGAATTTGGAACCTATCCTGGAACCCCTCCGCCAGGGTTTGAACTTCCCCTACAGCGTGGCTATGATAGCTATGGAGGACGCATCAACTTAAAAGCGGGTTACGTCGAGCACGGCAGCTCAGTGGACACCCCCAAGTCTCTGCTGTGAAGTTTGATCTGCAAGAGATCAGAATACGAGGATTGGAGGCAACCGAAAATCAGACTATTAGGTTAGTGAGATATCAAGCAACAGAAAGATTATTTTTTGTGACACTGTAAGCGAGTTCTATAAAAAAAAAATAATGTCAGGCAAATGTGAACAGAAAATTAAAATCTACCAGTAGGTCAGTAAATGATAACCCACAGCAAAGTTATAGCTTGTAGCCCAAAAGAGTTGTAGATACGACTGTGTGCAACGAAATTATATCCACAAAGAGCAATATTTTTAACGCATCCAAATTTAATGTATTAGTGAAATATCTTTTAAATTATAAAAAAAACACCAACAAAACAAACACCAACACTATAACAATGGGCCACTTTGGAGCTGCGGTTCAGCTTTCAAGAAATCAAAACAGTCTGGTGCTGATGGTCAACCCCGAGGTGACCATTGAGCTACCGAGCAGCCTGCACGAGCCCTTGATCTTACATCACTCAGGTCTGAAGATCGGCATCTCTCCCTGTGAGGACCACCCGGGGATCAGGATCGGTATATCTCAGAGGGAGGCCAACGTCATGGTCATGTACCATCCCGGCAAAGGGGTAGGCGTGCATAGAGCCGGGCTTAGCAATGCCAAGTGTTGCTACCACTGTCAGTGAGTCAATCAGTTACAGTATGTGTGCGTGTGCCAAGTGCTGCTACCACCGTCAGCGAGTCAACCAGCCTCGGCAGTTGCAGTATGGGATATACCGTCAAGCCAAAAGTGCTTGATAAAGTAAGAAATAGATTACATTGTTTCTGGGCTGAATGTTGGAAGTGTACTTCTCATTTTTGTTGTACATGAGTCAAGATTTTAAAAAAATATAAATAAGTTCTGAGTCTCTAATAACCTAAAATAACGGGTTAAAAAAAAGAAAAACTCCTGAAATTGCAAACTATCGTTTGACTGTGAAACCAGAATGAGAAACATTCATATTCTACAAATGCAGAAATACTATAGAAATGTGAGCATCAATGGTATACACTTAAATACCGAAGAAATCACTTTACAGTTACATTTTTAAAATATGCCAGCTACATGTTTTTTACGTTGCTAAAGAATTTTTTTCATTTGAAGATGAAATGTATTAAAATAGTTGAATTATAGATTTGAAGGTGAAAATGAGTACCTCATTGTCAATAGTCCCAGTAAATCACTAATTTTGTCATGTAATAGTTCTAAGTTAATATCACTCATTGTACCATGTACTAGTTCTAAGTTAACATAACTCATTGCACCATGTACTAGTTCTAAGTTAACATCACCCATTGTACCATGTACTAATCTAAGTTAACATCACCCATTGTACCATGTACTATTTCTTAGTTAACATCACTCATTGTACCATGTACTAGTTCTAAGTTATCATCCATTGTACTATGTACTTTTCCAGAATTAAAATAACTTACTTATTGTACCGTGTACTAGTCTAAATAAGCGTTAAAATCACTCATTGTACAAGTTGTAAATAAACAATCTCTTCTCAAAAATGGTTCATAATGTTGTGTTTTTATATTGCAGTGGTAGACTGGCCATTTTACCACACAAACTTTACAGTAACAGTAACAAACTTCACACAAAATAATTGCACACTATTAAACACTAAAGAAAATCACATAAAGCCATAATCTATTTATCTCCTTTATTAAATATGCAAACAGTAGCGATACAGAATCAATTAAATTACATAAAAATACAGGTTTATAATATAAGACAAAGGAATCTGAAATGCAAATGAGAAGGAATAGATGAATAGATGTTTATCCTCATGTTGAACTTGAATTAAATTAAATAATTGAGCCTAAAACTCAAGAACATTGGAATTATTGGGCCCATTATAATGTGAGAATTTTTTTTATATTATACAGTACTGGCTTTTATTAAAACTATTTGCATCAATATCAACTCATTAAATTCATAATCATTTACTTTTACTCATTTCTGCTAAAAAAAATAATATTTATGGGAAAAAATGCATGCTATCATCTTTCATAAATTTTGATAGCAGATAAAGGTTTAACATTTTTTTGGGCCCTTTCTTTACATTTCCAAATTCAGCAAAATGTTCCAGTTATAACAATATTAAAAAAGGAAGAGTAAAAATAATTTTTAAAATGAAATAAGTGAACATGAGATAAAATACATACTCATGAAGCATGCATCAAAATAGGAGAGTTGGATGTAAATCTTAAATTGAACACATATTAATATAAGGGTTGGCATGACTATCTATATATTAGTAATAGTAATATAATGAATGCTAGACCAAAAAAAACAAAAATTAATTGTATGGTTATATCTCTTAAACTTAGTTGCTGATATAGGTTATAAGTATAAGTAAAAAAGAAATTACTAAAGCACTCAATGAGTTCACTGAATATCAAACAGGGAAAATTTTATATTGAGATGTCAGTATCAATCCTAAAGAATATATAGTAAACAAAGAAATAACATCAAATACTTGTAAATTGATCTTAAAGGTGAGACAAGGTTTATAATTAAGTTTATGAATAAAGTCTAAATTAAGAGAGAAATATTTTCATGGTAGAGGTGATGGGATGTTGGGAAATGTAAAATGAACTTGACTCAACAACATCTCACCACCAATTCTGAAAGTGAAATAGTATAAATTTAACATTAGTGAAAACCCAGAAAAATGTTTAATTCCTGCATTGACAAACCACTAGACAATAATGATGTGGACAGAGACACAGATGAATTTAAAAATAGCAGACAAAGAATAATAAATCTAATACAAAAACATGTATAATATTCAAATACTTGGCAGGCAAATAAAACATTAAGTGTCTTTATTATGCCAACACCACAAACAAGAAAAAAACCCACATTTTCTAACAAACAACTAAGTCTAAAGGTATGGAGTGACACTTTAACTTCTCAGAATATTGTAAATGGTAAAGAAGAATTAGCAGCAGTAAATGTAGTTAGTTAATGATAATGTGGGTACAAATTAAATCTACTAAACAAATGGACTATATTAAATACGTACATGTATTTATTTATAATTTTATCATAAAAATTACGGGAACATCAGGTATTGAGCTTAAAAAAGCACACCTAATGAATCTGTAAATTAATTTCATACATATAATAGACAGTAGATATGCAAAATGAAAATCAATGGGACTTATAGTTAAAGTATAGAGACTATTCTTATAGGATGTCAAACATTAAAAGAAATATTTTGAAATCAATAAGGCTGAAAAATATTAAAAATGTATTCCTGTCCTAGAACATTCATTTGTTAAAGTCACCACCAATGACACTCATAGAACAGCAAGATGTTAGACAAATTAATAGCAAGAATTGAAGCTCACAGACGAAATCTTAGAGAGGCCAAAGGCCATCCACAATGTGATGGCTTAAGTCTATTTTGGCACAAACTGTCAACACTTTTTGTGGATAGCTTCTAGTTCTAGGCTCAAATTAAACATCGTAAAGTGAGATTATAATTTATTAGACTGGTGTATGATATAGGAGAAAATAATAGTTTATTAATCAATAGAAGCTGTTTAGCAAGGTAGAGACAAACGAAAAAAACAACAGATTGATATTGAAGCACCAAATATTCTGCTGCAAAGATTAGTGTTATAAAAAAAGAGCAAGATGTAGGCATTTCCAAATATAAAATTATGATTAAGAATGAGGTGTAAATATCAAACTTGACCAGCAAAAAATGGAGAGAGACAAGATCACCAAAAAAAGACCCAGGTGTGCATGAAAAGCACTGAAAATATTTGAGTAAAATGACTTGTCTTTGGTTTAAAATGTTAGTTGAAGTAAAAAGATAAGAAAATGACAATTTTTAATTGATTAGCAGAATTCATTATCAGTATTTAACACTTTCACTATTCTGTTTTTAGAGACTTCCATTAATAATATTTTCAAGTCATTAAGAAAATAGCAAATTTGTACTTTGCATCCTAGAAATGTTTCCAAATTAAACTTTAAAAAAAAAGTCTTTAAAATCAAAATAATACTTTGTTTACAAAAAAATGCTACTCAGTTAAAGTATATTAGTATTAGCAGATAAAATAATTATAAGTATATTAATGACAAAAAGAATAGAAAATTTTGATAAAACAATTTTATATCCCTGGGTTGTTATCGGCAAGGGCACTTTATTTCTTTTTTGTAAAATGTTTAACTATCCAATAAATCACAGCGATCACAAAAATAGATTTTTTAGGTAAACATAAAATGTAAAAGAAAGGCAGAGAAGTTTTTTTTGTATACCCCCTTCTTTTCCATAGTTTTATTGGAACTCTTGAATTGAAATGCAAACAATTTGTGTATTGCTTATAATATTATCATAGGTTTTATAAAACGACTAGGTCATGTAATTACAATTGTTTAAAATAAAACCTTTGCGCAGCAGGCTGGCCCAGAGAGTGAGTATAATATTAATATTCTATGAAGAGGAAGCTTGAGCACCTATTTGAAATGAGCACCAGAAACTGGGATTAGATCTATGTACACCTCAAATAGATGCCACTATTACTGGAGGGTCTCTATATTTGTCATTAAAAAGAACAAAATAAAGAAGCAAGTTCAGGCAGAAACTGTATCGCTAATGGGGAGAGGTTTATTAATAAAAATTGTGATCCACCCATAAAGAAATTTAAAAATATAAATAAATATTGGGTATTAATATTATTAGGGTTAAGTGCAGGTCAATAAATATAATTTTTAAAAAGTTGCTATGTTAAATACTACATATTATTGCTTTAAAAAAAATTGCTTCTGTTTTTGCAATCCCATTTCTATCTCTCGAGACAGTAGCTGTAACTAAAAATTAAAATTTAGTGGCAGGAGTTTTCAAAGGTTACATCCATTGGCTATACTAATGGCTATGCAGTCTTAGTAATGGAAAAACATGTTTACCTTGGTGCAATTAAATTGATTTAATCATTTTTAATTAAGATGTCTTGGCCCTTCTTAGTCTAATTTTCTATTTAAAAAAATAACAATATTTCAAAAGTTGATACAGATAGTCCCACTTAAAAATAGCTGAGTGGGCATTAGATGTATATTTCCAGGTTTCATCTAAATCTGGTAAAAAAATAAAGTAAAGCTAAAATTAAATGCTGATGAAAAATAAAGTTCTTGGTAAAACTGGATAATCTATATAAAAATAATGAATTAGTAATTATTATTTTAATTCATGATCTAAACCTTAAAAAAAGAAGTATAACACTAACAACATTGGCTTCAAGGGTAAAAACAAAAATTAATGACAGCAAAATTAAATTTTTAATAACTACAATTTTGACAAAAACATTTTAAATTACAAAACTATTTCTTATCACAACTAAGAGTTGGTCAGATGCTTAAATAAAATCAGTTTTTCTAACAAAACTGGCTACTGGCTAATTGAACAATTTGTTGACCGGTGAGTACAAAGTAAATGATTGAAATTTTTTCTAATATATTATAGATGCTCCTTCTATACAGAAGATAATTGTATCCTACGTCTATGACAAACACTATTGTCTATTTAAATGTTTTAAGCGTAAATTCTGATTTTAAATAAATACTTTAAAAAAAAACTTAGTAAATGTTAACACAAGTTGGTAGAAAACAAACCTATTAATATAACAATTTTTGTATACAAATGAACACAAAGAATTTTCCCCTTTTATCATTACTAATAAATGTAGTATATATTATTTCCATATCTCCTTTAATTTGGCATGAGGCATTACATGATAGATTATTTCAAATACATTCCATTCCCCATTTTTAAACCTAAGATAAAGATTTAATAAAAGAATGGTTTATTATTCTAATTATAAATGGGTTGCCTGAGGAAACCAGGAAAACCAACACTCTTAACAACATTTAAAACTATATATAATAAAAATGCAAGACTAAACATAAACCATGGACAAGTGTAGGATGCAATAATCTTCTGTATAGAAAGAGCCTATGTAAAAGATAAGATAAGATTTATTGCATTTTGCTAAGAGAGTAAGACACAATTTTTCCTCGTGAAATTCTGAACAATAAACATTAAGAAGCTGCAGTTTAATTTTTAAAAAACACTTAGTTTTGTAACAAGATATGAAATTTCAATTCAAACATATCTAAAAGAATTATAGAGACCTCATTTGTTTTTAAGTCTACTGGTACATAAAATAATGACAGTAACTGAAGAAAAATAAATAAAACTGTTTAGATTATGAACCAGTTTTGACTTTTGAGTATGTCAGAAATGAAATAAAATGGAAGCTCAATTACATGCGTAGTATAAACCTGTAAAACATCATGACTACTTATATAATTTGACAGTGGCTTTTAAAAATTATGGCTTACCATAAAGCTAATTTTCATTTTTTTAAATACACACATAGGGTAATTTGAAAGAGTAAATGGTTTATTATGCAAACCCTGCAATTCTTAAAAGAAACCACATAAAAAATACATTTTTAAAAAAAGAGCATTAAAATTAAACTATTCATTTTTCAACACAAAATTCATGTTATGCATATGAATACCTTTGACTTTCAAAGAGATTTAAGTAAAATGAATAAGGATTAAGAATGTAAAATTTATCACCTACAGTATATAAATGTTCTTTTGAAAACAAAATATTATAGATGCATATCCTTATTTTGGGAGAAAAAAAAACCCAGAGCTAATTTGTTAACACATTGACTTTCCTGATACCATGTTTTGTGCACAAGTAAGTGGAAGTTTGACCCCTCGTTCTAACAGGTTGATGAGCTCAATGCATCCTGAGCAGCATGCAGCACACGGGCTGAAAATAACAAAGAAGACAGCACACAGGAAGCCTATAGGCCAACCAAAGACTATGAGGATGATAAACCAGATGATGCTCCAAAGCCAGCCGCAGTTTGCCATTTTTAATTAGTTATTTTATCTTGCTTCTATTCACAGACTGATAGTGGTCAGATATTATCAGTATGAGATGAAAATCTAGAAAGAATAAAAAAAAGACAACAATAAATATCTGATAGACAAAAACACAAGTTACCTTTACAAAGGTGAGTTAAGACCAGGTTAATTTTTTTAAATGCCTGTGGCATTATTTTGACGCGTATATAAGGACAGTGATTCAAAAAAGATACATTGAAATCAAATATGTGTAAATTTAACTTGAAACTCAAAAGCAAACTAATTTTTTTTTTCAAAAGAATTCATAACAGACTTCAGCACTTATTCTGCTTCCATCTGTTAGTAATTAATATAATGATATTATCAGAGAGGTTAGAGCTGTTCCCCAAATAGGTCTAGTTTTAGTTACTTTATCAAATAATAGTAAATTCAATTTCAATAGAGTAAGATAGGATAATTGATTCAACACATGTAAAGGTACATATTTTTGGTTTGGTGATAGTCACACAAAAAAACATAGTCATAAAGCTGAAACGAATCAGACCATGAACTTCTATTGGAAAGCAGTATGATGAGAAAACTTTAACTGCAACATTAAAAAATTTGAATGACAGTTTTCGTTATCTGGGTTATGATGACAATCTGAGCCCCCCCCCCCCTTCTTACTACTGTAAGGTTTTTTAAGGCTGGGGTGACCAGAAGATCCAACACTAGAGCAGGTCATATTAAAGAGCTATTGCTCAGATCTTCTGTTATTTCTTCTGAAGCACATAGGAACACTTCCTATAAATATAATAATTCATTATGGCCCTTGTAATTATTGTATACTTTATCCCGCAATAACACAAGAAAAACAAAATATATTTAAAAACACAAGAATTCCCTAGAGCATGTGAAATAATTATTTTAATTATCAGAAGCAACCAATCAAAGTAAAAACACATTGTTTAAAAAAGAAACTCTGATGTTTTCATTGAATTTCTACCAAACAAGAAACATCTTTGTTAGTGCAATGTGTGTTTTTTCTTCGAATGATTTTTACATTTTTGTGAGACCTCACAAAGATACATAACTTTTAATTATTTAAAATTTATCTGCATCGTTACAATAATGACTTATTTTGACCTACTTGTTGCTATGGGTGGTTATCTGATATTTTCATTTATGAATGCCTTACACTCACCCAAAGAAAAAAAACAATAAAGAAATTAGAAAACAAAGAGGATCACCATGTTGTTATGGCTGTAACACATGGTAGAGAAGCAGGACAATAGAAATAATGATTTTCTATTTCCTGTAGGAGAGTATTCTTCACTCGATATAAATAATAATAAAAACTAGATTAGATCTGCTCATAGATAGTGCAAAGAAAGTGGGAAAAGAATGGACACAAACGACAACAACATAAAGAAATCAGAACAATGCGAGTGATGGGGGGGGGGGGGCGCTGCCGCATTGTTTGTCTCGAGACATACACACTGAGGTTAGCTTCCTGTCCCCCACCCTGCAACACCCTACCTTGCCAACCATAAGCTGTGAATGGGAAACCATAGCAAGGGTCATTCGTCATGCTTGTTTGCACTTGTCTTGTGCTTGTTCTGGTGAATTATTTATAATTTATATATAGCTAACGGTTTCAAATACATACTTATCAACCTATTGACTTTGGCAACTCTGCCATCTAATGGATTTTGATGAAATAAGCGTTTATTAGGTCAACAGTGTGACAACACTATCTCGCTTCAAACAATGTGTTAGACATAGGCTGCTATATAATCATTCTCAACAATAATAAAAATCTAATTTAATTACTAAATTACTATATTAGTATTCAACAATCAGGGATGAACTTTGACATGCCAAGAAAGATCGGTGTATAGCAGAAAAGACGGAGTTGAAGTTGAAGTTCACAAGCAAATTTATTCCAATGCCAAGCAACCTGTTACTAACATTGTACATCAACTTTTATCAAGCAAAAACCTCCTATTACAGCAATAAAATAATCACAAGTGGGCAGCTATTTAACGAGTGCAATGGCCTCACTGGGAGTGGTAAAGCTATGGTCCTTCCCTCTATATATCCCTTGCATCAACAACCAGATATATTTTAAACTTTTTTACCAACAAAATTGCTGAAATTCAGGCTGAGCTTGACTGAAAAATGTTACCACCACATAATTTATCTCCTTCTTTTGCTGTGAGGTCAAGTTTTGACATTTTCCAGTCTGTTACTAAAAATGAGGTCAAAAGCGCTATATATCAAAAAATTATTATTATTATAACTACTAAACTAGACCCTGTCAGCTAAAGATCAGCTTAAGAATAAATTATAATTAAAAATAATGTACCACAGTATTTAGTAGTAATTAAGGTTGTTAAGACTCCTAGTTTTTTATGGACCATTTAACAAGTTCATAAAAAGAGAACGCATCAATGGCATATGATTTGTGTATTGTATCGTCTGATGTGACACCAAAGCATCTGTGATGTACCAACTCTAGAGTTGCTGTCAAAACAGCGAATTCAAAAAAAAAAATCCAAACAAAAAGGTAAACTGTAACGATATTCAATTTTTATTTAATAAAAGTATTAAAACAGCATATTATCAATTGTTATCATGTCAGTTTGTTTTTGCGGACCGGTTAATAGTTTAAAAATAGCCAGTTTTACTGTACGATCCGTATTTTCCCTTAATCTTTTTAGAACCAACAAGTAAAGGCATCAACTTTTCGCCTCGCACCATCTGATGGTGACAGCAGAGAACATGTGACATCACAGCCTGCTTGCGATTTTCTCTAATGCACTGTGCTCCTATTCCAACACAAATATTTAAAGAACATTACATTAAATATCAATGTGGTAATTTTAAGTCTAATGCCTTTGACGAGCTGAAAAACTGTTTATATAAGACCAAAATTGAATTTGAGGATCAGTCTAGAAGGCCTCTCTTTCCTCTTGTAATATAAATAGTAATACTTGCTGCCTTAACCATTATTCAAAACCTTACCGCCCCGATGTGTTACCGCTGGTATTATGTTTCGGTAACTAAGCTAATTCATTTTTTAAATTAACAATGTTCACTAGCGAACACCAATAACAGTGATGACGTGTATTTTATATGACTAATAGACTGCATTATTAAATAAACACTTTGATGACACAGTTGCTCGTGTATTGCTTCTGCTATTCTGCTGTAACACAACAAAAAATAAACTCCTGGTAATAAGCTAATACCAACGAAATGAAGTTACGGTTAACCGGTCCTGATTAAACAGGACTGGTCCTTATCTCAGAACCGGTTAACCGTTAACAACCTTACTAGTAACACTATCAGGGATGCCACCCACTGGAAGCTGTGAACCCTGAAATCCCTCTTTTGAAATTTCTTAAACCCTGAAAATTATTTTATAAATTTTTTGAACCCTGAAAATTTAAACAGAAGTGCCACCGCAATTTTCATTTTCCGACCCCTTAAATCCATCACCACATGAATTTAACAGTTTTTACCATTTTGAAAATATTTATTTCACATTGGCATAAAGTATTTATATAATATATGCTAGGCAAAATGTACAATGCAAAAGAAACGTGCCTATTTAGAGTATCTATAATATGGAATTCCTTACAATAATTTACACTAATATTTCTTATTATTTATAAATTATAATTTTATATGATAATTAAACAAAATTATTGTTATTTTGAATTTATTTCTTTGTTTTAAGTCATTTTATGGTTTTGGTTTGAAATTAACTAAATATATTTATTACATAGATTATATAGTTTATAGTAGCTTTACAAGTTAGTATAGTATTAATACAGTAATTCTAAACCAAACCTAAATTATAGTTTATTAAACTATAATTTAGGTTTGGTTCAGAATAACAGTATTACTACTACTATTGCAACTATTGGATAATTACTTAAATTAAAATTACTAAGAGAGAAGTAGCCATGAAAAATTTTATTATTAAGTATTATTTCCAAAGTAAATTCCTTAATTTAAACTGTCGTAATTTTTAAAAAAATGGATGTATCTCAGAGTATCTGTCACTGTACTGTATATGAATAGGCCTAGCCCTAATTTAATTATAAAAATAAAAACATCACAGAAAATGTAATGTTTTATTGTTTTTTCTAACCCAGTCAGTTTAGAATTTAGATGCAAAACGCAATAATCTTTTCTTCAATGGCTGTCAACGGTCCAATTTTAACTAAGAATATGAAAAGTAGACGAAAAACTCCTTGTCATGTTAGTATTTATCAACTGTAAAACGGTCACACGAAAGCATACATCTGATGTTATTTGTGATAAGATTAAATTATTCTTTTGAAAAATATGACGTCAAGCACAAAATTCCGATTCCAACGGAGTGCGATCCGTTCAATTATAAGTTTTCCTGTATTTTTTTATATGCGCAGAACAATGCGAGATTGCGCGACAATGAGATGAGAGCAAAAGGAAGGGAGAGGTTACAGTACCCGTTCTATTTATAGCGAGTCCGCATCTCACTGAATAGGCTGTTTGCGCGTTATGACTTTTCCCCCTTCATTAAAACTGAGAAACCAAATTTGAAAACTAAACTCTCAAATCCGGAAAATCCAGGAAGAGCGAGAAAAAAACCTCACAAATCCCAAAAGAGCAAAATCAAAAACTCGCGAATCCGGAAAATAAAATATTTAGCTTCACAAATCTGGAATTCCGGGATAAACTGAAACGGTGGCACCCCTGAACACTAGTGAACTTTTTTTTTTGTTGAAAAGGCATCTTTATGGCACATTTGTTTGATGAATTAACATTATGAAGTTCACTTGCTTATCACATGTGATAACTTTCTGGTGTCACCTATTGACAATGTTGGTATACCCACACAAATTTCACAGCTACTTTATCACACTGTGACATCACCTTGCCACTATCCTAATAAACATGTACAACCGCATTTCAAAACATAATTTAATTAACTAACAGATTCCACAGAAGAACTTTAATCCACCATATGTGTATATATATAACCATAACAAGCACAAGACAAGTGCAAATAAGCTTGACAAATGACCCCTGTCAGGATCGGCCGATCACAGTTTATGGTTGGCAAGCCAGGGTGGGGGGTGGCAAGTTTGAAGTTACAGTTAGTATGAGTTAGCCGGTCATGTGTAATCAATACACTGCACACTTATAATTCAAATGAAGCTGTACGATTTGTTTCTTTATTCTTTATTTATGTTTGAGTTTGTCTTAATTAAACCAATGCCAATAGCCTAAAGAATAAAATATAAAAAAATTACGCATCATAATTAAGAACGATGTCATCAAATGACAGCTAGTCTGACTCTGAGCTAGGGTAAAAACCTATATCTCCGACCGGGCCGACCTTATCGGCGGCCATCTTGTTGCTATGGCCCCGTGAATTTTCCGAAAATTCTAAAACTATACCTAACCCAAACCCTAAAATTAAAATAACAACTATCCTTCATAGTCCGAAAATTCTAAAGCTATACCTAACCCAAACCCTAAAATTAAAATAACTATCCTTCATAGCAACGGGAAGAGACACGACGCTCCGGTCGGAGATATAGGTTTTAGCCCTGAGCTAGTTTTTGTCCTAACAAATACTCACATCGGCAAAAAAAATATCAGTATCGGCAGTATCTGCTAAAATGCATATCAGCGGACCCCTACGGCAAAATATTAATTATTATTATTAGCATTGGCCCGTCAATTATTGGCATTACATTAGTTTAGTTGCTCATTAATCATTAGTATTAGTACTATTAACTATATTAGTATTAGTATTAAGTATTAGTATTAGTCATTAGCAGGTAGCACACAAACAAAAATAATACAAATCTACGAGTTTTTAAAACTTTCTGTTGTTAATTATAGTTAATATCTGTGACTATGTAGGTAACCACTATGTAAATATTACCTCAAAGCGTAATAAAATAATTACTTTGATTTACTCTTGTTACAAATCAGTAGCCTTTTAAATATATTTTGAAAAAGGAAATGAAAATGTTAGACAGTGAATATAGTGAGAACTCCTAAAAGAAAATCAATAATGAACTAATCGTGCCCTTAATTTAGTATTCGCTTTTATCGTACTTTAGCCAACACATTAATTATATTTAGGAAAGGACGCGAGGGTGGGGGTAATAAGGTCGTGTATGAATGGTAGAATTTTAAGTAGCAGTCTTTTTATTCATGCTAAATTGTTAAAGAATAAATGGTATAATTAAATATTGCAAAATAAAAAGACTTATATTTATTATTAATAATTACTGGGAATATCTTTCAGACTATTAATAACTAACTAACAACTTAAGTCTAAGTAAGTGATTTATTTAATTTAACTTATCTTATCTTATCTTAGATATACAGACGCTCCTTCTATGCAGAAGATAATTGCGTCCACAGACCATGAGAGATGATCTGTTGGCAAGTGATGCAGCGGTCACAGGCCACGGCTATAGGGGTTCCACGCATTACCCCAGCCGCCTAACTATTGTCTAGTTAGGTACCCATTCGGAGCTGGGTGACTCGGGGACTCCTCAGGCCGCGAGAACAAATCCTCACCTTCGTGTGGATTCGAACCCGTGACCATCGGTATGACAGTCGAGAGCGCTACCTCCCGACCACCACGTCCCACTTTAACGAAGACGACTTGCATTGGCCATGCCATGTTGACAATTGAACATCTGTTTCTAGCTTTAATCGGGTTTTCATTTTTTATTGTCACGATATAGAGAATTTAAAGGGAAGAAACGATTTTTATAATTCTAAGCAGTATTGCTTATTCAGTGATCAATACTCTCTTGAATGAGAAATATGTGGTGGTTCTTACGTTAGGGTAAAGAAAGATTAATTAAGAAAGAGGGCTATGAACTGGCTATAGACTACTACTACTATACTATACTACTATAGTACCTATTCCACGGCTATAATTATGATAGCTTCGACTTCTGATGACAGAGACTGAAGTGATACAATGTCTATTTTGTATAGACCTTATTAATTTAATTTATTTAACTTTTTAAAATGATCAATTCAATTTTATACACATGTATTGCAAATGTAGGCTTAGTCTTAAGTCAGAAATAGCACATACAAAACCAACTGAAGATGGACAAAATGATATAACAGTAGTAGAGTCGACAAGAGGCTTTCTACTTCTGTTAAAAAGCTTTTAAATTCACTAAAATAAAACTTAAGTTTTAGCTGCAATTTTGTCATTAGGAGGAAAGCAAAATGAATGTAAGATATCATTAGTCGATAGGCATTCAACAGCCTTGCTTGTGGAAAAAGCCCCTGGGATTGATGGCATACCATAAGAAGCTCTAAAGAATGGCAAAACAGTTTTACTCCAGCCCTTGCATGAGTTTCTGTTTCTCTGCTGGGAACAGAGATACAAACCTCCAGGACGTTAAGGATGAAAGCATAGTGACACTCTGTAAGAACAAGGGCGATATAAGTGATTGCAATAACTATCGCGGCATCTCATTCCTTAATTTTGTAGGAAAGGGTTTTTCTCGTGTCTAAAGCCGGATTTAGACTTGAAGGGGCCCTAAGCTATTTGAGATATTGGGGCCTTTTTGAAGTCCAGTTTTTCTATGTCAGTGCCAAATAAGAAAAATAAATTCCGGGGGTCTCCAAGAAAGTAGAGGCCCTAAGCTATAGCTAGTTTAGCAAATAGGTAAATTCAGCCTATCGAGTCTACCCAGAATCTCAGTTTAGTTTCTGGGCTGGTCAGTCTACCATAGATATGGTGTTCTCTGGGTGGCAGCTCCAGGAAAAATGCAGAGAGCAGCCACTATACATTGCCTTTGTGGATATGATAATGATAAGGCCCAATCAGTACTCAGATGTGTCTGTTCAATTTTTTTTGTTGACTTATTTATTTGTAGGCAGAAGGTGTTATTTGCAGAGGTAGACAAAATACTGCACCATATTTTAAAAAAAGAAAAAAAAAACTTGGTTAAAAAATAATAAAAACATGAATTCATATATATATTCAAACATTTTCTTTATTAAGCTTATCTTTTTTTAAACATTTATGAAGAATTTGTGCTGAAAGAATAATATATTTATGGCCAAGCATAAATAATATTGGTTATTCAATGTAATGAATGTTTTAAAAAAATAAATGATGTTGAAATTTTTATAATTCTCGTTATAAGTTATCTAGGAGTAATAGTTAGCTAAACAGGTAAAAACACAAGTTTAAACCATCTGATAACATCCATAATTATAGGAGAACATCTTTCCTCGGTGTTAGGAGTGGGTAAAATGTTTAGTAATGAAATGTGACATTAAAACAATGTGAATGTGGAATGTTTCAGCAGAATTTTCAGTTTACCAGTATTAAAAAAGGTAATTAACAACTGTCCTGTTTTATTAATGAAGATTTGAACATTCATTTTAAAGGTTTTGCTTTACTACTCTGCAGTACAGGCTACAGACCAAATAGCGACCAAACTTTTGAAATCATTCACTAAAGTTCATATGCATTTTTTATTGAAATGTGCTTATACGTTATTTAAAAGATTTAAAATATTAAAACTTTTTAAAAAAATTTAGACATCAATGAAGATTTGAAAATTAAATTTAAAAAAAAATTAATATTATTTTTTTAAAGTGTCCAGCATACAAATCTTTGATTAAGTTAAGCTTGTTTTTACTCCAGGAATTTCACAAGTTTATGTGATGTTTTCATTTATATTTATTATATAGTAGTTTACAGTACAATTCATGCTTTATTTAAGTGAACTTAGTACAAGTAGTAAATTTTAATCAAATTTAACATTTCACTTTTTTGGTTGTAAATTTCACTTATAATTATAATAATGGAGATTAAGCATTTAAATATTATTTTACATCTATATCAACCACAACATTACACACAGCAAAGATAAATAGGCAAACAAAATGAAGAAACAAAAAAACATTGTTATACTAAGCATTATATAAATAATTATAACACGGATTCAAGTTATGCTGTTATGTGTGTTACTCAAATAAGAACTGACAGATTACCCAATTAGCAAGTCATTTAATATCATTATAGCCAACAGGTAAATGTTTATTATAGTGGATAAAACATCCATTTTTACAAATTGCACTACTCAAATTATATATAGTTGATATCCAATGCATCCCTGGTCTAAACTCTTTCTTGAAACAAAAGTTAGCAGGAATTTTTATTTGGATTTATTTATTTAAATTTCTTTTGTGAAAATACTAAACAATTTGATTCTCCTTGATAAAAAAAATCATTTTAAATAGGAGCATGGAGGTGTTTCTACAAAATATTGAGATGTTAACAATATTTAAAATTACTAAATAAATTGTTAGCATTTATAAATTAGACATTTGCTAAAAAAAATTAATAGGCCATCCATAAAGTACATACATATGATGGTTTGAAGATTTTTAATATTTTTGCACATGCATAAGCATATATGATTTGACAAAAATAATGTAAATTAAAAAAAAAAAAATTCTACCAAGTTCATCCTGAAATTTTGAAAGACCAAAGAAGATTATTTTTTATCTTGAAATGACGTTAAAATTTCATGCAACTTTTAGGAATTACCATCATGATGTTGCTCCGTATTTTAAAAATAAATTCATTAGTGTGTGTACACATGTGGCTTAAATATTTTGATCACTTTAAAGGGCAGCCATTTAGTGATGAAAACCAAATAAAACATTTTGTTTTTTGTTGTTTTATTCTATTTTGTTTATAATTGTATTTTGTGGGGGCATATCCCCCCCCCCCCCCCAGACTATAAATTGATAAACAATTTTAAATAGCTACATAGAAACATTATTGCACAGACATTTTACATTTCTTATACCTGGATACCCAATGAAACTGATTAATGATTAATGACTCAATGAGATAAAATTTAAAAAATATTTATGCTTAAAAAAAGATTTAGTGCAAGAAATTCATTTATAAAAATTACCCACGAACACTTCTTGTACCATATTCTGCACATTTAAAATGAAAAAATTGGAAAAATTTCAATGCATAACATGATAGGTTTACTTTAATACTGATATGTAATAAAAAAAATTATTAGACCAACAAGTCCTGTAAGCTAATGTTTTATCATATGCAAGAATGAAGACTATTTTGGAAATAAACATTGAAATAAAAATTAATTATCTGGACTTCCATTGACAACAGATGCTAATCATCTCTGCATTTAATGTTCACAGCCATTTTGTATCAAAGTAATTTTGAACCCTAAACTTGACTAAATTGATTTATGAGTACCGGGCTATTTAAAAGACACTTTATTTATATCTACAACTAATTTGTTCCTGAAACTTAAAATCATTAAAATATGGGATTTTAAAAAGGGGATTTTCTTGTTTTTTTTATTATAACACAATATATATCACGCAATATTATGAACTAATACAAAAATATGTGGTGCAACTACATATACTCTCAAGATAAGTAGAAAGATAAACATTTCAATTATGTTTTTTTTTTAAATTCTGCATAAATTAGGCACTAATGGGAAAATATTCAACAGAATAATAGATTATTCAAATATATACAACAAGCAAGAGGTTTCATGCTTTGAAAAAAAAATAATTAATTTGCTAAAGTTAAAGCCATCAACATCATCTTCAAAGTTTGTGTGATGAATTCTGACCAAGGGGAGATAATCACTGTTAATGGGAGATAACTTTTATCTCTTGCCACTTCTTTGTTGATTCAGCCTATAAAAAAAAATACAACTTTCAATATTGAGGAAAGCAACTTGGACATAAATAATGTCAATAATAAATAGCATACTATATAATGTAAAAATTATTATTTTTGTAAATCTTTTGTCTTTTAGAAGCAACCAATAGCTATAAGTGTCATTATTTAGTAGAAAAGCCAATTACCTAGCTATAGTTTCCACATATTCTGATGACTGGCTAACATTATAAGGTAGCTGATTGAGATATAAATACTGCATTCGGCTGATGCCATTACTGGTCCCAGCAGGGGCACTGCTTCCACCAGAAAGACCAAATGGCTGTCTCGCAGGTTCACGAGAAACACGCTTTGAACGATTGGCTGGAAGACGCAAAATATATCAATTTTCAAAAATACTATTGAAAATACATGTATGTTTTTTTAAAATCTGAAAAAATTCCCCTAAAGGAAAAGAAAAAAACTCTTGGACATATTTTGTACAAATCAAGCAAATAAAATAATATTATTAATAATTATATAATTAATAAAAGTTATCTCAAATTCATGACATTTCAAATTTTTCTCCTGGTGTGCATTTATGAAAAATATAGCTAATTAGAAGGTCAACCAAAATGAGAAATAATTAATAAATTAATGAGAATTTTTTTTTAATAAGGAAACCATGTTTCTTGATGCATTCCCCTAATACACATAAAATTGTTGCAGATGTTTTAAAAAGCTCATTTAGTTAACTGACTCATGCGTAACACATCAAATCTTGATGAGATTTTCCAATCTGAATAAACAAAGGATTGTAAATCTACCTAATTTAAAATGTTTGGGGTTTTTTTTTGTTATTAAAAATAACTGATACTGAATATTCCGGAACCTACTCCAAGATAATGTTTTGGGTCAACTTAAAATTATTATGGGCAGTAATACTATTAGGATAAAAAGATGAACTTTTTGCAGGAGTCAGGGGAAAGATAAATTACTGACAAACCTCTTTGGGATAATTCTTCATCTGCATAGGTTGAGCTGCCCCACATGGCAGCAGAACCAAGCTGCATGTTTGTTACCTTGACCTGAATACTAGGCTTTGAATTTGTAATTCCTGGCAGGCTTGTTTCAGTAGTTGAAAATAAATTCTGACAACATAAAATGAAAGAAATTAGGCAACTTGTGTTTCTTTTTATGCAGCTTCTGAAATAAAATAATGACCAAGTGAAACCACAAGGGTTTAGTCAGAAAAACTGAGAATCATATTTTAGATGTTTTTTTTTATCTGTTGATTGTAAATGTATGTCCTAAATAAATTTTATTTCACTACCAACACTGATTAATAAGTAAATTATTATATTTTGAAATGAGTGACGTTCATGTTATTTTTGTTAGCGTTGTTTGAAGCATTCAGAATGGTGTGTTTTTAAACATCTATGACAGGAAGGTTTTGTTTTGGCCAGCCATTAGTGTTGTAGTGATGTGATGTTGTTTCTTTGTCACAAGTGTTACGATGCTAAAGGCTGCTCTTAATGCTTCATGTGTGCAAACCGAATTATGTCCCCTTAGAATAACCACTCACAAACAGTATCACCACTGCTAGATTTTTAATAATGATAAAAACATTTGTCGCATCAATATATCTTCATAAGATTATATTCATGGCAGCCAATTCTTTACATGACTGTATATACTCATTCTAAAGCCGGCCATTTTTTAAAAAAAATCTAAGGGAAAAGGTTATGGGATCAGCTTGCGAGCTGGTCATATGTGATATCTGCATGTACATTTAATATCAGTGTTGTTATTGTACATCATCAAAGTCCTTGTCTACATTCTATGAGAATCAACTGCTCTACCAGAATCCATGATTTATTATGAGACTGAGGCACCTGCATTAACCTTATTTACTCATTTTATATATTTTTGTGAATGTTTAATTAAATTTAGGGCTGTTATCGATTCATTTAAAATTAATAGTTAACTTTTGAAAAATTACCGAATAATTAATCGATAATTTTCATTAAAGATAAAAATAAGATGTATGACGTCATTAATTAAACTGAAAATTTCAAGGCAAGTAACAAAAACAGTCAATTCACATTTTTTAAATTTAGATATAAGTAGTTCAATATAATGTCTATGAATTAGAATTTTGCTATTGTTAATTAAGTAAAACAATGTTTAATTGCTGATATCATTTTCCATATAAAACAGCTTATTTTAAAGTTTACACTTTAAACATCTTTTTTTTAAGTGGAGAAGTTTGTACGTAAAAAAAGCAACTATTTTTAATTATTAATAATTGATTATTTATTGATAAATTGGTGATATCATTGAAAAGATTATCTATAATTTTTATCACTATTTTATTGGTTAAAATTATTTTAATCGATACATTTTTTACAGATTAATCAAGAAATTAATCGATAATTTCCGCAGACCTAAATTAATTGTTTTGCAAATTTTGTTTTCAACAAAGAATTTTTAATGTAGTCACTATCGCCACTGTTTACCAAAGAAAGAAAAAGGGAAAGATAGCAAAGTACAACGTAAACAACCATAATGACAGATTTAGCTTGTAGTTTTAAAAAAACGTGTACCATTTTGATTAAGCTGTCCTATTATTTTTTGGGGTCAGCTGACAAGTGGGTAACACACTTTTAATTTTTAATACTATTCTCTTTCAAAAGAGAGGGGGTCAGCTTAAGAATGATGGGGCTATAGAATGAGTATATAGGGTAGTTTTTTAATAAAAATATTTTGATAAAAAAATTAAATGTTGAAACGATAAAGCTTCTTTTCCACCTAGCTACTTTATGACATTGGATCTTCTTTGTATAGAATGTGAAAACATTGCTCCCAGAAATGGTACAGCATCCAAATTTCTGAATATTTACAGCCACACACTTACAGCTGACACAGGCGGAGTCTGCTCAGTGTAGTAAAATTCTGACTTGGTTCTCTCTTCCTCTGTTACTGCAATACCGTCGATGACGAGAAGGTGCTGTAGGCGGTGGATCAAGATAACTCTGTGGATCATTCGGCGGGCAATCTAGGTCATAGGAATAAATTAGCACTGGCTTTGATTCAAGACTACCTGATGCCAGCTGACTGACTTAGCTGATAAAATTAAATAATGACTGAACTTTGATATAGATCTGAGTTAGAAGCACTGATGTCAAAGTGAATTGTCCTTGAAAAGTATAATATATGCAAGGGAAGCAATCAAAGGACAAGGCTAGAGAAATGATATACATTGAAAAAACTCCATTTCTAATTTCTTTATATATAGTATATCGAGAAAAATGTTTTGCTCATTGTAAGAACTATTTAAACACAGGATAAGCATTACTTTTATCATAAATCTTTAAAAAGATACCAGTAAAATAATAAGAGCTAAAATGTGATAATTTCTTATTTAAATACCTTACTTTAAAAAAATAAAAGGTCATGGAACTACTGTTGGGTTAACATAGACACATTAAATGAAAAATGATACAACAATCTTTTCTTATTACAGAATTGAATGCCAAGCACGGTATTTCTTTTCACTTGTGTCTGTTGAAATACTTTTAAATGAGATTAACCGATTAACAATGCTTTCATGTTTTATCAATGGAAAATATAAAAAATTACAGGATTATTTGTCAGAGATATTTCTGTGAGATTGCGTAAGGGTTCCAGTTTTTCCAGCTCTGCCGGGTCAGCGATTCTGTTTGCCCCCATGTACAGACGCATTAAATTTTCCATGGAGCCGAGTCCTGACAAATCTTTCAGACGGTTGTCTTCAATGTGCAGCTCCTACAAGATCAAATACAGTCAAATAAACTCTGTTTTAAAAACGCATTTGAATTTTTTAAAAAACAACAACCTTCTTTCTTGCTTAATTTGTTAATTTATTAAAGCATTTAAATACTCAATACCAGTTTCTATTCATGAAAGGAAACTGCCTTGTGTGCATAAAAATATCCTAAACACCCCCCCCCCCAATGAAAATAAATTGCTAAATTTGGGTTCATAATTTTAAATGTTTTTTTAATTTTCAGAAACAATTTGTGTTATTTACAGTTTAAAAATAATTATCCAGACTTAAACATGTAGTACCGTATTTACTTGTTCTAAAGCCAACCTTTTTTGGACAAAATCTAGGGAGAAAGTTGGAGGGTCGGCTTATGAGTGGGTCATAGGTGATTTCTGCATGTATATTGAATATCGGTGTTGTTATTGTAAATCATCAAGTTCCTTTTCTACAAGATTCAACTGCTCTACCAGAAGCCATAATATATTATTAAACATCTGCACTTACCTTATTTAATCATTTTATTTATTTTTGTGAATGTTTTAACTCTTTTTCTCAGATAATGATATATTTGGTATTGAATTAAAGGGAAATGAATGATGTTTTTAGGCAACCTAGACTCTTATCTTATCTTAGATATACAGACGCGCCTTCTATGCAGAAGATAATTGCGTCCACAGACCATGAGAGATGATCTGTTGGCAAGTGATGCAGCGGTCACAGGCCACGGCTATAGGGGTTCCACGCATTACCCCAGCCGCCTAACCATTGTCTAGTTAGGTACCCATTCGGAGCTGGGTGACTCGGGGACTCCTCAGGCCCCGAGAACAAATCCTCACCTTCGTGTGGATTCGAACTCGTGCCCATCGGTATGATAGTCGAGAGCGCTACCTCTCGACCACCACGACTCCTGACCTTATTTCCATAAAATATTATGATTTTGTTGTAATGAAAATAAAGTTTTATTTAAAAAATTTTAATTTTTTTTTTACAAAACCTCATTCAAAGTCACTAAAACTTAGATTTTTATCTAAAATGTAATAAAGTAGTGTTTTTTAGAAACTATATTCATTTTTGCACCAAATAGAAACAATGTCACTTCAAATAAGCAAATAAATATAATATGAGAGCTCATTATCCATGTTCACCCACACTGGAAAATTATACCAAAAAATTGAACTGTTTACAATGGAACTTGAAGCTATACATATTGTAACTAGAAATTGTTTTAAATTATATATAAAACTGCACTTAGTTTTATTGAAAAGTTTAGCAGCTTTCAAATTACATTACATATAGTCAATATTATTATTTGTAGTATAAATATTCATCAAGATTTGAGACGTGGGTGGGACATGATGTTTATCAAAAGATGACTTGTCAACTTATTTTTTTTATCAACGACTAGTACTAGTACTAGCACTAAGACTAAGCGTATGTTTCATCGGCAATTTAAAATAAATATCTCAATAATCATTTAAAAAACTATACCTTGTTTATCATCGTAGTATTTAGAATAATATTAGATCAATAACCAGATGAGCTAGTTCAATATCCAACTATATTCATTTTTGCACCAAATAGAAACAATGTCACTTCAAATAAGCAAATAAATATAATATGAGAGCTCATTATCCATGTTCACCCACACTGGAAAATTATACCAAAAAATTGAACTGTTTACAATGGAACTTGAAGCTATACATATTGTAACTAGAAATTGTTTTAAATTATATATAAAACTGCACTTAGTTTTATTGAAAAGTTTAGCAGCTTTCAAATTACATTACATATAGTCAATATTATTATTTGTAGTATAAATATTCATCAAGATTTGAGACGTGGGTGGGACATGATGTTTATCAAAAGATGACTTGTCAACTTATTTTTTTTATCAACGACTAGTACTAGTACTAGCACTAAGACTAAGCGTATGTTTCATCGGCAATTTAAAATAAATATCTCAATAATCATTAAAAAAACTATACCTTGTTTATCATCGTAGTATTTAGAATAATATTAGATCAATAACCAGATGAGCTAGTTCAATATCCATGTTTGTAAACAAACGTAAAAACGAAAATGAAAACAAGCCTTTCAAACGCTTCTTTCGTGGTGAAAACACGTTCAAACAACCGATTTCCGACTTTTTAATTCAAGGGAAATCATTCTAGAATACATTAAAACTAATTTTAGTTAAATAGCTATGTAAAGAAACGAAACTATTCCCTTTTAATAAATCAACGCTGGCATCGTTGATCCGGCAGAAACGTCATTTTGAAATCAACGATGGCAGCGTTGTTCCGGAGAAAAAGAGTTAATAAATTGTTTTACAATTTTGTTTTCAACAATGAATTTTAATGTATGTGTTTTCGCCACTGTTAAGCAAAGAAATTTTAATTTTTAAATACCGGTAACTCGTGCCTAACAAAGAGCACAAAGACAAAGATAGGCAGTAAAAAGTAAACAATCATAATGACCGATTTAGCTTGCAGTTTTAAAAAAATGTATACTATTTTGTTCAAGATCTCTTATTATTTTTTGGAGGGTCGACTTGCGAGTGGGTTATACACTTTTAATACTTTTCTTTTCCAAAAGAATAGGTGGGTCGGCTTATGAACAAACAGGCTTTAGAACGAGTATATATGGTATATAAAGCATAAGGCATAGTTGATTAGCTAACAGCCGAGACATAAAATATCCGCTGACCTGAAGATTCCATTGGCCAGAAAATGATGTTTCAGTGACCTGTTTGATTTTGTTCTTGTCTAGAACCAGTTCTCGTAGGTCATGCAGCCCATCCAGCCCCTCTATTTTGGTTATCTCATTTCCTGTTTTAAGTGATCAGAACACTATACTATAATTGCCAAGGGATAAATTTAACAAAAGAATTTGTTTAAAATAATAATAAAATATTTGAAATACTTTGATAAACAAAACCCCAAGCTTGTTATTAATTAAGTTACTAGTAAAAATATTGAGTTCATATTAATTCTGATGGTAAAAAAAACAAGAGATAAAATGGAAGGTTCACCTTGAAGAAAAAGTGCCTTGAGGCTAGGGAGACGATTTAGTTGTAAAGTAGCTATGTCTTTGATGCCATTGTAACTGTGTTAAATTAAAACCAATAGTCAATCAGAAAATTGTATCTATATTATAAGAATCATTCAAACAGACACCAGACTACAGACAACAGACTATGTTTATTTAACACTTTTATCAGCTGGCAGTTATTCAGTTATAAGAAGAAAAACAAAATTGATAAGGAAAAATTCAATGTCACAAATATCATTTAGGTGATCTTATTACACAAGCCCTGCAGATTATTGTGAGCAATATTTGAAACAATTTCATCAAAGTGATGACTTTTAATTTTTGGGATATATTTTACTTATAATTTGGTCCTAACTATTTGAAGTAAATAAAGTTTTTTCTTTTTTAAGCCATGACATTGGTTTCCATAATTTTGTTTCTTTAGTTTTTTTAACCTTTGTGCATTTTTTATGTCAAAATTTGTATTAAAAATTATTTTTTAAAACTATTTATTGCAAATGAATAAAATTAAGAAAGTGAAATCTAATTCAACGAAACAATTTTATTAGTTTGAATTTTTTCTCTAGTTTAGCTGACATTAGTCTCTGTATCGAAGTATCAAAATTTATGAACTGACTTGTAGTAAATCTTTTTCTTTATTTATCTCTAAAGTGCTTTACTGTAAATTTGAAAAATTATAACACTTATTATTTTTTTAAAATTGAAAATTTGAGAAAGTAAGAGGGTTTAGCTTTAAGGTAGGCCTACCCTAGATGAAGAACTTCCAGGTTCTCCAAAACAGGAGAACAGTTCTGAGCAAAGTAGTCCACATTTTTACATGGTCCAACATTTTTCTTGTTGACTGGTAAAGCTGTCTTTGACATTGGCATAATGCATTCAATGTGATTATGATTCAAGCACAGAACCTGTTGGGATCAAGACAACATAGAACACAGGGGAGGCTAATCACAGAGAATTTACAGTTTACAGAGACAATGAACCCAAAAGGTAATAATTGCCCAAAACCTTTGGCAATGGAAAGTTTTGATTCTGGGATCCCTTGAATAAACTCTTGTGGTATCACTGCGTAACTCAACTAAAGTCTTGTGATATTTCAGCGTAACTCAACTAAAGTCTAGTGCTTTCACTGCGTAACTCAAATTAAGTCTAGTGCTATCACTGCGTAACTCAACTAAAGTCTAGTACTATCACTGCGTAACTCAACTAAAGTCTAGTGTCATCACTGCGTAACTCATTTAAAGTCTAGTGCTATCACTGCATAACTCAACTAAAGTCTAGTGCCATCACTGCGTAACTCAACTAAAGTCTAATGCCATCACTGCGTAACTCAACTAAAGTCTAGTGCCATCACTGCGTAACTCAACTAAAGTCTAATGCCATCACTGCGTAACTCAACTAAAGTCTAGTGCTATCACTGTGTAACTCAACTAAAGTCTAGTGCTATCACTGCGTAACTCAACTAAGTGTAATTCACTTATTCAGTTTTCATGAATCACATCAGATATAAGGATGTCTTTAAGGAATCAAGTACACAAACGTTTGGTGTTGGATGATTTGTTATAACTTTCAGAATGTATAGTACAGCTTTTTTTTACTAATGTTAAGTATTGTGTTCAGATATATAATTTATATTGGAAACACTGACAAAAAGAGAAGCTTTTTGCTAAAATCCAGACACATAAACTTACTCTTAAGTTGGCCAGGTGAATGAGACCTGTGAAAGACTGAAGATTGTTGTGTTCCAGATTTACACTGAAAAAAAAAATCATAAATGCATTGAAATTTGTTTTTGGTGCCCAATAACTAGATGTAACTATAGACTATAGATAGAATCGACGTAATTAAGAAAACTAAACCACTGAAGATTATAACTTTGAAAGTGATTAAAAATTGAATTTCCAGAGAAACAAAAACATAGCTATGCCAGTCAAAGAAAAACTGCCAGACTAAACTGTTAACTAGGAAGGGAAAAAATCAAGCCGTACAGCAAAGTTGACTATTAAATTCCAGACACAAAGCAATTAATCAACAAAACCATTTGATCTTTAGTGATTATTTTTTATTAAAGAGGTACTTTTCCTTCTTTTTCTAGTCTTATCCCATGTTAATAGAAAACTTGCTCGGGGCCTAGAGAAATAAATAAAATGGCCATTACTGAGGGTTGTTTTTGCTACCTGCGGAGATTAACAAAAAGTTCTCCTGTTCCAAGGTCAACAGTGCGTATCGAACAATTTGGAAGATCCAGCTCCCTAATCTCTGCAAATGTGGAGTGACCTAGTTTCTCTGCCACAAAATCTAGTGTCAATCGCCCTCCAAACATGTCTTTAGCTGTGCTCCCTTCCTGAACCTCCTGCCAAAAAGAAAAAAAAAAAAAAAACTGCAATACTTTCCAAAGAGCAGTAGATATAAATGGATGTACAAGGATTATAGTTACACTTTTAAAGTGGAGTAAATTTGTTTCTTTAAAAGAATGTCATAGGGAAGAGATAAAACTAATAGTTTGCTAAAGTAATAATATATTTAAATATCCTCAAAGTTAATTTGGAATAAAACAAAGGATGTTTCTTGCCACAGCAGATACTAATTTTTGCTTATAGAAAGCCACTTGAGTTGGTTTTAAACGGTTATTTAGAAAATTAAAGTTTCAAGGTAAGAACATTTGACAACAGAGTAGAAGTTGGAATAATCAGATAGTTAACTATTTCTGAAAGTGGTAAACATTCTCTTTTGAATCCTTTTTTTTCTAGATATTAGATTAAAGTGTCAATTAGAAATAAAATGTGATAAAAAATTTTAAACTATATCAAAGAATTGTTTCTTTAAAAAAAATCATGGTGCTATGAAGGGTGGGTAGTCATGCAATTTTTTTCTTCTTTATAGATAGACCAGGAGCTTATGAAATCACCTTATTCTTTGGTTGGTTCTGATTGTTTAGTGTTAACATAGGGAACATCTAAGAAGACATCTGATATGATTTACTAAAAGTCAACAACTAACTTCAAAATGGCTTAAAATAAAGCAGTGTAATCTGGAATTGCTAAACAAAAATATTTCATTGCACTGAATTTTATGCTTTTGGATTACTTTAGCTATATCATTTTTTCTACGAAAAGTTTTACATTTACATAAAAACTTACTTACTTAATTATGATAATAATTCCTTTTAACTTAACTTAGCTTCTCAGCTAAAATCAAAATAAGTGTATTTTAACAGTTGATTAATTCTTGATAAAAATTATTTTGTTTCTATTAAAAACAAATGTTTTTAAAAAGTTAAAAAACAAAACAAACATAGCAAGGAAAATAAACAATTTAAAAAAAAAAATCAACATTCAAAATTGAATTGATAAACTTTAAATGTTTAAATGAACAGAATGACACAAATGTTGCCGCATTTGAGCTCTTTTGGAACAGTTTAATGCTCAGGGTTTTCATTGACAGAGAAAATTCAATCACTTCAACTTCAAAAGAAGCCAAAATTATTAACAAAATATCCATTTCATTAAACTTTTCCAAATTTATTTCAAATGTGGTAGCATTTTCATTAAAAAAAAATAAATTAGTATGTTCATGATCTGAGCAGAATGAAGACTAGGATATTTTATTTTTCAGCTGACTGAAAACCCTGCGCAAGTCACCTGACTATATGAGTTATTTATATCGAGTAAAAGAAGATCTAAGGTGGCTTGAGTTTTTTGATACAATGCCATATCCTTACGCATGTTCCTCTGTGTCTTAGATCAACAAATGTGAAATTCAAATCAAAATGGTTGATGTTCAATATCATGACTGACAAAAATTGCTATGTCTCTTAGAAAAGATATTTACATGGGGTCTTTTACTAACAATAATAAAGTAAAACAGTAAAATGTGTTTAATTATATAAGTTATATAAAAAAATATAATCAATTAAATCAATCTACTCATTTTTCTTAGAAATGTTACTTTCAAAGTAAAAAAAAACAAAAAAACTTTTATTATTGAACAGAAGAAATTTTCTTTTATTTATAATTAAATTTTATCTACTAATAATCGAAAACAAAAGTCCACAATAAACTATGCCATTATCATTCACACATAGCGTTTATGCTTTAACTATAAATTCATCAATATGATTTAAATATATGTACATAAAATAAAGACATTTTTTAATAAAAAGAAATATTATTTTTGAAAACTTACAATGGCCAAACCATCCAAAGCTTTCAGTGCCCTCAGATGGTAGATGATAAAAAGTCTGTAGTTTTCTACTGCTGTTACCATGGGGTTGCCATACATGTCAAGAATGACCAAGTTTGCTAGTGACTGAAATGAAACAAGGACTTGAACAATAAATAAGCTGTGTACATTTTGTTTACATCCTGTACTTGGACATGAGACTGGACATGTGGACAGGACACGTGGACGAATGTATATCTGTTCAAATGTAAAGTTAAAATACTTCATTTAAAACAAATACAACTATATAGCCAATTAGAAAAACAAAGGAAAACAAAAAGCAGGTTGAGATTTGAATATGGTGTGGAATTCTTTTAACAAACGTGTGTTTAGCTCATTATCTTTAATGAATAGCCTATTAGAAAGTAAGGTAGTGTGTGTAAATATTAAGGTTGTTAAGACCACTTGTTTTTGAGGACGGACTAACCGTTAAAAAAAAAAAGGTTAACCAGTTAACCGCTCGTCCTTATATCCCTAATGTTTTGAGACCCATTTGAGAACTAACAAGAGAATGTTGTCGCCTGGCGTCGTCTGATGGCATCAAAGCCCGCTTCCCCCACTTGCGTTCAGCTCTTTCCGCATTGCCCTCAATTCAAAGCATTTTTTTTAATCCAAAAAATTAACTCAACAGTGATGGTTAATTGTCTTTTTTATATTTTATTTTGGGGACTCGAAGTTCACTGGTCTAAATAAGAGGACAGGTTCAATCATTCATTAAAGTTAGCGAGGTATTTTTCATTAGTTTCAAAAACCAACGCCTCGCCCCGTCCGTTGTGACGTCATGTTTACCTCTCTTGTGTGTGATGCCGATCAACTCGCGTATTAAAATTAATAATATAATAAAAATTATAAAGCTACGGAGTAAACGATGATAAAATGGAATTTATTTAAAAAACATATTTTTCAATCGTCAACTTATTATCTTAGATATACAGACGCTCCTTCTATGCAGAAGATAATTGCGTCCACAGACCATGAGAGATGATCTGTTGGCAAGTGATGCAGCGGTCACAGGCCACGGCTATAGGGGTTCCACGCATTACCCCAGCCGCCTAACTATTGTCTAGTTAGGTACCCATTCGGAGCTGGGTGACTCGGGGACTCCTCAGGCCCCGAGAACAAATCCTCACTTTCGTGTGGATTCGAACTCGTGACCATCAGTATGACAGTCGAGAGCGCTACCTCTCGGCCACCACGTCCCACAACTTGCCAGAATAATTGAATTTTGTGACGCACAAGTTCCCCCTCTCCGTTTTTTTTTCTGTTCAAATAGAGTTTGAGCTACACTCGGCGTACTTTTAATGTGGTAATCAAATGCCTTTGACTAGCAGGAAAACTGTCACTAAAAGACCGAACTCGAATTTGTGGGCCTATTAATCGCCCGGTATCTTTGCTACGTCTTTCAAATACCTCTGTAATATAGGTACATGTACTTCACTAAGCGGCGTGCGCCTATAAGTTTTTGAATGCCTGAAACAGACTATAAACCGGTGATCAGAAAATGCGGATAGGTCACGGGGTCATATGCTTTTATAGCTTTCTTTGTCTTTATAAGAAACAGACTATAATTAATATAAATAGAAACAGCCTCGGCCTTGACCGTTGTTGACTTCAAACGCGCACTGTGTTAGCTCTCGTACAGTCACAGTGCCTCGACAACTAACCAGCTGGATCTTGGTATCGCTTTTACTCACGGTGACAAAGCGAGAGGGAGAGGCGCGTTACCGCTTGTGTTGTTTTTTTCACTACCTTATCGCTAGTTTTTTGTTCTGCTTTTTGTTGTTGTTTTTTTCTTTTCGGTTACACGGTCCTACGGTCCTGAATAAAGATGACCGGTCCTGGTCTGAGGACCGGTTAACCGGTTAGCCAGTTAACCGTTAACAAGCTTAGTAAATATACTAGGTTAATTGAGATATTAGATTGAATGAAGCCCAGTGGGTATTGAGAGCAGTTAGTGTTGAACTTTTGAATAGTGTAGAGTTAGGAGTTAAAACAATCTGCATTTCCACAACATTTGTTGTAGAGTAAAGAAATATAAACACAAATGTAAAGAAAATACCAATATGTTGTGTAGTAAGGCTGCCAGGGAAAATTGAAAAATTAATGCTGGTAAATGACTGGATTGTGTTGAAAAAGAAATATTAACTTTAATGAAAATCTGCATGAATCTTTGTGCATTATGATGCATAAATATTTAGTGAAACAGGAATGTTTCAAAAACACAAATGAAACAAACGACATTTACCCACACAGCCATAAACTAGTAGAAATATTCATTAAAAAAAACAATCTGAACAGGTAATAAAACAGGGGAATATGTAAATAGCCCAAATGGTATAATGGTTTAAAGAAAGACGCTACCTTCAGCAGGAAGACCTCACAAATGTTGTGATGTTAGGGTTAGGGTTTAAACAAAGAACTACCTTCAGCAGGAAGACTTCACAAATGTTGTGATGTTAGGGTTAGGGTTTAAAAAAGTCACTACCTTCAGAAGGAAGACTTCACAAATGTTGTGATGTTAGGGTTAGGGTTTAAAAAAGACACTACCTTCAGCAGGAAGACTTCCCGTATGTTGCTGATGTTGTTGTTGCCGATGTACAGCTCAGTCAGGGCCGCACAGCTCTGTAGCCCAGCCAAACTGGTCAGCTGGTTGGACTCCACCGACAAGGACATCAAGGAGGTCATGACGGCCAGGACGCCTGTGTCAATCGATGTCAGGCAGTTGTAGGAGAGGTCCAGCCGCTGGATGTTGGTCAGCTTGCTCAGGCCCTCTAGGTGGGCAATGCAGTTGTTGGTCAGTGAGAGCTCCAGTAACTGGGTGCAGTTTTCCAGGCCCTGGACAAATCAGTCCCAGCATGCAAAAGTTAAAATTTTAGCCCCGGATCAAATATCCCAAGCATGCAATACTTATACTACACTTTTAGCTCAGTCCCTGGATCAAACAGTCCCAGCATGCAATACTTATACTACACTTTTAGCTCAGTCCCTGGATCAAACAGTCCCAGCATGCAATACTTATACTACACTTTTAGCTCAGTCCCTGGATCAAACAGTTGCATTTTATAAAATAAATAATAACTTTGAAAATTGCAACAAAAATTTTATAACATCAGGAACTACCATGATTTGATCAAGAGAGCTTCACTTCAAGTAAAACTATGGTCCCCTTTTCAGACAATGATGGCCTATGGGGCAAGTGAAGCAGAGTCAACAATTTTCTACAGCAACAGCATCTAAGGGGATTGTGTGGCTAGCATTATCCCCCAGTTTATAAAAGTACCCATTCAAAGCTGGGTGGACTCAGAGACACCTTGCCTTCACTGATTCTCATCCATGACTCTTGTTATGAAGACCAGGAACACTGCCGCTAGACCCCCCACCCCTTTTCTCTTTAAGACTGGCTTTTTTAATTATTTTTTTACCAGTGCCAATATATCCATACTGCCGAATGCACATCAATTATTTAGTTAATCTCTTCAAATTATGTTTAACGAGCAACAAAGCCCGTCCAAGGACGTTCCGTTTGGGTGGAATGTTGTCTAGGAGTAACAGTAGTGGTTAACAGGAGTGACATACTTCAAGAATACAGTACTGAATGATGACGAAAATAGAGTACCAAGAATAACTAGTTTTGAATGTCCGTGTAAATTTGCTCAATATGTAAATGAGATTTATTTTTCTCCCTAATGATTGGCTCTGGGAGTCTGTAGGAGCTGAGGGACCATCGCTTTCGAGGACAGCTGCCTTTTATTTTAATAGATATATTTTTAAAAATTGACTACATATCAAAGATTACACCTTGATTTATCGCTTGATAGTATAGGGCCAATTCAACAGACAATGGTTGTAATAAGTTTTCTTTTCAAATAAATTGGTTTAGGTATTCAATATTTTTACTTTTGGTATAAGTCTATATTTATCTTATTTTATTATATTTATCAACGGATTTTTACAAATAACCGTGACCTTGTCTTCATAAAGGAAATGCAAAAAATCCCAAGTATACATTACCTCAATCCGCGTGAGATCGTTGCTGTTAAAGGATGCCCACATGAGATTTTCCAGCCTATCCAAGTTAGACAACTTTGTGATGTGTTGGTTGTCAAGATTTAGTGTAGTGACCTGGGATACATACATAGTCAAAAAGAAAGTTGCCAAGAATGTGGATTGTTAAATTATCGTCAAAGAATTACTTAAACTATCATCAAATCAAGATGTCGGAAAGAGCAGAGTAATAGAATCGTTTTTTGTTTTTTAAAAATATTTCAATAAGATGCCAAGAAACATAAATTTCTAATTAATTTCCTTCTTTAAAAAATCCTCTAACTCAAATGAAATGGCAAACTAAAGACAGCAATAATAACATGAGCAACTGGGCTTTCCAAAAAATGTAGAAATTTAATAATTTGACTACCAATTTTATTGTAAGAAACAATTGGCATCCTTCCGTTGTAAGATAACTAAAAATGAATACAATATTATAGCCCTGTGCACTGATTATTGATATCGCAATACAAAATTCTTTTAAAAGAATTTTTTTTGCAACTGAAAATTTGATGCCCTGCAGGCTACTTTTAACAAAATGTTGAAGTTTGCCTTCATGAAGACAAAAAGAATACAAATTTCCAAAATAAAGATTAATATCCCTGCTATCTACCAGTTATCTATAACAGGACTGGCATATAATGGCCTCTATCTGCCCACACGTTGAGTACATTGACCATAGGTCATCCAGTGTCTTATTCAGGTGACAGGTTATTGCTACCACAAACAAAATGAAAATAAAAATAAATGAATAATAAACATGTTTACAACTTATTTGAGTTTTAGGGACTCCAATTAAGAAAATTTTCACAACGGAAACAAAATTGCACACAAAAAATAATTTAGGAGAGAACAGGTTGAATGGTATAAAAATTTTCAAAAATTTGTTGTCCAAAAACAAACTTTCTCTTTAAAATTTTTTTTTTTTTACCTGTGAATACCACTTTGTGTCTGCCTCACTTGTTTTCATTGGTCGATTTCTGCTGATCATTGTGATTATGTGGGCGGAGTCACCCAGGGAGAGTGACCGAGGGACCTCAGAATCGGTGCGTGTGTGGGCCATCAAGGACAACTGTGAGATGCGTGACCCCGCGGCACACCGAAGTGCCAGGGTGGCCTCCTCTTCACCAACATGTTTGCCATCAAGCATGTGTAGATTCCTTAACCTGCCGATAGTTCGTAGTCGTAAATCCTTTGCCTAAGACAAAACAGTGTGCACATTGGTGTCAATTTGATCTTGGTGTACATCAAAGGTTGTATGATTGGTCTTTTTGTCTACTCGTTTCATTTACAACTATCACATAGAGAATAGAGATGGAATATGAGTCAAGTTGGTACATGAGTAGAGATGGTAGATGAGGTAGTGATGGTAGATGTGGTAGTGATGGTAGATGTGGTAGTGATGGTAGATGTGGTAGAGATGGTAGATGTGGTAGTGATGGTAGATGTGGTAGAACCGGTAGATGTGGTAGAGATGGTAGATGTGGTAGAGATGGTAGAGATGTGGTAGAGATGGTAGAGATGTGGTAGATGTGGTAGATGTGGTAGAGATGGTAGATGTGGTAGAGATGGTAGATGTGGTAGAGATGGTAGATGTGGTAGAGATGGTAGAGATGTGGTAGAGATGGTAGAGATGTGGTAGAGATGTGGTAGAGATGGCAGATGTGATAGAGATGGCAGAGGTGGTAGATATGGTAGAGATGTGGTAGATGTGGTAGAGATGGCAGATGTGGTAGAGATGGTAGAGGTGGTAGAGATGGTAGATGTGGTAGAGATGGTAGATGTGGTAGAGATGGTAGAGATGTGGTAGAGATGGTAGAGATGTGGTAGAGATGGCAGATGTGATAGAGATGGCAGAGGTGGTAGATATGGTAGAGATGTGGTAGATGTGGTAGAGATGGCAGATGTGGTAGAGATGGTAGAGGTGGTAGATGTGGTAGAGATGGTAGATGTGGTAGAGATGGTAGAGATGGTAGATGTGGTAGAGATGGTAGAGATGGTAGATGTGGTAGAGATGGTAAATGTGGTAGAGATGGTAGATGTGGTAGAGATAGCAGATGTGGTAGAGATGGTAGATGTGGTAGAAATGATACATGAGTAGAGGAGTTAGTGATGGTACCTTTAACCAAGGATTGTTCCGTAAGTCAAGAATCTGTAAGGAGCCTAAATGTTTCCTGAGAATGGAGAGCTCCTCTCTGGTATTGACAAGTTTGTTCCATGAGATATTCAATTCTTTCAGTTCCATCAAACCCTAAACAAGCAAATTAATATGTTATCTAGGAAAAATCAAAATTTCTTTGTTAATTTTCTGATAGAGTCATTTAAAAAGATCAATAATTTCTTTTGCCTTTAATTAGTCTAAAACTTTGTTCTTTGACTATTATTAAGTGCATTCAGCATGAAATCATTTTCACAATTTTAAAAATATTTTGTTTAATGTTTATATCAAAAGGCTTTTTTATATATATTAAAATGTAAAAAAGGGGATCTTTAAAGCCACATTTCCCCTTGGAATTTGGAACAAAGAATAATTAAATAATATTTTGAAATAAATTTAACCAAGCACTGACATTATATTACTTTAAATTGTTAAATATGTAAAAATAAAATTATTTTCTTTACAGAAATAATTCAAGTGTGTATACTTTTGGCTACAGGGGAAAAAAAACAATGAAACCAATGAATATAAAAAGAAAAGAAATTAAATTTAGATTTCTTCTGAATAGATTAGAAAAGAAAAATTGGAAATGAATATCAGAGAGGTTTATAAAATTGTTAACCACTTTACCTTCATACCCTCCAATGTGTAAATTTTGTTAAAACTTGCATCAATAAACTCAAGTTGTTGCTGCAAAGGTTAAAATAGAGATGATTATGTTAGCTCCAGTTAATTAATGATTTAGTTTAGATCTAAATTTATGAAGGCATAATTATCTTTGCTCTGGTGAATTACTACTGCTGTTGGAGTAGAGGTGAATGCTAACACAAAAACTAATTCCTGAAAATATCAAACTGTAATATTCCTCTAATCCGGGTGGTGGAGGAGTGAAATATTAAAACATGGATCTTGACATCTAGAGGATTCTGGTGGATGTGCAGCAGCATAACAGGCAGAACTGAATTGTTTTAAAGAGTAATTTTTTTATTATGCATGCTTCCTGCCATGCCCACTGTTCTGCTTGAACCCTTGTTTTTGTTAGGGCCCTTGTTTTTGTTAGGGCCCTTGTTCTTGTTATGCCCATTGCTCTAGTTATGCTCACTTTTTATGCCCCCTGTTGTTGTTATACCTACTACTTTTGTTATGTCCCCTTTTTTTGTTACACCTCCTGTTCTTGTTAAGTCTTATGTTCAACTGTCAACAATGCTCCCAGAATTTCATCAGTTAACATAACCCTGAGGTGCATGTAGACATTGAATGGATAAGGTTCTAATTTGTGCAAACATTGTGGATGCCAAACCGGCATAAAAACATCAACAGAGTTATAAAGCATTTGGTCCAAGACAGAAGGAAAAAAATATTATTTCAATTTAAAAACAGAATTACCATACTCCACATTAAAAAAAAAATACTCACCATATTGGCCAGGTCATTAAGTCATACCCACCATATTGGCCAGGTCATTAAGTCATACCCACCATATTGGTGAGGTCATCAAGTCATACCCACCATATTGGCCAGGTCATCAAGTCATACCCCCCATATTGGCCAGGTCATCAAGTCATACCCACCATATTGGCCAGGTCATCAAGTCATACCCACCATATTGGCCAGGTCATCAAGTCTGATCAACTCATTAAAACTTATGACCAATCGTTTGAGATTGTTGAGGACTTGTAACGGTCGTAGCTTGGTGAGACTGTTGCCGTGAAGGTTCAGTTCAGTTATTTTATTCAGATTGTCCATATGGCAGGATTCCTTGATGATCTCATCATTGAGAAACAGAAGACTGAAAAAGACAATGCAAATAATTTTTTGCACATACAGTTAGACCTAGCTAAGTTGAACTTCCCTAAGACAAATATCTCCCTACATGGAATTGCTACATCCAGGCAAAATTTTAAAATTTTAATCTCCTTAACTCGAAGATTTTGTGGCTTCCAGCCTCTCCTAGTCGAATTTTCAAAGCCATTTGGGTTATTTATTCTGGTGCAACATTTCAGAACACGTGTTCCATAGAGCCACATAAACGACTATCTTGAGACCAAAAATGACCTTGACAAGAAAAACGAGTGGGTGGAATAATGGTAATTAATACTTGTCCCTTTACTGCCTGCCTTGACTCTTAAAAAAAAAATCTTACCCCCCCCCCAATCCCACAGTGGAGGGAGTAAAGTGGGGAAAGGGAGGGGCTTTCAAACATCAGACACCGCACCTCTCATTCCTGTCAAGCCTTTGTGTCTGTATGGCTGTTTCCCCCCTCAAAATCATCATTGCCCTTGATTAAACTGTGCCAATTATGCCTATTTCCCTAACTCAAAAACTCTGTAAGTTGGATTTTTGTTAGGTCTCTTTTGCTTCCATTTATTATGCAATATTTTACAAAATTTGCTGCTCGGTGATTCTAGACTTCTGCTTAAAGGTAAAATTGGTCATAGATAATTTTTGTATTGGAAGTTGTGAATTAACAGGTAAAATATCTTCATTTGCTGTATTTAAAATTTATATTTTAGAACAGGTTCAAAATCCTTTCTGGCTACGTATTTCTCAATACCCATGTTCATTTGTTAAATAGATTTGTCAAATTCTGACCCTGAAAAGCTGTTACAAATATTAACTTTACCGAGTTCTTGATTTGAGCTCCGGGTCCATTTTGATAGCTTCACTGTCACTGTCACTCTCATTGTCGGCTTGTCTAACAATCGGTGTTTTGTACTTGCGTGGTTTCTCACTCAGCAAGTCTTCATTCAGATGTTGAAACGGACAGTGTGACTTGAGCTGGGTTTTTTTAAAATATGCACAGGAAAATTTATGCAAGAAAATAATATTTTTTAAGATTAAACAAATAAATCAACAGATTAATGATTAATTGAGTTATAATTTCATATTTGGAGTATTAATTGAAAATCAAAATTTTTCTTTAATTTGTTTCTTCTCATTTTATTGTTCTAAACCAATAGTTTACTAAAATACTGTTTCTGACCTATAAAAAAAAATTATATAAACAAATACCCATTAGAACTCATAGAGAAAGGTTATCAAGTTAATAAAACCAACAAACCTCAACAATGCATTTGAAGCCAAAGTAAAAAAAAAAAAAATCTGACAAACCTTAGTGATGTACTCAAAGTCAATGATGTACTCGGGCAGGACCAGGTTGTTGTTGAAAATGTACCACTCACACTGTCTGGCACTGCACTCACAACCGTCATCCTCTGCCTTCTCTGGTGGGTGGTTGGTGTGGAGGAAATAAACAAATATATTGACTTATATCCATTCAATTTATTCAGGGCCAATAAAAAATTTTTATTCATCTCATTCTTCAGGATTAGTTAAATTAATTTTTTTCTTCCTTAATCAGCTGTAATAATTAAGTTGTGACTTTGTCAAAATAAGTAAAAATCTTACTTTCTTTGGGAACACATTTCTTCCTTGGTTTAAATACAGAATCCATTTTAGGGTAATTGACCTTTGAAATCCTGTACCATGATAAAATTAATGTATTTTAGATGAGCTTCAGTTCTTGGTCATACTCTTAACCAAAATAACTATAAGACACCACATTAATGATGGAAGGGAAATGAAACTTTGCAGTTCTTGTTAAGATATGCCAGCTTGGTAACCTGTTATCCTCTTCACTTAAATTTATTTATATTAAGGTTACTAAATAAATATTGAAATAATAAAATGATAATAAAACAATTTAAAAGACAGGAAGTGTTGCATTTTTAGTACAATAAAGATTTGAAAAGCATGTTTTTCATAACTCCCTAACTATTTAGCTAATATACTTCAATACTCACATACTAAAAATACAGGAACTTCTTAACAACATGTCACATAATATTTTCTACCAATTAATATTATTTCATTTTTTTTTTTGATCAAAATGTTCAAGCTTGGTTGTGTATTCAGGAACAAATATGTATTTTAATAATCCCTTTGATGAAATTTTCCCCCATCTTTTTGAGCAACAAAAAATTTCTTTGGGATAAACGGTGTTAGGTACCACCCACGAATCCATGTAGAAGCTGCCCACTGGTACCAGTAATTTATCACTGTACCCCAACGCCCCCCCCCCCCCCCCCCCCCCCCGCCATTCAAGTTCTGACAGGTCAAGGGTACATCGCTGACCAAGGCGTCCTTGACTCCACCCATTCGACCCTGGTTTTGTTTACAAGTATTACCTGGAATGTTCCAGAATGGTATAACTACGAGAAAAGTTGTTGTTCTAGAATTAGAACGTTCGATTGAGAAATAGATATAAATAGGGGTTGAGAGAGACTAAAAGAGGTAGGGAACTAGATAGAAGAAAAGACAGAGATATTGTCCTCATCAGATGAGCTAGGCTATTTGTTGTTACCTGATATTTTTAGCCTTCTACTGTAAACACCAACACTATCAGCTATTATTATGAGTGTTTATCTTTTTACATTATTAACTTAGTTATTGTCCAATAATGTTATAAGTTAAGAGTTTACAATAGGGATGTGACGGAGCTGATGAAAATCCGCATACGTCTGATTCGGATTTGGCAAATATAAATCCGTCGGATTCAAATGCGGATGCGGATTTGGTCAACACTTGGCTAAAAAGGGGAGTATACCAAGGTGTCAGTCCCTTGCCCCCTATAACAAGAAGGATTTTTAATCACAAAAATAAGTAATTCAAAAACAATGCATATTGCAGTTTAAAAAGATAAACAAAAATAATGAATTTAATTCTAACAAAGTAATTTGAACCTAAATTAAAAAAAAAAAGCTTAAAATCAAGTAAAAAGAAATTAAAACAATTTGACACACAACACATGAAGCCTGAGTACTTGAAATTAATTAATGGCAGATTAAACTTCAAGAACACCAGTTTCTGGTGTATGTATGTACTGTACATGCTATTAACCATTACTATATACATATATTTTCATGTAAACACAAACTAAAACGCTATTATATATCCATTCATATCTATTCCGAGGTTTAGAAAACACGGATGAAAACAATTTCGTGAGAGGAGTGTATCTAAAATATGTTCATGATTAAATACGACGACTAATCTATGGACAGCTGAGTAAGGGTCTAGGAGTTTAGTTTTATCTGTTTTCTTTATTTCGGGTTTTCGAAAGTCTCTAGGTTTTTAAATTTTAGTAATGATTTCTACGGCCATGTTTCATCTGAAAACGGTAATTTTTCAAAATCGAATCCAACGGATTTTTTTTCCCGTTGGATTCGAATTTGCTCAAAAACATCGAAGTTCGAATGTTGTCAGATTTGAATTCGAACTTCGTCACATCCCTAGTTTACAACTTATAATAATTATTACTTCCCACAGGTATCGTGTGGCTACTTGTTATTAGTTTCATTGTATTAAACTTAGAGTTGTAAAGTCAGTTACTGAATTTAATCTTTATTTTTGTGTAACGAGCCATCCAATCATTACTCTAAACTTTATTGTAAGTAAGAGAGTTCAATTGCACTTGCGGACGTAACAAACGGTTATGGCTAATCTATGTATTAAAAGTTAATTAGGCTATCTTATTTTCTGGAGTGACCACTGAGAAATGAATGTGAAGCTCTATTTCAGATAAGCTTGGGAATCACTGGTTTATTAAGTAAAAAAAGTATTGAACTCACTTCAGTTTAAATAAAATATTTTAAAAATCTACCATTGTCTGTTGTATCCTCAACTAACCCAAACTTACATCCATACACTTACATACAATGTTAACTTACTGTTTGTCATTTACTACTACAACACTTACATACATACAATGTTAACTTACTGTTTGTCATTTACTACTACAACAATTACATACTTTCAATGCTAACTTACTGTTTGTCATCTACTGCTACAACACTTTTACCAAGATGTGTTTTTGCTACTATCAGCTGTCCTGTGAGAGCACAAGAAATTTGTCAAACAATAATTATGATGACTAAACACAATTCATAATAACCTAATATCTTTAATACTTGTTACAAAAATAGGTTAAATATTTGACATGCCATTATGTATATGTAGAATGAATAAAACTTGTTAAGATTATAGTTTTGCCACTAAAAGATTCAAATTGAAAAAAAAAATTCATCATTTAACATCACAATTTAAAGTAGTTTTAGAAACTTTTTCAAGATTTTCTACAATAAATGAGCTGTTGATCTTTATTATTTAACAATAGAGCTTTAAAATTTAAGTCCCACTAGTATCTGTACCCTATAATGGTACAAAGTTTTATCAGGCTAATTTAACTACTGATTTTTTTTTTACACATGCTGACTTTTGCTTAAGTACATTGCCAGAAATTTAAAATTTGTATTTCACAATACAAATTTGCATTATTTCTTTGGGGGAATAAATTTCAATTAAACCAAAAAAAAAAAAAAATTTTTAATTAATAAAATAAAAATTTGGAAATTAAATCCTGTGTGTAAGGCTGCAGAATGATATATACTTACCATATCTGAATGGGCAGCTATCTATATCTTGCTCTTTCTTGGTCTTAAGGCAGTAGGATATCCTGCGTCTGTCAGCCAGACTAATACTGTTGCTCAAAGGAATGGCACCATCTCGTCCAAGTTTCTTTTTAAATGTTTATATTAACATAATTATCAACATAATAATAATAGGAGAAGAAAATAATATTTTATATCATAGGAAATTAAGCTTTATAATTCATTTTATAAGAATTATTACTTTTCATCTAAAGGAGAATATTACCTTATATGTTTCAGCATCTAGAAACCCTTCTTCTGGAATACGGAAAGCTTCACTGACACCACCTTCCATTTCTGGATCAGACATCCAAAATAGATATTCCAAGGACTTTTTGTAGGCTGTATTCCTATGTTAAACAGATTTATAATTCCTATCTCTTCAATTTGAACAGATAATTTCTTAATAATTTAAGATTTTTAAAAATGGCTAAATCTTTTTCAAGTTTTTTCCAAAGTTCCTTTTGTTTGAACTTGACAAAAACAATTAGACTGCCACAAATATTTATTAAGTAGAACATGACTCTCAATTTAGTTATACAATTTGTTAAATTTCCCAAACTGATGGGATGAGTAAATATAGCTCTTACTTGGCACTGGGGTAATACTCTCCCTTGTTGGTTTCCGTCAAGGCCACAATGGATCTGTCAAACTGTGTCCGCAGCATGCGGTTGTGGATACGGATGATGCGGTGGATCTTAATACCCATAACTCCAAGGTCTCGATAGTCATAAGCACAAAACCGAGACAAAACTAGGTCATGGCAGGAGGAGAACCTGTCAAGTCATTTGTTTTACTTTATATTCTCAAATGCATTCATGTTTTTAATTTCAGGAATCTAGGGATGGATTTCTTGATTGTGACACAATATTTATGATGCTAACTTATAAAGCAAATACTAACTCCTATGATTATGAGAATATCAATCCAACTATCAACAAAGACTTTGTTTTTATTAACCCATGAAAACTGTTTCTACAACATAGATTACGACACATTTTATAAAAAAAAATATTTTAGAATCTATCTAAAAATTAGAATAACATTTTACTTAAATGCACCAAAAATTTTTTACCACGGATCAACAGGCTGGCCATCCTCAAACCGGACATTTCCACCCGTCTCAAGCTCCACCAATAACCTTTTGACCATCATCTCAGCCATCTGGTGGACTCGAGTTTCAGATAACTTAGCGTAGCTCTCAATCCTGGAAGTAAAAACAAAATTAAAGTAGTTTAAAATAAATATTGCAAGTACATGAATTAGGAAAGTAATTCACTTCACTTTTACAAAACAAAAAGCTGGTCTTTTTTATCAACATTCTAAATTTGTATGGCCATTTTTTGTATGCATCTGACTATAGAGGAAAGTCCTTTATCAAAGGCTAAAGGTTAAATAAACAATTAACCTTTACTCACTCATTGGCTTTTGTCTCCCATCTCTTCCTCTTTTGTTTCAAGGTTTCCAGTTTTACTTTAAAAGGTGAATTGACATTCCCTCTACAATACTGGAAGATTTTAAAAAATTATTCAGAGAATTGTTTTAATTCCTTGTTACTATTAATTGTTTGAACAGAAGTGGAAATTAATAATGTTACCCAAGGATGGCTTTATTGACTCTATATTCAAAATATTATTTAAATGCCTTCATGTAAATAACTTTATTGGGGCCGCGGTGGTCTAAGTAGTAGCGCTTTAGACTGCTGAACGGTGGGAAGAACTCTAGTCACGAGTTCAAACCACGTTACTGGCAAGGCCCATGGGGCATTGTGCTAGCCACACAATCCCCTGCTCGTTAGTGGTGGCTTAATAACTTGTGAACGCTACTTCACTTGCCCTAGAGTCCGTCATGGACTGAAAAGGGGTTATATTATATATAAATAACTTTATTAAATTTTAGATTCAGTAAATATAATAATGACTTTACAGAAAATTTGATGAATTAAAAAGCATTTTAAAAAAATAGGGAATAACTTATTTTGTTCTTTTACAAAAATAAATAACAAATACATGACTGATTTTAATGGATTAGGTCAAAGGTCATTCATACATATGACAAGCGAATGAGCTCAAGTTTGCCTATAGTCAAAACTCACAGAAACTAAGGACATAAAGAGTTTCATAAATGATAAGTAAAAAAATATTTATTTTTTAAAATAGATTTCAAGAAAACTGAATCCTATCCAGCCAATGTCAATTAAGATGCAAGTGGGACGAGAGAAATTGGCTCCCTGATCACTGATAAACACTTATGTCATATATGACCAGTCTCCCTTTAAATATTCATTCCTTAAGTTTATCCTTACATTTACATCTCTCTCAGATTCTGGATCACTATCACCAGCATCGGAAAAATGACCCAGTTCTCTCTCTCTTTCCATCTGAAATTATGAAAGGATTTCACAAGAATTTCACAAGAAATGCATGATTCAGACAAAAACTTAATTATTTCAAACTTTTGAAGCTTTGAACAATAATTACAGCTAAAATTATATGCAGTCCACTGCCTCACCTCTTTGATTACAAAGTTAAGTATCTTTATTTTGCTGTGCGGCAGTTCAAGTAGTTCTTTGCTTGTCATTTCCAGCCGACGGAGTAGATCTGCCATGTTCCGCCGGATAGTCTTTGCTCTCATATTATAGAACATTTTCTTTTTGTTGACAGTACCCTATAATGATAAAGTTATTGCATTGGGAACTAATAACTCATTTCAGTCCATGGCGGACCGGGGACTATGGGGCAAGTGAAGTAGCGTTCACAAGTTTCATTGAGCCACCATTAACAAGCAGGGGATTGTGTGGCTAGCACAATGCCCCAGGGGCCAAGCCAGCACCAAGCTCAAACCCATAACTCTTTTGCCTCAGTTAGGTAGTCCAGCGCAATACCGCTAGACCACCGCGCCCATTGGGAACTAATTATTTTGATATTTTGACTATACATGTCTGTAAGGTAGAGATTAAATATTTTTACCTTTACTGCCTTATAAAAGTCACATAATATAAAAACAAAGCTTTAACAGAAAATGTTAATTTATTTAGTGAAACTCTTGCAGTAGCTATTATTCAATTAAATTTCAAAATGGTCTGATTTTAACCTATCTTAATAATATGTACACAAATTAATTTTAAAATAGACATAAAAAGCAGAAGATTGGTTGGTTGTACATCATTCAACTTTAATTAAAAGAACTATATCTAATTATCAGGAATCAGGGTTTGCACAAGTTAGACACTCTCCATTGGAGAAATCTTCATAATCTCAATTAGGCCAACTTTTTCTGAACTTACCTCAGCCAGTTCAGCCAACTGTTTGGATGTGATGTCTATGGTGTCCAGAGAGGTCAGTTTGGGCAAGTGATACAAGACATGAGTCGAGTAGTTGCATAGCTGACTAGCAGGACAGGAATGATACAGAGGATCTTTAAGACTCAGTCGGGTCAGTTTGGGTAGTTTGACTAGGCAAGTTAAATCCTGACAAAACAATCAAGAACAAAAAAGAATTAACTAAAAAGTAAAACATTTTTCTAGTTCATCCCATATGTTTTGTAATAAAAGAGACCCTTATTTTCAGCACTGCGCCCATTAAAATCTTGATTACAATTTGTCAGTATGATATTTAGTCAGTCGTTGAATTTAATTTTACACAGCACTTAATAATAACACCAACAACATGAGAGGGAGGTTATTTTTTTTTTCCATACTTACCCTCAGTGACCACAATGGGTTCCCTGACAGATTCAACTCCTCTAATTGAATATTATAGACCAAAGCATTGCCTGGGGTGGAAAATAAATTTTAAAAAAATAAAATAAACTCTATGCACTCATTAAAATATAAAACACAATCTTATTAGTTTTAAGGTTTTTAGAAGCAAAATGATAGTTATTTTTGGTCTTTAAATTATGTAACTTACCAATTTTCTCAATCAAATTCTCAGCTATATTTAGCTCTTTCAGTTTCCCCAAAGTGTTTAAATTCTGAAAGGAAAATATAAAATACAATAAATTAAAATAATATTTTTATTTTATGTTAAAAAATCAAGTTTAAAAAAGTTAATGAAGAAGACAAGAATAAAAAAAACTATCTTGTTTAAATAAAAGTTAACATGTCTATATCTGTTATTACTGGCATATTTTTTTCTTAGATTGTTTAAAAATCTATTGTATTACTAACCTCTATGTTTCTTATGAGATTATTGTTCAACCAAAGGGTTTTCAAATTGAGGAGATGGTTGATATTCTCTATGACTGAGATTTTGTTGCCATAAAGGTATAACTTTATTAAAGACTTGCATTTCTCCAAACCTTCAATTTTCTGAAGAAAAAGATTAGCATATTTATTTTCAAATTTGTTTTTGTAAATTCAAATCACACTTTGATTTTTTTTTTAAAATATGATCATTCTATTCTAAATGCAAATTAACTTTTAACAATAAAAAATAATTGCGTCACAAATAATATTGATATACATTAAAATATATTGTGTACATTCTTTTTTTCTCAGAGTTCCTCATTGTATAATGTGGAATTCTAGTAAATAGAAAAATGTAGAATAATAATAATTAGTTAAAAAACTATTACAAAATATGTATAAATTTTCTTAAGTGGCTACTAACCGTTATCTGACACTCTGCCACCCACAATTCATCTAAATAAGGTAAATCAGTTAAGCCCTCTAGCCGTGACACACTCTGACCAATAACAGTGAGTGTTGTCAAGTTAGGGAAATGGTGCATTCCAATAAGCCTAGGATACCCAGAAAAAAACATTTCCAAGACTGTTGTCTCAGGGCCTTCCAAGTATAGTTTTTTATAGTTGATGCCATTATTTAAACACTGAAATGGATAGCAATAATAATTGTGAAACATCAGATTAAAAAAAAAAAAATTCATGTTAAGGCCTAGCTTTTACATTTCATCTACCAAATAAGTTTTATGTAATTGAATTTACTTGCAAATAAAGTTTAACATTTGGTTTTCCAATCATCCATTATTGTACACAAAATTATATGATAGAAAATTCAATGAAGGTGAACAATATAGGCACACCAATTCACCCTTACCCTTATAAGATTATACATAAGATTAAACTATTCATATTAAATAATGTCACAGAAAACTATGTTTTAATATTAAAACACTTATATGCCATAATTTATAATAACAATTTTTTTTAAAAATTGTTTACTGATAGCAGCAATTAGTAGAAGTAATATTTTTTTTTTACTAATTCAGTATACCTAATCGACAAATAAATCTCAAATTCAAATGGTCTCAAATATTATTTGAAATAACATTTTATTTTTTATATTTAGTTGTTAAGTTGTTAGCATACTCCAGTGGCTGTGGTTCCAAAATATACCTGAAGTATTAAAAATATTATTATCTTTTTACTTTTAAGTCTTAGACATAGAATAAACCAAACACCAAGGAAGAATAAATTTTCAAAAGTCAAAAGTAAACAAGACACTATGACTATGTCACTCTATGTCTATTTAGTTGATGTTTAGTCTTAGTACTCTTAGTAAGCCTTGGCCTTAGTCTTAGTAATTGATATTGTTTAGACTTGGTCGAATGAATTGTGTAGAATATTACATTCTTAGCTCATATATTGAGTTAGTAATCTAAGTCTTAAGTTATTAGAAATTATTTATGAATGATTTTGAGTAGTGAGTAGGCTAATAGTAATAGTAACTTAGCAAGTAAGTAGTAAGTTTACCACTTCTCTTAATATTTCTTCATCATTGCTTTTGAAAGACAACTGGGGTCTAGGAGACTCTTGATCATTCTCACTTGGAGCAATATCAGTTGAAGGAGATATAGCTGATATTGGGATAAGAATGTGTTTGGCATCAACATTTAAATTGTTCATGGCTCCAGTGAACATTTCAGAATCATTGTTTGTACTTAACTCCTTTCATAAAAAGACTTTTAACTATGTGACCGCCATATTGGAAGCGCAACGCTTTCTTTTAATTGGATATAATCTCTCATGTGACTTAAATATCTCCATGACGATGATATTTTATATTTTCACCCCAAGTTAAAATTAGCTACTACTATTAGTAGTTGGTAAATTATCTCATATTTACTTTTATGAACTTCGTGAATTTTAGGCTAGTTCCTATTTTATTTTATCATGCATTTAAACAATTTCATGCTATCGCATATAAATTATCATTTGATGATTGGATGCATGACATAGTAAAATCAATCCGGAGATGGGCCGCAGATACTGTATGATGTATGAATGGCCGGTACTGGTAGTGGATTTCGTCTTGACTCTTGTAATTACGCAAATTTTAAGTAGTAGTAGTGTTTAGTAGATTGCTTGTCTGTCGAGAAGGGGTGACCTCTACGTGGTTCGACAGACGAGTAGGGTCGTGGAGCAGACCGTGACCTGAAACCGACAAACCCCTGGCTTGGACAGCCGAAGGCCATTGTTAGGTGCTAGTCACACATGATTACAGTCGCTGCACGGATCTTAGGCAAAGCATTTCGATGTAATGCCGATGATGAAAACCAAAGTACCCGTTGAGGGTCGGGTTACTCCGAAGCGACCGTTTCGTCCCCCTCAATTAACTAGCAACGCTGTTGAGCGGTGCCGGTTTAGGGCCAGGAGCGCCAGCACGGAACAGCAAAAGGTACCGCTAGGAAACGCTTTTGGTCGCCAGCTCTGAGGAAACCTTCCGGTGGGGGTTAAACCCTGGGTAGGTCAGTGATGATCCCACGCTTTGCGGCGATCTAAACTATAGAGACTCGTAAGCTTTGCCGTGGTGGCGCCAAAGTGATACTATGTTGATAGCGAGTCACAGTAGGAAATTCCACACCTCCCTCGGGAGGCACACTTTAGTGGGAGGCGTTTTCGACCTAGTGTCCTGGACGCGTAGGCGGCCGCTTGTAGCAGCGACCGCTCCAGGGGGGGGGGGGCTTCTCAGTCTTTACGTCCCTTAGGGGGCCAGAAGGCTGAGGGGGTTTTCCGGGAAGCCCCATGAAGAGCGCAGGCTCGGGACTGCTGATTTTCTTCCACATGTAGGATTTTCAGTAGATTGCTTGTAATTTTAAAGTTAAAATTAACTATCTACAACAGATGTAACTGTAAATGTGTGTGATAGGTGGGCGTAGGAACATTCTCCCCCCCCCCCAAATAGATCTTATTTTATATGTTACAGACGCTCTACGGAAGATTATTATCGTGCGTTTATATATGGTTTGTGTTTAGTCCTGCATTCTTATATTAGTTTTAAATGACGATTAAGTGTTGGCTTTCCTGGTTTCTTCATGCAACCCATTCCACGCCCAAATTACAGACGGGAAGAAAGAAAACTTGTCTTGCATAAGTAGCCTAAATAGGAAAGGTGTTTTTATCCTTAAGTCTCAAGCAGTGGCGTAGCTAGGGGGGGCGGAGGGGGTGGTCTGCCCCAGGCGGCACTCATTCAAAGGGCGGCATCTGTGGGCATTTGAAAAATAAACGCAGCCATTTCCGAAAACCGCCCCTTTTCTTTTGAAGGGGGAAATCATAGGGAAACAAAAAGAATCTCAATTTTCAGTTTAAATTTAAGGATTCGTGCAACATTAGTTTGATTGCATAGTGGTTGTTATAACTAACGCAGAACAGTTTAAAATTTTTAAATCGCTAAAAAAGGTAACTATTTGTTTGCAAACTCAAGATGTATACGTCACAGATGGCGCTTTTATAAGAAAACTGCACAAAAAACAACACATCACCGCTGGTCCTAATATATGTTGTATTAATATCGCACGACAGTTTTAGCATGGAATTTTGACATTGGAAGAATGATGCGTTAACAAGTAACTACATGCCATAGTGGTTCAAATATTGTGTTTAAACTGCAATTAGTAAATTATATTACTGTTTCAGGTTTTATAAAATTATTTTAAGGTAACGTATTAAAAATTAAATTTACTTTGTTTTTATTGCATTAAAGTAACACATATAGCTTGTATTTTTCATTAATATACTGTTATTCATTAAAAATGAACGATTATTCATATCTTCGTTAATAAACACCACAATAACCTAAATAATTACGAAAAAGATATACTTAAAAATTTCAAGCGTATTGGAGAATTGACATTTAAGGTAACTTCAGATTCTGTATCAAATGCTGAAATTTTACTCAGTTCATGGCAATCTGTTACTTTTCTATGGTGTCTCAATTTATGGTAACCTCTTTTTTTAAATTAATGCAAACCCATTTGATGAAACAAAGATATATGCTAATACAGAACGCTGTTACAGAAAGTTGGAAATATCGACTAGATACCAAGTTAAAAGGAGAAAAATGTGAGTGGGGAAAATTCAGAAGACGTGGTTCTATCTTTAGAGCAAGAAGTACAATGAGAACATTTTTTTTT